>VXBP01010401.1:17975-67160 GCA_013400115.1 Rhinopomastus cyanomelas
TTGGACTGGATGATCTTTTGAGGTCCCTTCCAATCCCTCATGATTCTATGACTCTATGACTTGGTCTAGGTGATCCTGCTGTGGCAGGGGGATGGGACTGGATGATCTTCCGAGGTCCTTTCCAATCCCTAATGATTCTGTGATTCTGTGAAAATGCATCAGCAGCCTTTCTGAGGACTGTGAACTGAAAATTCACCAAGGGAATATATGATCCATAAAACAAGTCATTGCACCTCTGCTGTGCACCAAGCCATGCTCTCCACGTGCCTCCAGCAGCATCCTCAGCATCTCTGGTGCTTTGCTTGTGGAGTGTATTTGTTTGCCTGGGCTTGCCCGTCAGCGGATTGCACGCTGAGAAGTGCTGGACTGGCAGCTGCACTTGGAGACCGCGAAAAGCTGCTTGGACTGCAAAGAGAACTTAATGTCTGCATGTTTTCTCCTCAGACCAAGTTTCCTCTCCTGGGACAGGGACACTGCGACTGATGAAAAGGGCGGGAGGTGGGATGCTGGGAGAGGGATGAAAAAGAAACAGTTGATGGAACTCAGACCATCAGAGAATCATAGAATCACAATGGATTGGAAGGGACCTCGAAAGATCATCTAGTCCAATCCCCCTGCAACAGCAGGACCACCTAGACCAAGTCACACAGGAACACATCCAGGTGGGTCTTAAACATCTCCAGAGAAGGAGACTCCACAACCCCCCTGGGCAGCCTGTTCCAGTGCTCTGTCACCCTCACTGGGAAGAAGTTCCTTCTCAGGTTGATGTGGAACCTCCTCTGCTCCAGCTTACAACCATTGCTGCTCGNAAACAGCCCAGGTACATCCATATATCGCTACCCCAGGTCCCTCAGAGATGCCTCCCCAGGCCCCTGCCAGCACCCAGGATCCAGAAGAGATTAGGGCCGTTTCCTTTTCTTCGGTGAGGAGTGTAATCCCCGCTTTGAAAGGCGCACCCTCCGCTTGATGCTTCCTGACATGAATATTATCATCTTCAACCAGCTGCAGAGCCCAGCTGTCGCCGGCGATTAGGGCGCTGACACAGATTGGTGCAAGATTTCATGAGCATCTCATTACCGCTGACTCCGGTTCCGCGCGGCTTATATAAGTCATCTTGCGTAAACCTGTCACCGGCGGGAGCTGCTCCGTCGCTGAGACCCAGCGCATGCTGAGATGGGGACAGATGTTGGGCCTTCCCATCCCTGCTCAGCTGAGCAACTTCCCTCACGGCACAGATCCTTGCCAACAGGTTTTTCTTCATCTAGAGCAGCCTGTTCCTGAAGTGGACACCAGGCATTGGTGTTGCGGGTATGGGAGGACCTTGGCAGGGCTAGGAAGGGTCAAATATCCTCCTGAGCACACCAGGTTTTGTTGGAAAGCCAGGGATGGCAGGGCTCCAGCACCAAAACACAACCTGCTCCAGGGCACATGGCATGCTGATGAGTTCACACTCTTTAACTGCAGAGAATGTGAAGATCTTAAGAGGCAGAAAGTAATTATGGTGGCCAGAGCCAGGCCAGGGCTTTGTGGGGACACAGGGGCTCTTTCAGGACATGCTGTGGATCCATTCACGGCTTCAAACACGCAGGAGCTCACTCTTTGCTGCTCGTGGGGTATGGGTTTTGTGCATGGCTCACTGGAGAGCTGCTGCTTCCAGCAGCATGTTGGCTCTTGAGCTCTATCACATGGCTTTGGCTTGGTTCGTGGTTGACATGTGGCACTGCTGGTCTTGCACCCCACGCAGGGAACCCAAATGTTTTGGGTGCCTGACTTCCTCTCCATTAGCTCTCTTCATTCCTGCTCACCCTTACTTTGTGGATTCAGTGTCCTGGGGGCTGTGGAGCCTTGGAGAGCTGGATCAAGCATTGTCACTGGGTGCTTGTACCTGTCCCTCAAGCCCAGCAGCTTGCACACAGGGTTTGAGATGGATGCAGCAGTGTATGTGCAATTGCAGAGCCCTGCAAAAGCACCAGGGTGACAGTCCATCACTGCCAAGCTGATGGTCCCTGCCACTGCAAAGTCAAAAGCCACTTTCAGGTCCCAGTGCAGCCCATCACATTGGCCCGAGGGTTCTGGGACCCTTGGGGTGAAGGTTGTGCTGAGTGGCTCCAGGCAGCAAGAGAACTCACAGTGTGATGCTGGTCCCTGAAGGGCTCATCTGCAACAGCAGTAGAAATGCTGTTGCCTCCCTGCAATCAATCAGAGGAGCTGTTTGTAAATGAAGACAAGCACTGGTCCTCAGCTGGCAGATACCTCTGCTGCTCCTCTTGCCCAGTGTGAGCCAGTGAACTGGGAGCAGCAGACAACTAAAGTGAGGTGCTTTGGATTTCTCTTGCTGCTGGGTCTGCTTTTCCTCCATTTCCAAACATGTTGAGTTTAAACCTTCCCCATGAGCCCCCTGCTCATATGTTGGTGGGGGGTGAAGGTTGACTGACAGCTTCACCTAGGATGATGCTGAACCCATAAGGAGCTGTTAGCAGCCTGCAGAAGCCCTTGCTGGAGTCTGTGCTGTGTTGCTCCCTTCTTCATCCCTGTCCAGGTAGTGTAGCCATGTGTTGTACCAGTTACTGGCAGCGTTTGGAATCAGGCACCCGTGAACAAAAGAGCTGCACAAAGTCTGAACTCACCTAGTTGCTATGTAATTATTTGTCAAGCAATAGGCAAGGAATTTGTTCTCTTGCCAATACATTTATTGTTCCCAGACACCTTGGTGCCAAAGATGCCAAAGCACAGTTGCAACAAACAGAATAGCTTAATTAAGAATAAATCGTTAATGATGAGCCCTGCTTTGCTGGCAAGGAGAAGAGCAGAAGCCACACTGGCTCCTCCAAACATGCCTTGCTCCATGCTAGGAGCACTGGGGAGTGGACGTGCTACTGGTTTAGCTGCAAGCAGAAGTGATGATTAAAGCACTGATTGTGACATCTATTCAAAACAACCTGCCCTGAGCTCATCATTAGATGCAAATACTGGTGGTAGCACCAAGGACAGGAAAATGATGGTGAGCCCAGGAGCAGCTCTTCAATAGGAATGTGGAAGGGGCGACTCTGGACCATTAGCCTGTAGGACCACTAGCTGCTTTTCTCTCCTAATGACTGGCACTGTGAATTGGTAGCTGATCAGGGTTCTCTTGCTTTGCTCAGGAAGGAGATGATGAAAGACCTGTGTTGAATCACCGTGTCCCAGCATCCACTGTGTCCTTGGGGTGGCTAGAGGTGGCCAAGGCTACTCTGTGTCTCTCTTAAGAGCAAATCTCCCTTGTTCTTATACCCTGGAGCTGCTGGTGACAAAGATGAGGTGAGGTGGAGCCTCCAGCCTGATCCCCAGCTTAGCCCCACTAAGCTCTGCCTGTCAGCAGTGGCAAGGCTTTGTCAGCTGCCAGCAAGCGGCGCTGAAATCTGCCTGCTAAATCCGACAGGGTAATTAAAATAGGTGGGGAGATGGTGATCAGCTGATTTTTGCAATGCCCTTCTCTCTCCATCCCCTCCCAGTTCACTTGCCAGCCCTCCCTGTCGGTCACTATCTCCTCCTCTGAGGAAGTGAACGGGCTCACCAGGGATGTCACAGGTCTTGGGGATCTCCCTGTGCCCCGCCATTCCCTCCCTATGCAGCACAGGCACCCTGCCAGTCATCTCCAAGGATCCTCTCCAGCCCTGCCAGGCTGCAGGGCCAAATTCTCCAGGGAAAGGACAACCCTGTCATCAATCAGAGGCACAAAGAAAGATCAGTTTATCAGTGGTACAATCTGAGGCAGGGAGATGGGGTTTTCTGTTCTGAGTAATGGGAGCATCACGTCTCCAGTTAGAGATGGAGGATTCATCTCAAGCTGGAGCCTGTCAGAACCCGGTATCTATTAGGCTGTCAGAGTCAATCTCTTTAAAGAGCTGATTCTCCAGCACTTTGGATTATGCTTCCTTTATGTCTTTACTATAGGGACACCCTAATTTGGGGGGGATATCTTTTCTTGTTTACATTTTGTTTTGTTCCCCTTAGCAGGAGAGAAACCCAACAGCCCACGCCGACTGCGTCTCGTGAAAGCTGTTTCTAATTAATGATCACGAGTGGCACACACAGAAACCCAGAACAAAGATCAAGGCTCCTCACCCGTGGTGTGCTGCAGACTCAAGCAGCAAAGAGCCTTTCCTGGCTAGCTGGCAAGCAAGGGGACATGGGCTGGGGAACTCTGGGCTCTACTGGGCATGTGGAATACCTGAAAAACAGGGGTCTGGAGGGATGCTGCTGCCCTGGCTGTGTATCCCTCCAGAGGGATTTTTGGGTTTCTGGCTCAGGATGCCAGCAAAGCTTCAGGCTCTCACCTGGGAGACCTGCCAGGTTCTCACTCACCCTTCTGAATGCTCCAAAGAGCTATGGCATGGTGGAGGCTGCCAGTTAATTGATCCTGGCAAGGGCTGTAACTGGTGGCAGCATCTTGCTACCTGCTGTGAGCAGCAGCTGGGTGATAGGAGGCTTTGTTGCACACACAGCTCTGGCCAGGACTATACTTGCTCCTCTCTCAATTGCTGCAACAAAGGGGCATTTTCTCGTGATCTCCTTCAATTAATCCAGCAAAAGAGGCAGGGAGGCAGAACCACCAAACCAGTCTCCTTTGTGTCAGTCTACCAGTCCTACGTCCCAGGAGTACAGCTGTGTTCCCTAAGCAGGGCTGGTGGTGTCAGCCTTCCCGGGGAGAGGCAGCTGGAACGGCCGCTCTGTCTTCCTTCACTGCTCCAAGAACTATTTTTATCATCTCCTTTCACTGCCCCTGGCTTCCTTGTCTGTGTGAAGGGACGGGAGGGCTTTCAAACAGAGCTGTAATCCCAATCATGGCATATGATTTGAATCCTTTTACCCTTGTCCTGGCTGTAGGTGCCCAGGAGCTGTGGCAGCTCTGTCAGGAGATGTTCTGAAGCTCTCACTGTGCACCCTCCCATATCGATCCCTCCTGCCCCTGCCTGTGTCTCTCTGTCCCAGTGATTTATCATACTGGTTTGGAGATGAGAATGTGGTATCATTTCACTGAGCCTGACCCTCTTTAGCATCCCTGGGGAGTCTCTGTAGACTGAGGGTGGCGTCTGGGTCTGTGACAGCTAGGACTTAACCTCCCCCAGCAGAAAACCACCTGCACCAGAAGGGACCTCTCAGAGCTGGGTGGAAGCTCCCCCTTGCCCTGCACCAGGGGTCCAGGGATGAGCTCCACAAAAGGGCCAGGATTCATAAGCCAAGGCCTCTGCAGCACTTGGCCCTTGCCTGCTGCCTGGTCAGATGCCCTGTTACTGGAATCCAGCCTCCTCAGCGCTGCTTGGACAGGGTTATTACAGGATATTATACAGACCATTTGCATGGCCACCTCCAGGTCATTTCGATCACTTTAAGCTACTTATCTGTCCATTTTCTCCCCCATAATATTTGCCTAATTCGATTACTCTGCAGCCTCAGCATGTTACAGTGAAATAATCAGGAGATATTACCCACAGCAGCTCCACTGGATCCGCATTTCCAGCTGCTCCTATCCTCAGCCAGCTTGTCCACAGGGTTCTGCACCTGCCCTTGCTCAGGGACACTGAGGACATACTTGGGAACCATCCCTACCACTGCTGGACTCAATGCAAAGGGCCAAACATTAGAGCCTGTCTGTCCCATCACCACCCTTTGTTCTTCACCATCTCACTGTAAACTGAGCCATCCTCAGCGCGCTGCACTGTGTGCCTCAAGACATGACCCTCCTGGTGCTCAGTTAGCCAGGACTGGCTAACCAGTGCCCTTTAATCCATCCAGAGAGCCTGGAAGAGCAGCAGCCTACACAGAGAGCCTCGCTGCTCCGAGTCTACCAGTGAAACCCTTCCGAGAGCACGGCATCCACGTGCCAAGCAGAGAGCTCATTTGGGAGATGACCTAGTTGCAGGGAATCAGCAGACTTTGCCCAGGTACCCCCTAGTTTGAAGCCACCCCCCAGCGAGGTTGGCTGGCTTGCCCAGGGAGGTGGTTGAGGCCAGGCTGGATGAGGCTCTGGCCAGCCTGATCTAGGGTGGGATGTCCCTGCCCATGGCAGGGGGGGTTGGAACTGGATGATCCTGTGGTCCCTTCCAACCTTGACTAATTCTATGATTCTGTAACTTCTTCTCAGTGAGGGTGACAGAGCACTGGAAGGGGTTGCCCAGGGGGTTTGTGGAGTCTCCTTCTCTGGAGAGGTTTGGAGACTGCCTGGACATGTTCCTGTGCAGCTTGATCTGCTGTGGCAGGGGGATTGGACTGGATGATCTTTCAAGGTCATAGAATCATAGAATCATTAGGGATTGGAAGGGACCTCGAAAGATCATCTAGTCCAATCCCCCTGACACAGCAGGATCACCCAGACCAAGTCACAGGTCCCTTCTAATCCCTAATGTTCTGTGATTCTATGAGGTGTAAGACTGTGCCAGAGGTGCAGATTCCTCCAGCTCTCTCTGGAGGATGCTAATGTTTGAATTTCAGGCCAAACAGGAGGGTTTGGACACCAAAGTCCTGGAACTGAGCAGGAGCTGAGCTGCAAGGTTAGGATATAAGGCTGCTGCAAAAAAGGTTGCTCCCAACTGACCCTTTGCAGTGCTTTTTGGGGTAGGTAGGAGGGTTGGATGGCCAAGAACAAGTCAGGAGGAAAGAATGGAGAGGATGAGAGAGGGAAGCTGCTGGACCTCCCCAGCCAAAGCCCACTGACACACCTTGAAGACAAAGGAGCCAAATTCACTTCTAAGCTTGTTCCAGCCATGGCAGCTACAAAGGGACCATCAGTGCCCAACTGCTGACACGAGAGCAGCCTTGAGTTAATTTGCAGCGGCGGCTGCCTACATGGCGACTTAGTACATGCAGCAGAAGCTGAGGAACAGCCTGGTTTTGGAGGTGGGCACAAGCACTTTGTGCCTGCAGCAACTTGGGGCAGTTCACTGAAGCCATCTCTGGCTTTTGCAATAAAGCCCAGCCCCATCTCCCTGTGCAGCTGTGAAGGGGACGCCGGCAGCACAGGCAGCGAGGCCACGCCCGGGATGGAGATGCCATCGCAGAGCGAGGGCACATCACTGCTTTGTGGAGCTGGCTTGATTCCAACAAACAACATGTAAGGGCACGTCTGGCTCCTGAGAAACTCAGCCCCATGGTTCTGGGGACCCACGGCCTCTGTGTCTGCTTTCAACCCTCCTGCACACCACTCCTGCCCTTTCCTAAGGCAGAGAGGGATGGAGCATCTGAACACAAAGCTTTCCTCCAGCATGTGCACAGAGACATGCTTCTATGGCCCTCTATGAAGAGGTCAGGATGTGGAGCCTGCAGAAGCTTGGCCAGCTCCAAGCTTGGGAAAGACTCAAGGGACTAGCACTGGCCTATTAGATGTCTTGAAATCCAGCACTGCTGAGAAGCTGCCGTTGGGATCACAGGTGAAATCTATTCTTTGTGGGAAAGCCTGGCTGGCTGCGGGACAGCATCACTAGGTTACCAGTCTTGGAGTGCCTCCGTCCTCTCCTGCTGCACTGGTGGTGGAGAAGAGCCTACTCTACCTGCCAGATGGGGATGATGGATGATGGAGGTGGCTTTACTGCTCAGTACCAGGTTCAGGGACCTGGCCTGGGTTTGCTCTGCTCAGAAAACATGGGTCAGAGCTTGAGGACCAGCCCAGCAAGGTGCTGGCCTCTGCTAAAATAATCTGCCCCACCAAAGCTTTATAAGCCCCTCACAGAGTGACCTTGCTGCTGCCTGGTGGGTAGTCACCTCCCCTCCATCCTGTTCCCCTGCAGCACCCTGGGGATTTTCTTCCACCACCAAATTTGCATCTGCCTCCTCAGTGGTGCCTGTGCTGAGCTTTCCCAGGGGATTGTCACTTTGAGCTGGCAAAGTCATCTCCTCAGAGAGGGTCTTGATTATTTGGAGTGTTACCATTGTTCTTTGCACCCTGTTATCCTCCTCAGTGCTCCTCAGAAGAACCAAAGTGTAAATGGCTTTGATTCTGGTTTACCAATGCCACGTGTGCCCATGCCGATGTGCACAAGCTCCAGAGTGCAGAGCATCGCTCCGCTCAAGGGGAAGCATTTCTCCTGGGCTTTCTCCAAAAAGGATCCCTTGCCCAGAGCCCCTGATGACACCAGGGTGTCCTTCTCAGATGGAGATGGGCGCTGGAGCGTTGGGATAGCATGGGTTTATTTTCCTTTTTAACTGCCCTTGAGAGTCCTTCCAGAAGCAGGAGAAGCAGCTCCCAGGGATTTGTCCCACCAGGAAGGGTTTGGCTGGGCCCAGCAATAGCCCCTGGTGCTCCCTGAGGCAAGCACACACCTCCTGCCTATGTTTTGGAAGAGATCTCCTAATNTCTGGTGCTCCCTGAGGCAAGCACACACAGTATCACAGTATCACCTCCTGCCTATGTTTTGGAAGAGATCTCCTAATCAAATATTGCTTGAGCCACTCCACCAGAGCAGAGGTCCTCGGTTTCCTTGCCCTATTGTCCTGGCTTGCAGTGCTGCAAATGCTATTAATGCACATCAAAATATCTGTAATTAAGCTCAGCTTCCAATGCCAAGGAAAATGAAAGCAGTAAATCCCAGGAAGGAGGGAGAGGCAGCTGGCTGGAGCCATGCTTGGGAGCACCAACACTCAACCCTAGACCTGCTGCAGACCCCTCAAGGGATGTACAGCTCCTTGGCGATGACCCCTGGTGTCTCACAGCTCCCAAAACCTGTCTGCAGACATCTGGAAGGTGTTCAAGCATGAAACACCATGCTCATGAGGAGCAAAATCCAGCTGCAGAGAAAAAGGGGCTGCAAGTGCTTTGGCCAGTGTGAAAGAGCCTAGAGTGACAGGCAGTGATCAGAGAAAGGGTGCTCCTGACATCAGTCTGGGAGGATAGCGATGCTATAAATATGCCTGCTGACACAGCAAGCAGGGCTTGGCCTGGAAGAGAAAGACAATAAAAATAATCAAGGGACTGAGGGATAGTGCCAGGCACTTGTGGGGCAAGTCATGACTGGAGCAGGGAATGGCTTTGGCCATCTCCTGCTGTTTTTTCCCAGGGCTCTGTGCCCTGTGCGTGCTCCAGTGTCTAACACTGAGGTTGCACCTTCTGCCACAGCCTTTCCCATGCCAAGGATGCCAATGTGAGCTGTCTTGTCTACACCCCAGCCTGTTTAATGGAATGTGTGGGGCTTCTTTGTTCTCTTCCCAGCCCAACAGCCTAGGCAGCATTTGCCACTTGGTGCCAGGCTGCTGAGGAGGTGTGAGGGCCGCCAGACATCACGCAGGCATCCATGTCTGCAAGGAATGCAGAAACCTTGCCTGGCACACAGGGACTGCTCTTCACACAAGAAACATCTGGCACACACCAGCAGCAAATCCTGTCCTCTCCCATCCCTCCCAGTATCCCTCCATCCTCCTCTAATTAGAGCATCCCATGACCTCTGCACCACTCGGGGCAGAGAGAAATCAAAGCTGCTCCCAAAGACTGTGGCAGCTCCTTGACACCCTCACTGCCACAGCTTTCCTTGAGGAGCAATTTCTTCTTTCCCTCACAGGAATCACAGCAGAGCTGGGCTCTACCTGCAGTCAGGAACACCCAGTGCTGGCAGTGGGCTTTCTGGAATTTCACTGTCCTCTCTGCCCACTGCTTTGGCATCTTCTCCTCTACTACCTCCTCCCTCAACCTCGACCAAACTCTTCCAGCTCCCCTGTCCTCCCTCATACAGAGGATGGGATGCAGCCCATGGGCTGCATTTTATTTTCTCTGTGCCATCCCTTTGCTCGTGTTTATCCCAATCTCTGCTTTGTTCCCACAATTTTTATTACCCACAGAGTTCATAAAACCTCACAGCTGCTGTTTTGAGCTTCCAGTGCCTAGCTAAAACTTGCAGAGGTCCACCTTGGATGGAGGGAGGTGCAGGTGAAACTGTTTTGGAAATGGGTGTGTTTGGGAGCACAGATTATATCCTGTTAAATGACACTGGCAGAGATGCACTGAGCATCACTTACACTGCCCCAAGGTGAAAAGGGACATGGCAGGATAGGACACCTCCTGGGACCCTATTTGCAGTGTAGGAGGACAGTAGATGACCCACGTCAGGCACTGAGACTGAGCTCAGCCCAGCAGCAGCTCCCTGCATCCCCCAAAGATGTAGGCACCTATGCAGGGACCAATGCAGGGCCCCCTGCCCTGCCTGCAGCCCCTCAACTGCTGCACTGCCAGAGTGCTGGCATAAGGAAATCTAGTGCTGTTTCCTGACGTGGGCCCCAGTGCCACTAGCCCACTTCAACAGTGAAGGCATGGGAAGCATCAGACAGGGGGGCCACAGCCACACGAGCAACCCTTGCCCAAACACAGACCACAGCAATTACTCATTTAGCATCCAGTGAGTGGTTCAAAATCTCATTCCCTGGGACTAGGAAACATGGGAGCAGGAGATGGCTGCCCAGCCAGGGCTCCTGAGCTTTTAGTGAAACCCAATTTGCTTTGTTGCCTGATTAGAGCTGAGTGTGTGACGCTGGAACCAGCTCTCATTACCCTGCTTTTCCCCACATCATGCCCAGAGTATCCTACAAGTCCCTCTCATCCTCTCCTCCCCTCCCTTCCCTTTTCTTCTCTCTTTGCCCCCATTCCTGCACCCTTCAGCTGATGGGAATGAGGAGCTTGTGGCACATGGAGAGGAGGGTCCTGAGCCAGCCAGGGTGTCCCTGGGCTGATGTGCCCAGCAAATCCACCCTGTGGGGCTGAGAGCCTGCACTCACACACTAAGGAGAGGGTGGAGTAAAACAAGCATGATCTTTGGAAAGAAAATCCCCAACTGCTTCACACTGAGCTCAGTGCTCAGGTGCTGAGGTGGGGACAGTATTTAAACATCAGCTGTAATTTAGGGCTGTGAAGGCTGACAAGTGTGTGAGCATGAGACCTGACAGCTCAGCTCCATGCATCTCGACTGGAGCTGGCTGGATTGATCACACCCCCCAAGTGCCACCAGATGAATTGCTCTGCCCTATGCAGGTCACTGCAACCTCTGGAAAACTCAGAGTGCAGGGACAGCTTCAGCATTCCCAGAGCAGACTGTGGGGTGCAACAACCCATTAACACAAACCTCTACAAACTGGAAGTTCTTCAACTCTGGGGGACCCTCGGGCAGTGCTTGAGGTACCTGCTCCTTCCCACTGCCCATGCACTGAGCACAGGGCATGTAGGCATCTCACGGCATCAGTTGCTGCCATGAGCGTGTCAGATGGGGCAGTGAGCTGTGTGGGATGGGGGCCCACACTGGAGAAGTCAATTATTATCTAGGAGAATCACATCCTACCTGAACTATCACTTTCTCTCCAGCAGGACAGGGCTGGGAAGGGGATCGATAGGGCTGATGGCTGTCACTGAGGATCTCTTGTTAGCAAGAGCTGTTAAATGAGTTCAATGAGGATGGGGCAGATGTACAGCTGCCAGCTGAGCTGGGTGGTGATGCTCTCTGGAGCATCTGCAACCAGCCCTCATTCAGGATATAATTTGGTATCACCTGGGCTCCTTTTCCTTCAGTGCCTCTGCAGGTACCACTTTATCCCTCCAAGGACCCCTGCACATCAGTCAGTGGGGATGTAGACAGGACAAGGGACTGGTCTCCCTGTCAGAGGTTAAAGAGTGAGAATCATCTGGGAAAACAGCAGCAAGGGAAAAAATAGCCTCTGCTGTGCGTGTAGCTGTCGGGGTCCATCAGTGTTGGGGTGTTACAAGGACTCCTGTAGCCAGTGGCTATGAGCTGGCTGCTGTCAGCAGTCCTGCAAATGTGATTCCCCGAGGAGGTACCTGGAGGGAGCAGAAGGGTGACTGTCTGTGCTGGGATGAGCCCTGATGGCATCTGCAGATTCAGCCCCTGTGGACTGACTCTTTGAGGGCACCCTGAAGTGAAAATCCCTGGTTTGAAGGAGAATTTGAAGGAGGATGAGGACGTAGGGCTTCCCTAGCAGCAGTAAGCACACAGCCAGCTGCAGACTGGTGCTTTCACAGCAGGGAGAAACCCAGCCTTTCCCCAGAGATGCCCTGTGCCCTCTTGTTAATACAGAGTCACATCTGCAAGGGGTGGGAAACAACGGGAAAAATTTCAGGGCCTTGGAACTAAAAGACACTAAAATATTGGAGCCTGGGAAGTTCTATGTCCTGGTACCCTTGCAGCCACACTTAGTGTCTGCTGCAGCATCGCTGAGTTATGGGGCACTTCAACACAGGGTCTGGCTGCCATGACTCTCAGCCTCTGCAGAAAACCCTCCAGCAAAGCAGCTGCTGAGCATGGGCTGAGGGTCACAGGCAGCTGGTGCTGTGCTGCATGGGAGGCAGTTCCCAGGAAAGCTAAACCCTGACCTGGGAACCTCCAGACCCCAACTGGGTTCTGCAAATTGAGCTGCAGCTTGGGGAGATAGTACACTTGTCCCACTCTGCTGCTGGGCCTCAGGACACCCCGGGACTGGGAGCAGAGGTGAGGTCCTGCCTTCCAGCCATTGTGGGACCCTGCAAACCCCGAAAGGTGCAAAAACAAAAAGCTTGTCTGGGACCCAGATTGCTGCAGATGCCTTAGAGAGCAGAGCCAGGGGACCAGTGGAGGGGTAAAGAGCATTCCCATGAGCCCTGGTTATCCAGGGTGATCCTCTCACTGCTCGGGGAGCTGCCCATCCTCTTCTCATGGCTGTCAGGACTAGGAGAAGAGGAATGTTGGGGCAAGTTCCAAGGCTGGTTCTGCCCCTCTTGGATTACTTTGTTAAAGTACAATCCATCACTTCAACGACCTTGACTCCTATTAATGTGATCACACTTTGCAGAATTAAACTTTAAAGTCAGGAGAGTTAGCAAATCCAACTCATATTTATGGGCCTTAAATGGAAGCAGGGGAAAAATCCTTCAGTTATATTTAATCTGTTTCTGTGCAGAAACAAAGCCATTCGGGAGGAGACCTGCCCTGGCCCCATGGAAGGTCATCTTCCACACCACTGCCCAAGCTGCCTGGAAAGGAACGTTTGGAAATGGAAGCAAATTTGGGAGAGAGGAGGAGCAGCCTGTTTCTGCCACCCACTACCCCTCATCTGATGCATTCCCAGCCCCACTGAAGGCAGCAGCAAGCACTGGAGCAACTGGCAGCAGTGCAGGCAGCCAGTGCCAGCCTGGCTGCTGTGTTTCTGGAATCAGCTTTAGCAGTTAGTGTTGTCATTTCACAAAGGGTCTGAATTTGCCTGGTGCTGTGGCACAATAAAGTGGCTGGTTTTGTTGTATTGTGTAGGGTTTGCTCTTTTTTTCCCCAAATTATAAATATTTGTAGGGTGGTGTTTGTGCTTATTCTTCATCCCTGGCACAGTGGTTCCTTGCAGATGTTCCTTGGTCCTAAACACCTCTGTCTCACATCCTCCTCCCTCTGCACTTCTCTTCTCCCTCTGACCCAGACCAGCAGTTCATCGGTGGCCACGCAGCTCCAGACAGAGCCCCCTTTGTGCTGACAGGGCTGTGAAAGGGAAAACCCTACATGTGCCCCCACAAAGCTGCCAGTGCAAGAGCTGCCTGTGTCATCCCACCCATCTTCCCTTCTCCTATAGGAGAGTGCAACACCCCTGCCCCCAAAACACAGGGAAGCTGCTCAGCACGATGCTTCACATGCCAAGCCCCTGATTGAAGGACCTCCTGGTGGCACAGGCTATAAATTCCCCCAGAAGAAATTCTAAACGAGAGGCCGGGGAGCTGGCTGCTCCTGGTAGCGCTGGAGCAGGGATGTGCCACAACTTTTGCAGCAGAAGCACTGCTGGGATGTGGGTGCTGCCATGTCCCTTTGTCCATGGCTGTTGTGGCCAAGCTATAAATGTACTGGTTTGCTCGGGCAACTAGAAGTGGGTGCTTTCCCATTAGCTCACAGAGTCCCTGGCATTGCTCAGGTGCTTGCCCAAAGGATGAGCTGTGAGAGGAGACATGCAGAGGCATGCAGAGTCCTTGGAGGGTTTGGGAAGGGTTGGCTGGACATTCCACATGGAAACAGGCAGGAAGATCCCACAGGACTCTGCAGCACCTGGGACCAAAGTGGATTGGGAAGCCCAAAGCTGCCTCTGGTAAAGGCAGCAACAGCTTTTGGGGTGGGGGGCTGAAGGTCTGTGATAGCCTCTCAGTGAAGTAAGGAAATAAAATGCATGGGAAAATCACAGTTTGAAGCTGTACTTCTCCCTCCTGGAAGTAGCTGTGGGGACAAAACTCCACTGAGCAATCCTTACCTGCAACACAGCCCAGCGTGGAGCCTGGGAAAGCGGGAGAGGGAGACAGTGGTGACGCTGAAGAGTGCAGAGCAGTTCCCTTTTCTGGCCAAGGAAATCCTTTCCCTCTGCTTGGCACCAAGACAACATTAAAGCAAATATTAAAGCAGGTAGTACAGCAGGTAGTAAAGTAGGTATTAGAGCAGGTATTTGCCTTCCTGCAGAGGAGTCAGGTGATGGGCAGGAGATACTGCCTTTGTTCCTGCTGTTGGGATGCCATCTCCAGCTCAGGCATCACAAGCACAGCAGGGAGGGAGGAATGACAGCTTCTCTGCATCAGGACTGGCACTTTGGGGTGGTCCTACTGCGGGGAGATGAGTTCAGCACCCAGTACAACAAGCTACACCAAGGTCCAGAACACTAAAGCAACACTGGGCACTGCTGTTCACAAACTCAGGAACATCCTGCTAAGTCAGAGTCTCTGGATCTTTAAAAGCAATGGCAAGGCAGGGAGAGCAAAGAGCAGGGAAAAATAGCATGGGGAAGGATATTGTTAAACAGGCAGCCTCACATACGTGCATTGCTCTGATCTTCTGTTCGTTGTGTTCCTCCCCTCTTCCTTTCTGTCTGAATCTTTATTCAAAGTGTGGTCTGAGGTGCTCTGTGCCAGGGCAGTGTGCCAGCTGGGTTCTCAAAACCCCTTGCTTCAGAAACAAGCAGACAGAGACTCAGCACTGTGCTACCCTTCAACGCCCCACTGAAGAGCACAGGGCTCAGCACAGCAGGATGGCTCCCCCCAGGGTCGCTTCCAGCTCCTCAGGCCCTGTATTGCACCAAGGTGAAGACAGGGGAGCACCCTTCCCAGTGCTGCTCATTACTTTTATGGGTGCTGGGCTGGGACTCCTCCATTTCTGATGCTTGCGGGAGCATGACCCCAAGTGAGAGAGAAGGGTTAGAGTGTCCATCACCTCATGCAGGTCTGGGAGACGCAGAAAGAAGAGGTCTAGGAGGAGAAAGAGGAGGCCAGGAGGGCTGCATCATGCCTCTGCAGTGACAGGGGAAGTAGCAGAGGGATCAGGGCAGCGGTGACCCCCATTCTCGGCCAGTGGTGATGCCGAGCAAAGAGGTCTGGGTGTTGGGAAGGAGTGAGCAAGAAGCTGCTCTCCAGGAAGCCTCAGACGTGCACATGTAATTCTCCTGTCTGCATGCGTGTGCGCGCACGTGTGTTCACATGTATGTGTGCCGTTCCTTGCACACGCCCTGGCAGTGGGGAGCTGGCATGTCCTCATTTCGGGGGGGCACCCTGCCTTCCCCACCTGCCCCCACCCCCAGCAGCATTTCAGCCACGTGTGGGACGAGGCACCCACAGCGCTGTGCCCCGACGGGTGCCTCTCTGTCATCCCCGGAGCTGAGCGGGGGAACCCGGCGGTTGCGGGGAAGGGCTGGGGGGGGTTTGTGAAGCGCGAAGGGACCTCGCCTTTGGTTCTGCAGCAGGCAGGAGGCTCGGCGAGTGGGTGCGGGGAGGAAAGGATGGTAGTTCCGCACGCAGAACCCCCACCACTAGCCCGACGGAAGGGCGGTGGAAGGGCATCCGCGGCTGCGTTGCCCTCCGCGGCACCGTGGCCCGGCGCGGCTCGGGGAGGACGGGGACGGGGAGGGGCAGGGCGGTTCCGGGACTCAGCGGAGAGCAGCCCACCCTCCTTTCCACCCCCATCCCCTCCCCACTTCCTCGCTCCCCGCCCCGGCAGCCAAAGCCCCGGCACAAGCCGCCGGGAGCCCGGGCGGGGATGCGGGAGGCGGAGAACGGCGGGTGAAGGGCCCCGGCTCCGCGCCGGGCGGAGCACTCACCCCCTCCCAGCACCCCCTTTCTCTCCTTTACAGTCAACCCGGACTGGGATCTACCTTGGGAATTACCTTATTTTCGTGGTGTTTTTTAATTTTTGTAATATCCGTGTATTAATATTTTTTGCGCACGTGGAGGAACGCGTGGGCTTCCTAACATGATCTTGGCAAACGCCTTCTGCATCGTCCTCTTCGTAGGTGAGTGGCCCCCACGGGGGGTACCCGCGGCCCGGAGGGGGCGGGGGGACGCTGATGTCGCCGGGCGCGGTGGCAGAGGTATCTCGTCCTTCCCCCGGGCGAGAGGCTGCGGGGGCTGGGGAGAGGGACAGGCGCTTCACTCGCCACAAGGCAAGGCAAAGATTTGAACTAAGGGCAACTTTATTTTCTTATTCGCTGTCAAACTTAAATGGGGGGGGGAGAGGGAGCAGAAACACGCCAGCCCCACCCGCCCCATCGGGGCACCCCACGCCCCCGGCTCCGCACTGCAGCCCCCGTTCGTCTTCCATTCCCGTTTTATTCCTTGTCAGAGCTGTGCATTTCAGAAGATTTCTGCCTCTCCTGTGTCTCCCAGCGTCCTCCAACCGCTGGTGCTGTAGCTGCCAGCCCCCACCCACATGCCCCCATCCCATCTCTATGCCTGGGATCAGAGAATGGGATGGGAAAGTTGAGCTGGTGGTATGTGTGTGGGGATCCGCTGTCCCCTCGTTGGCAGTTCAGATGATGTGTGGGTTCTTCAGGGGCTCTGTCTCTGCTCAGCATTTCTGGGACAACCAGGCAGGCTGAGGGTAGAAGACATGCAGCCAAAAAAGGGGAGAAGTCAGAGATCATGGTGCACCTGGGGTGAAAATGAAGCAATAGAGAAAAGTCCTCTTTTTTTCCCCTCTGTCAGGGCTGGGTGCAGTGTTGTGCCTCAGATGCTGGTACATCAGCACCCAGGGATGCTGGTGTGGTAGCACCCGCACACCACTGCCTCCTCATGGGTGCTGCTGGGGTGAGCACCCAGAAAAACTCCTCTGGGCTGTAGGAGCATCACCCTGTAAGCGGGAAGGGATTGGGAGCTGCTGTGGGAGACTGGAAGGTTGGCAGAGCAAACCTCTCCCTCCAAAGCACCTCATAGCACAATACACAGATGATGAGGGGAAGGGGCACTTTGCTGCTGGTGGGGAAGCTGGTGCCTCAGATGCTGGGACACAGGTCTGAGCCCTTATTTGAGGAGCTGGTGGCCCCATCACCTGCCAGCATCAGGGTGTGCTGGGGGCTGTCTGTGCTGGGGAAGGGGGGCACAAGCCCTGCCTTCTGAGCCAGAGAAGAGATGCTCTGAGGGTAAGGTGAGGGAACATGAGTAGGGAGATGACAGGGTAGGGCCAGGAAAGGTGCTTGGGGCTGTCTCTGGGGGCTGTTTGTACTCACTGCTGAACGTCTCATGAGTGAGACTGGGGAGGACAGAGGCCTCCAGGATGCCCCACCTAAGGCACCCAAACCATAGCCCCTTCAGCCTTGCGGAGAGGTTTTGCATGCAAGCAAAACCCTCTGCCCTCTTTCCTTGGCGCTCCAAAGATGGGTGCAGGTGGGGAGGTTGCACCACCCCCAGCAGTGGTTGCAGGGAAGGGGTTCTCCCAGACTTTCTATTATGGATAGGGTGGCTAGGAGGGCTCATTCTGCTGCTTCCAAAGCAGCCCCCTCATGGCGTGGCCAGGATAGCGGAGCTTGGTGTGGAGGAAGCTCACAGCTCCTCACGTCTGGGTTCTTTCTGAAGAGCCAAAAAGCCCTTTGGTTGGGAGAAAGCAGTTGCTGCCACAGCCTCCAGGCTGGGAGGCTGGAAGTTCCTGAGCTATGCTGGAAAAGAGTCAACCCAGCATAACGCTGCTAGGCGAAGGCGCGGGAGCGGGTGGGAGATGGACCATCGCCTCGCTCACTGGCTGGTGGTGGATGCTTGTGCATCTGCCTGCAGATCCTTGCTGTGCTCCAGCTTCCCAGAGGCTGCTGAGGATTAGGTTTAAATTCTCTGCAGATGTTTTATTGATAGGCATGCAGTGAGGGTGTGCTGAGATTGATTTCTTTTGGGTAGATAAAACTCCTCTGCCCAAACTCCCCACCTTGTGCCTCTGAGGACGCCTGTGGTACTTTGATCAAAGAGGAGGATTCTGGTGAAAAAAACACTGACCCAGAAGCTACTTCTGAATTGCTGGATTTGGGAGGGCTTAGCTGTCCTGCACGGGCTGTGAACCCCAGGGAAGGGCTGCTTCTGCCCTTTCTTCTCCAGCAGGATGGCTTCATGCCATGCTCTGGGATCTGCTGGCACACCTGTGGCTCAGACGCGGCGAGGGAGCACACAGCACCCTGCTCTCTGTGAGGCCACGGAAGCAAGAGCGAGAACCCTGGGAAGCAGAGGCCAGCGCATTGTCACACATGCCAGACATCTCCTGTTGGATTTACAGCTGGGTTTCCCATCCCAGCACCCTCAGTGCCAACCATGCCACCAAGGCTTCTGGGATCCCTTGCAAGGATGGCTCCATACGGTCCAGCACTTTTTGCATCAGGGCAAGGCTGTTTCCCTTCCCTGCCCACCTGCCAGCACCTCCAGTCTCTGCCTGGGAAGTCTGTGGAGCCAGTGGGGAGGCAGGAGTGTGGTTGGATGAGAAGCTTTGGGCAGCGTTTTGAAAAGAGGCTTCATGGCATCACGTGGAAAAGGTGGAATTGGAACAGAGACCTGGGCCTGCTCTGGGCAGAGGGCTGGGGGCCAGCACCGAACACATCCACAGCTGAGCTGGGTGAGGGCAGCAGAGGAGGAGCGGCACGTGGTGGAGCTGGAGGATGGCTCTGGAGCTGGTTGCTCTGGCTGAAGGCTGCAGCAGAAGCTGCTTGTCCCAGTTGGTGGCTTGGGCTGTTTTCCCTCAATGTAAAGTTGCAGACCTGCCCTGTTTCTGCTCAAAGCATCATCCATCTCCTGGTGAAGAGCTGCTGCTTCTGCCCTGAGGAGATTTGGGGCTGCCTGTTTCTCCTCCAGCAGACAAGGTGTATGTCTCCATTGCTCATGGATCCCACCTTGCATCTCATGTGGAATATAATCCTGAGAGGCCAAGGAGGCTCTTCCTGAGGGACACCTACCACACAGAAAATTGGATCTAACATGAGTGTGGGATCTGTGCACCTGCTTCTGGTTACCTGGACACCCTCCAGACATCTCCAAAACCAGCAATGTTTCTTTGGGGGCATCGGCTGAAGACCAGGAGGATGGGATCTGTACTTGGCCTTATCACAGACCCTGGAGGTGTTTCCACACAGGGCTGCTGCCCGTCCTGCTTGTTCTCCCCACTTCCAGGGAGTCATCAGATGCCCAAGCACCCCTCCTCTCCCCAGGGCTTGATGAACGTGTCCCAGCACAGCGAGGTGGGCAGAGGCATGTGTGGAGGCTTGTTTCCATGGCACGCAGGAGGATGGGGATGGGTGTCCACCCCAGCGGTGCGGTGGCAGAGGGCAAGTCCCCACCCCACCGTGGGGGTTGTGGGAGACAAGCCCTGCCAGCCTGTAGCTGGGAGCTGCTGCTGCCAACGTGTCCTTGTGGATGGGGACATGGGTGGCCCTTGTCACATGCCTGTAGGTGTCACTGTCCCCCTGCCATACCCAGCTGAGTGGCCACGGGTTGAGAAGGGGTTGATGAAGGTTGAGGGTTGCCGTGCCCGTGGATGGAATGCCTTTGCATGTGGCAGCGAGGGGATGAGGCAGCTGCTGCCCAGGACACAGGGAGCATTGCACGAAGTGGTCTGTTCCTCTGCATCACCCAGCCCAGGCTGCCTTACAGTCATGACCACCTCTGCCTTTGCCCCAGAGAGCTTTTTGTGCATGTGGTTGCAGGCTGCAAGATAGGGGTGGGGTCAGAAGTGGCAGAGACTCCTGCCCACCCCATCCCCATCGCTTGGCTGGTGCAGGTGTGGGGTAACCAGTCATGCCAGAGCAGCCAGTTCCCCTTTTCTTGTGTGATAGGATGGGCCAGTGGCCTTGCCAGTTGCCTTGACTTGGCAAGAACCTATTTCAAACATCAAAAGAGAATGAGAAAACTGTAGAAATAGTGTGAGAGAACTGGGGCAGAGCTGGATGGGAAAGGGGAGGGCACGGAGCGTAGGGCAGAGTCCAAGGAGTGTGCAGTGGCCATGCCCAGGCAGAAGCTGGGCAAGCTGGATGGGTGTTTAGCATAGAGGCATGCAGGAGGCCATGCCAGGGGTGTTTGTACTAAACTGCAGGTGATCTGCAGCCCTGTCAAGCCTCAAAACCCCATGAGTCAGATGCCCTAAAAGTCCTGTGTTGGGCCTGAAAACGATGAGCTGCAAAACAAAAGCGAAACAGCCACGCACGCGGAGAGTTTGGGTAGGATTTCTGCTTCCCTCGACTCTTGGGAGGTTGTGCGTGGAGCTACGTGTCCCCAGGCATCACAGTGGAAGCCATCGTGGGGCTGTTTATTTGCTTCCTCAGTTCTAAGAACCAGAAAGTCCCGTGGCAGCACGTGGCTCCAAGGTGTTGGGCTAACCCTCCGCCTTCCCCACGCCGTGCCTCAGGGCTGGCACTACCGCCAGGGTGCCCTGGGACATCCCAATTGCTTTTCAAGGCCACCAGCTAGATGTAGTCACATTGAACAGCCCTGGGTGGGCTTGTGGCTGGGGACGCACCCAGGCTCAGTGCAGGCATCATGGAAGGATGATCACCCCCTCCAGAGCAGGTGGCTGGAGACCAGTCAGAAAAATACAGCTGGGGCACCGGTTGATGTGTGGGGTCCCAGGGAGGGGTTGTGGGAGTTCATCCCCACCTGGCTGCCTTCCCTCACCTCTGTCTGCCCTCGTCTCTCCTTCCCATGCCCCTCACGCAGACGAAATCCTCCGCTCGCTGGCCGGTCCCCTGTACCCGCTGGGGCAGGACCCCCATGGCTGGCGGGTGCCCGTGGACTGTGTCCGAGCCAACGAGCTGTGCGCGGCCGAGCCCAGCTGCAGCTCCCGGTACCGCACGCTGCGGCAGTGCCTGGCCGGCCGCGACAGGAACACCATGCTGGCCAACAAGGAGTGCCAGGCAGCCCTGGAGGTGCTGCAGGAGAGCGCCCTGTATGACTGCCGCTGCAAGCGAGGGATGAAGAAGGAGCTTCAGTGCCTTCAGATCTACTGGAGTATACACCTTGGGCTGACCGAAGGTACAGGGCAGGGCTCTGTGGGGTTGTCGTGGGGTGGAGGGTGCTGGAGGAGTGGTGGCTCTCATCCCCTCATGCTTGGGAAGCTCTGAGGGCATGTTTGTGCTGTGGTATGAGTGGGCCAGGCAGTGTTCTGGGCTGCGGCACACGTTTCCCTCTTTCTCAGAGGATGCTGATGGACCTGGGCTGAGAGCTGCTCTGCCCAACATGGGCATGGGACCCTGCAGTGCCCCCGTTCACAGCTGCTCTAGTGGAGCCTTGCAGAGAGGTGGTGCACCAGAGTTCTGCTCTAACTGCAGCCTGGTGACAGAGTAAATCAGAGGCTGAAGCAGTGCAGGTAATTGAAATTGGATTTTTTCTAGCCTAGGCTGGTTTATTCATTGAATGCAGGATTATCTATTGTCTGAATGCAGGAGAAAGCAGTGGGCTTCACCTGCTGCCTCTCACCCCTCTGCTTCACCCGCTGCCTCTCACCCCTCTGCTTTACCCACTAGCACTGTCTCCTGTGCAAGGGGCATCACCGAGGCTGTGGCTCATGCTGCTGGTCCAGGGCTACAAGGGAGGACATTGCCAGGCTCAGGAGAAAGAACTGGCTGAGATGCTCATCTGGGGTTGGTGCTGTTGCTGGCAGGGTTTGCTTTGCTGTCCTGTGGGCTCTACCCCGTCCTGCCAACTCTGCCTGCTCCTGCCTGGCCCCAGACTGGAGAGCAGCATCACTTTAACAGTGCTGGTCCTTCTAACAGGCTTATGACTGACTCTGCAATGGCAGCTCAAGCCCTGCTTGTGCAAAACCATCTCTACCAGAGCCCCAGACGTGTGGCCCAGCCCTTGCTGGCCAGCAGCATGTTGTGAGTGGATGGATCCTTGTCCACCCACAGCACCAAGCTTCCATGAACCGTTTGGTCCTGTAAAAACGCCTGTTGTTTGCTGTTTCATTACCCCAGCTGTGTTCCTGCAAACCTCTGACCTCCCTGCTGCACTGGGACTGAAGCCAGGGGAGGTAGTGGTGGTGCTGGGAGACCAGCAGCGAGGATGTGGGGAGATGTACCTGAGCATGCAGCCCCACTGGGGCAAAATTATCTCCAAATATCAGTCATAGTAGGGACTAGAAAGCCTGAAAACCGGCCCAGAGCATGAATTACTGCTTAATTATTCTCTGCTCCTCATTAACTGCCTTCATTCACCAGTTTCAGAGTGAGTATGAATGAGAGATGCTTCGCTGCTTTATGGGTACTCCACAACCTGTATGTGGAGAAGGAGGAGGGGTGAGAAGTGAGTAAACCAAGCCCTAAGGACAGACAGAAACTTTGGGGAGATCCAGCAGCTCACAGGTGTATTGTGCCTAAACCCATGAGGGTAAAAGCATTGAAGAGCCCATGGCAGACCCCCAGCCTTTTAGCAGAGGTGTGGTGCCCAGCTGGTCCCTGGGCTGTGAGACCTAACCCGTTCTGCCATGAAGGAGGACTGACTTCAGTCTCGTCTCAGTCCTGGAGGTTAATTGCATCTGGGTGAGCTCAGGAAAAGTCCACTGCCCTTTTAATGCTCAGTAATTTCCCTCGCAAGCAGCAGGGTTCAGCTGGTATTTAATTATTCATTGCATTGGCAAAGCGATATACCAGGAGGTTACAGCGTTTCCTAAAAGCACTTTAATAAAGGTGCTGTTTGTCATCAGAGCATTGGGAGACAAGGTGAAGGGGGCTGGCCTGGAGCAGGAGGGCTTTGCAGGCTGCCCGGCGAGCAGCGGTGGCCAGAGCTGCTGTGGGCCTTGCTGGGGGCTGCTTCATCCATGCCACAACCCTCAGCGTCCCCCTGAGGGTGGTAGCAAGGCCAGGAGCGAGGTGATGTGCTGAAGCACATCCCAGCCTGTCATCCCACCAGGATGTCCCAGCTTTGCTCTAAGCCCCAAATCTCCTCAGAAACCCTCCTCTTCTGAGGGTTTCAAGTGGCTCCTTAATTACATGGGATAAACGTTGCTGTCTTGGGTTAATAACAACTGGGTAGAGCAGGCGTGGGCTGGAGCAGGCTGGGGTCCATCAGGGAGCCCAGGGCACCCAGTGTGGGCAGGGGTCCTGCCGAGAGGGCAGCAGAGATCGATTCTCCAGGGCGCTGGGCAGCCTCTGACTGTGAGGCTTTCAAAGTCCTGCCATTGATTAGATTTACATGTATATATTAATATTTTCTCCTGTGGCTGCTGGGGTTTCAGAAGAGCATTTCCTCTCCCGAGAGTCGTGGTTGTCTCCTGTCAAATCAGCCTTTTCTGGGGTTCCACGAAGAGCAGGGAGCAAAAGCACATGGGATACACTGAAATCAAAGGTGAAAGACTCCCAGCCTGGGGACGGACAGGCAGTGCCCAGGTTCTCTCTGTAGGGTGATGGATGCTGGTGCTCCAAAGGGTAGGGTCTCTGATTTGGTCTGTACTCCAAAACCAGAGGCAGAGCGGAGTGGGAAACCATCCTTACAGTGGGGCTTTTCTAGGCAAATGCTTTTTATGTTGTTTTTTGCCACAATAACAAAATAATCGAGTGTTGACTGCAGACCCCAAAACTTCCAGCTTGCAGCTGGCCCAGACTCTGCAGATGCAGTCACCAAACGCTGACCTTGCAGGTTCCCCTAACTCTTGAGGTGAGTTCAAATGCAGCTGCTGCCAGAGCAGCCTCACAGAAGGAGCGGAGCTGGGTGCAGCTGCTGCAGCACTGACCTGCCCACCCAGCCACAGACCCCCAGGCAGCAAGCTGAGCTGGCCCAAGATGGGCTTTTCCTTGTGTTACAAGGCAGTCACTTCAATGCTCTTTGGCTTTCCCTCCCCAGACTGCGATTGCCATGCCAGGGGTTGCCCGCACCCAGCTGTAGCCTTGGGAGTGCCTGAGGTTATTCGCTGTGATTTTTAATTTGCTTTTTCTCACCTTTCTTTCCCTTCCCTCCCACTCTAGGAGAAGAATTTTATGAAGCTTCCCCCTATGAGCCGGTCACCTCTCGTCTATCTGATATATTCAGACTTGCTTCAATTTTCTCAGGTAATAAAAGCAACGTGCTTCCACCCTTCTGTCTCCTCTTGCCAACGAATGCAGGGCTGCTACCGCGCGTCTCGTCTTGGCAAGGAAAACCTGCAGCTCCTTGCCACGTGGTTTGCCCCCACAGACACTTTCCTGCCCAGCTCTCCTTCCATTGCTCCAGATCTGATGCTTTGAGCATCAGCCTGGACGTGCAGCTCCCTGCGCCCAGCCGGGATGCTGAAGCCTGCTGGAGGGGCTGCTTAGCAAGTGCTGCCGGGGTTTGATGCTGCTGGGGATCCTCTGTACTTCAGACCTTCCCAGCAGCATTAGACGTTGCTGTGAGCTGGTGGACCATGGTTGTGACAGAGCCAAGGCACCAGCCTCCTCCTCAGGCTTCCTGTTTCCCTCCAGGCTGTGATTTAGCTTTTTACCTTTTGGACTCAGCTGGCTCCAGCTGTGGTTAGTATGAAATAGCTGAGGTGGGCTGTACAGACTGGAATTCCCTTGTTTGCTCCTGGGGACGTGTCTGCTGGGCACAGCCGTGGAGTGCTTGGAGTGCTAGACCCCCCCATTGCCCATCTATCACTTCATCTAAAGCATTTCTGTCATCTGGAAGATTGGGGACTGTGTGTGGGGAAGAGTGAGGGTGGGGACCCTGTTTGCTGTCCTGCCTCAGGGCAGCTGGCCTCAAGCTGTGGGACACTGCTGGGAGGAGGATGGTGAGTTCTTCAGAACATCTCTGTGCCTCTGCATCCTCCTCTTGGGAACCCAAACTCCCCAGCCATCGTCAAGAACTCTTTTTCCTGTCTTATTTCCATGACAACCCTCTGTGCTGCCACCCCACCCCCCTTTTTTTTCAAATTGGGTCAGCGACGCCTTGTCTTCTCCTTGCTCTCTTTTCTCTTAATCCTTTCCTCCGAAAGCCACCCGCCGCTGCAGCGCTTTGGGGGGCTTGCAGACCTCATGGGGTGCACGTGGGTGCCCCAGGGCGATGCTGTGTCCCCCACCTTGGGCTGTGCAGCCCTGCCCATGACAGCTCTGGCAGATTGGGAGCAGCCCAGTGGAGACTGTGGTGCTGCTGCGGAACTCAGGGCTGTCACCTGAGCGGGTTGTAGCTCCTGAAGCCAGACTCCCTCCAGGGAGCTGGTTTGGGATGGTGCTGCCTCTCCCTCTGACACCTCTTTGGATCACATGAGCATCAGGGAAGTGTTTTAGCTGCTGGAAAGTATGAAAAGCAAAGCGTCTGTAGCGGAGGATTAAATGCTCACGGGTGGATTTATTCATAAAAGCAGAACTAGAGGAGAAGGAAGCCTGGATGGCAATTTAGGAGCTGGGGGTAGGCGGGGAGTGGAACTGGCAGTTGTTCTGCTCTGGAGGCGTGCTGTGGTCATGGGGGTGGCCTTGGTGCTTCATCCACTCCATGCAGGGCTGGTGGCATTGCCAGCAAGCCTGACAAGTGAACGCCTCAGCACTCCCCACACCATGAGACTTTGCACCCCACCATGGAGCGGAGCATCAGTGAAGATGTTTTGGAGTGCTGAGGGGTGCCAGAGCCTGCCCTGAGGAAACCAAAAGGAAGGAAGAAGAGGTTCCAGTTTGGAGGCCAGTCCCATGCTGTGTTTCTGCCCATGTGGGCACCAGAGCGGCAGCATCATGGGGTAGGTGTCAGACCCTTGGAATCTGCCTGGGTTTGCAGCAGTGCTGCCTTCCCCATCACCCTTCTCCTCCTCTGCCTCTGTCCCCGTCCTGCAGCAGGGACAGCTGGTGGCACCCAGCATGGTCCTCTCCCCAGGTCCGTGGCCCCTGTTTCCTTCTCACCTCATGAATTTTTCATGCTTGTGCCTTATTAATGAGCTCCCCAGAACTCTGCACTTCTGAGCACAGGCTCTATTAAAATGCATCCAGGTCCCAGCAGGTCTCAGGCAGAGCAGGAGCGATGCTGCTCTCAAGGATTAGACAATAAGCTGGCACTCTGCACAAATCCCACGTTTGTGCCAGAGAGCTGTCACACTGGCTGCTAACGGCTCGTGGGGCTCAGAGCTGGGGTGGCCACTGACTCACCACGTGTAGAGAGTGTTGAGGGCATCCCCACAAAGCCAGGAGCAAGGAGAAGACAGAGACATGTGTCCCCCCCAGCCTCCGCAAGTGTCTTTTTGCCGCTCTGCTCCTCTGACATCAGTGTCATGAGCTGTCTCCTTCCACAGCGCTCAGCTGGAGGGACCTCATGGCACCATCTGAGCTGGGAGATTCCTGCTGTGAAGTGTCAATTCCTGTTCCATCCCATCTTTATGGCTTGGCTGCACAGAAGGGGTGTGAAGCCCTAAAAGCCTTCTTTTTTTCCAAACAAGGCTGGGTGAGGAGCCAGGAGAAGGATCCCTCTGACCATCCATCAGCTTCTTTTAGCTCATGCAGCCTTCTTGCACTCCTTTTCGAAGCAGATCTACTTACTAGCCATTAAAAATGCTCACTTTATGAACATGCTACCAAATTCCCCCGGTGCATCTGCACAGAGGGTGTTCATCACGTTTCAAGGGTTCTCTCCAAACAGCTTTACCCCACCTCAGCTCTGGGGTCTCGGCAGCATCGCAGCCACTGAAAGGCAGTGGGAGCTGGGCTGGGTTTGCAGGGGATGATACTGGTGGGGATTCATCTTTTAGTGGGACATCCTACCTACATCTTCATGGGGGTAGTGCTGGCAGCTCCTGACTTGGAGGTTGTTGCTGAGTTGTGAGAGAATGAGACAAATTTGGGACTCAAGCTGCAAACAGCACCCCAAAACGATGATAGTCCCCAAGGGGGGCTGAGGAAAACAGAGGGAGACGGGGGCCACTGGTGGCCCAGTCAGTTGCCAGGCTTTTGCTAAGTATCAGCACCTTACAAACATGCTCATCAGGGGCTCCTCCCTGATACTAGGGTTTGTCTTTGCCAAGGGAGGGTGGTAGATATGGGAGGAGTCCAGGGGCTTAGCTTGGTTGGGCTGTGGAGGGGAGGGAATTAGGGATGAGGTTGCTGGAGCAGTCCACCTGGGCAGCTGAGGGTGATCCATCACTTTGAGGGGAAAAAAGGGACTTCAGCATTTGTTCCCACACAACGGATTGGCCTCATCCCTGTTTGTTTGCTGATGGTTGGGATTCTTAGGGTGGATGTGGGATTGGCTGGTGCCTGGTTCCGGTGGCAACCTTATCCTCACTGTCACTGCCTGAGCAGTACTGAGCCCTGGGGCTTCTTTGGCTGGTTTTGGGGATCCCCAGGAGAGGATGTGGCTGCTGAGGAGAGGCACCTCACATGTGAGCAGATTGTTTTGCTTTGGAGCAGAATGAGTAGGAATTACTCTCTGAATAACTGACAAGAAGGAAGGAATATTGCCAGTTCATGGCTTAGGTACCCAAGACTGACCAGGTTCCTGCCCTGCTGCGGGTGGTGAGCACTAACCCTTTCTGTGCTGGAGGAGGACCTCCAAATAGTGCAGGGGGGTGAGAATGAAGTGACCCTTTCTGTGCTGGAGGAGGACCTCCAAGTAGTGCAGGGGGGTGAGAATGAAGTGACCCTTTCTGTGCTGGAGGAGGACCTCCAAATAGTGCAGGGGGGTGAGAATGAAGCGAGGGGAGTTACAGTGCTGCATGCAGCCCCCTCCCCGCTGCCAGTGGGGTAAGAACAGGCTGTGCTGGAGGTGCTGGGGTGACGTTAGTGCCAACCCTCTTCCCCAGAGCATCCCTCCAGACTGAGGGCATCTCCGCATCCTTCGTTGCTACGCTAAGGCCTTCTCCCTCTCGCTCTCTGGACAGGAATGGACCCCAGCACCAACTCCAAAAGCAACCACTGCCTTGACGCGGCCAAAGCCTGCAACCTGAACGACAACTGCAAGCGCCTGCGCTCGGGCTACATCTCCACGTGCAGCAGGGAGATCTCGGCCACGGAGCACTGCAGCCGGCGCAAGTGCCACAAGGCTCTGCGCCAGTTTTTCGACCGTGTCCCCAGCGAGTACACCTACCGTCTGCTGTTCTGCTCCTGCAAGGATCAAGCTTGTGCCGAGCGTCGGCGGCAAACTATTGTCCCCTCCTGCTCTTACGAGGACAAGGAGAAGCCCAACTGCCTGGATCTGCGCAGCACGTGCCGGACGGATCACCTCTGCCGGTAAGGGCTCTGGGTGGGCTTCCCCAGCCCTCCCCGGTGCTCCCCGGGGACTGTGTCAGAGTGTGTGGGGCCGTGGTTGTTTCCAGATCTCCTGACTCTGTCCTAAGCGTGTTCGCGGTGTTTTCTCGGCGCTGCATGGCGTGTGCTGGCTGGATCTCCTCCGGCACCGGCTATGTGCTGTGTACGAAACAAGGCAGAGTCCTGATGGCTTTTGGCTGCTCTTGGAGTGTCCTGTGGGCTGCAGCACAGTCTAAAGATTGGTCCTCCTTGATCTGGTGCAAACGCCTGGGGTTGTGCAGGGCAGCACGTCGTTCAAGCCATCAGGCTCCCCACCAAGCTCTGATCTGCTCTGAAACTCACACTGCAAAGTCATAGCTCTGCCCTCCCTGTCTCTCACAGACCTGGGAGGCTACAGTGGGGTGGAAACATGGGGAGAGCAGTGGGGACAGAGCTGCTGTTCTGCTCTGAACAGTGGAACCTAGTCCTTGGGGAGCATGCTGGCTCCATTTCCTAGCTGAGACTGTGCCATCTCCCCAGACTGGGAGGAGGATGAAAGTGTAAAAAGCACCCTGGCAGCAGGGTCACTCACACCCTGCAAACAGCAGCATCCCTGGGGATGCTCTCTGCATTCCCACTGAAACTTGAAGGCTACTGAAACCCATTGTTTTCCCTGTGGCAGAGCAAAGTCAGGAGATCAGCCTTTTCTGGTTAGTTATGAAACTCGTTATTCATACAGCAGAAAACCTCCTCTCACCCTCCAAGGGGCTTCATCAGCCTCATAAGAGTAAGTTGCTTACGAGGAGGAGGAGGAGGGCCTTGGTGCCATCAAGGTGATGGAGTTTCCCAGAGCCAGGAAGCAAAATAAATAAGTAATGCAGCTTCAGGTCATCCTCTGGCTGCGAGTGGCACATTTGAAATGTGGCTTTTAATCAGGAAGTAGCACAGGAGGCCAGTGTCTATGAGTGAAAGATGCCTGCTGCCCTGAGTTGTGGCCATACGAACACTAGCACCTCTCCATCAGCAGAGCTGATGCTTGCTCAGGCATCAGGATGCTGTGGGTGCATCCACTCATGGAGGGGAGTGACCTGTATTAGCAGCGTGTAGGGGGGACCAGGGATTGCACCAGGAAAAGGTAAACCAGCAAAAGAGGGGAAGTGTGTGTCCCATCAGCTGCTCTGGCTCTTTGCCCTGAGGTGGAAATGCCTCTTTGCAGCATGGGTGGGGAGAGGTGGCATTTGTGTGGTCAGTTTTGGGTTTGCCCAGTTGTGTTTGAACCTCAGCTGCTCTCTAGGGCATTTTTTGCAGGGCTGTGTGTGGACACTTTCCTCAGGTCTGGGTTTGCAAGAGAAAATCCCATCCCATATCTGCTCCCCTGCCACAGCTCTGCCTCAGGGGGACAGATCTGTGGATGTCAGGTGTGAGAGGTCTGGTTTCACCCTTGCTTTTGGACTGGAGAGGGCTCTGGCAATGAGTCTGTCCATCCCAGTGCTGCCTCAGATATGGACAGAGAGTTGCAGCTCTTCCTGCTGCAAGTCCAGTTTCCCAGTTTAGAGCTGGGCATGGATTCATCTGTCAGCAGCCTCATCTCAGCACCTACACATTCCTGGTTCCCCAGCTGCACCCAGTGAGTCTGGAAAGCCCAGGCTGAGAAGCTTAATGAAGTCTGGGGTGTCTAACTACCCAAAGTAAACTCTCTCAGGGGTTGCTATTGCTGGAGTTATTTAGAGTGGATGTGGTTTGGGGTCTCAGCAGTGACGCTGGTGCTTGGAGCAGACAGGACTGCACCTTATGCTGAGTATTGACCTCCAGGACCTCTTGAGATGCTGCTGGTCCAGCTCCAGGTGAGCAACTTGTGCACCTCTTCTGCGGAAGCCTGGTGAGGTTTGTGTGTCCTGGATGGATTTGGTTGTTGTGTCCCCTTTGCCAAGCAGCACAGGGTTTGTTTTTCAGGGGCAAGGTGGTCTGCAAGGCCTGAGGGAGATCTGTCCTCTCTCTTCTGTCTCTCCAAGGCCCTCTGAATTCATGATTAACAAAGCACAGGCAAGCAGCTGCTGCCAAATTCATCACCTGGTGTGAGCATGTGGACTCTGTCCTCCTTCCCTCCTTCCCTGTGCTTTTCAGGTCAGCACTGTGGACTGATGCTCTTTCTCCTTATCTGCATGCAGGACTGGTGAGGGCATTGAGCTCCAAAGCAGATTGTCAAGCTGCTCTGAAACCCAGCAGTGACAGATGAGCTAATGCTTCCACATGGGCTTAGGAGTGTAATTAAGCCTCTTGGCTGAACACCTAACAAAGGGCAAAGGCCTGTCTGCTAGGATAGGGCTTCACTAAGAGGGTGCTATGGAGAGTGCTGAGCTGTGAGGGTGCCTGTAGGACACATTCCACTCTGAGGTTCTATTGTCTCCTTCCCAAGAGGAGTTGGGGAAGAGAGACAGTTAATGGTCAAGGATGAAAGACAGTTGTTCTGAAGGTCTTCATGGCTTTCTGCTGTGGGGTGCTGGTGGTTAAATGGTCATTTCAACGCCTGCCTCTGTCCCATCAGTGATCCAGGGACCATCAAGCCACCATCTTCTAAGGGTGATTCTGTAGGTGACTGTTTCCTGAATGCTTTGGACTGGGGTATTTTAATCAGTGACCTGACACAGAGCAGGATCTGAATCTCCTGGGAGCCCCTGTGCAGGGGAGGATGGTGCTGTGCAGCCACCTCCATTATGCACTGTCCTTGAGGGGGCATGAAGGGGCCAGGATGTGGCCCCTGAGCTCCTGTGCAGGCACAGGTCCTGGTGAGGGCAAGTGCTAAACCTGTGCTCTTCCCATTCTGTGGTTTGCTCTAGATGAAGCTACTCAAATGGCCTTGACCTGTGAGGCAGCTGAAGATTCCCAGTGCCTCTGCCCAGCTCCCAGCCATGACAGCAGGAGTAATCAGGCTCCAAGAGCTGCAATTTGTGAAGCCTTTCCTGCTGGGAAGCTTTTCCCGTCACAATGGAGGAGCCTGACGAACTCCCCGAGCTTTGTGTCTGATTGCAGTGGACAGGTTTTAGCTCCCAGAATATAAAAGCCTTTTGCAAAGCACTAACCTCAGCTAAGGGGAATGGGAAGGGGAGAAAAGAGCTGATTTCAGCAGCTGCAGTTTGCTGTATTTTTCATCTTGCATCAGCAAGTCAGGAACACAAATAATCTGGTCTTACATGCTTGAGTGATGCTGGTGCTGAAGAATTTCCCAGTCTTCACTGGCTGTAGCTCCTCAGCATCCAAAAGCAGGGGGGTGGTTCACTTGCCCGAGGTTTTTCTCCCCAGTTTTAGTGTATTTGCAGCTGGGAGAGGGGTCAGATCCTGCCCAGCCCCTCACAGGGGCCCTGTGTGTGGGTGTCTTGGAGGTGCCCTTTTGCAGAGCAGAGATAGTCTCTTTTTGGCTGGGTATGGGATGGTGGTGACCCAGGCAGGGAAGCCTGACTGTTGCAAGCAGCTTGGCTCCCTGTGATGGAAGGAAGGGATCCTGGCTGGCTCCTGATTAAGCACCTAGTGTGATGGGAACACGTCGTTTGTTTGGGTTTTTTTAAAGCACATCCTCCTCACACCCTTTGTTCAGTGCAGATGAAATGTCATCTGTAAAGGATGTTTCCTTGATAAGCAGCAGAGTGGCAGCTCAACTTTCTCATTGCACTCTGTGATGAGCAGGGCTCAGGGCTGCAGCTCTGCTGTCCACAGGGCTGGCTGGGAGGAAGGAGAAGGAGGGATAAAATGCTCCTGGTTTGAGCAGTGGCTGTGGGAACTGCCAGAGAGGAGCAGTGCTCGCGTCAGGAGGGGATGGGCAGCTGTAGCAGCACTGGGAAACTGGGGATATTCTCCAAATCTGGCTTTAAATTAGCAAACCTGCCCAGGTTGGTGGCTTTGGCTTCCCCGGTGTTGGGAGGGATGACAGTGGGGCAGCACCCTCCAGGTGCTTCACTCTTGGGACCCTGTGAGCGCCCATGTGCAGCTCAGAGGGATCTCTTCAGCTCCATGGCCACCTTGCTCAAGGCTGGCCGTGCTCTTAACAGAATAATAAGTCAATTCACACTGAATAATTAAATAGAGAGCCCTCATAAGTATTGACTTAATGTGACAGCAAGTCTATACTGACTGGGGGTTTGCTTATGTAAACACAATCTCCTGTTCAGCTTAGTTAGCAGTTCAATGAAACAGAACAGTCCTTCAATTAAAATCAAATGATGCACACGCTTAATTCTCCCCTTCTCTCGCTGGGTAATGACAGGGTTTGGGTGCAAGCAAGAGGATAAAGAACCCCCAGCTTTCAGCTGAACTTATCTGGGATGAATCAAGATGTGATGAATTTTTAGGACTAAACTTCTTCATTAACAGCTTGGGGATTTCTTCAACCTTGTTGTTGGTCTAACAGCTGCTCCCTGGTTTGTCCTCCTGCCATGTCCCCCGGTGAGGGGTGGCTTTGGGCTGGAAACCAGTGCCCATCCTCAGCAGAGAGGCTACTGCAGAGGTACAATGTTCACTAGAAGCAGAATGAAAACCTTCCTGCCTTGTACCACAGCAAGTGACTCCAGTGACTGGATGTGTTCCTGTGTGACTTGGTCTAGGTGATCCTGCTGTGTCAGGGGGATTGGACTAGATGATCTTTCAAGGTCCCTTCCAATCCTTAATGATTCTATGATTCAGTCTCCAGGGGTGGCAGTTCACTACTTCTGGGTAAAAGAAGTTGACTTTTCACTGTTAATTTTTGCCCCCTCATGAACTACTAGCTTTGGTAGAGGGGCCATCCCAAAAAAGCAGAGTTTTGCTCCAGCTTCCCTCTCGTGTCTTGAGCTGATCTGCATTCCTAGGGCACTTTGAATTCCCTGGTCACTGCTCTTGGTGTCTGAGGGTAGTGTTTTTCTTAACTCAGCATCTCCAGCCTTCCATAGCATTCATCTCCAGCAGGACAAGTGAGTGTTGGGGGGAGGATGCCCAGTGGCCCTGCGGGTTTTTCATGTCTTGCTGAGTTTTTGCTTGTTGTCGCAGCTTCTTGAACATCCTCTGCTCGGCGGGGAATGGGGAGGAACGTTTTTGAGCTGCCTTTTGATACTCATGTCTATTAAGGCCATTTTTCCTTGGTCCCTGTAAATTGCCTGTGAAAAACATGTCTCCAGCAATCTCTGTGTCTCAGATATATTCTGCATGAAATATTCAAGAGCCCGATTCTCTTTGCTTTGATGGGTGGGAAATTATTAGCAGTGTTGGGCTTGGACTTCTCATAAGCATGTGGTGATGGGGAACAATTAGCACCAGATTAGGCATCTTCTTGCCTCTGTTCTTGGAAAAAAAAAAACCCCTCAACACACCTACATGCTGGGTAACTTTTAATGTCAGGGCAGTGGAGGGGGTCTCGCTGGTGCTGACAAGCTGCTCCCCTTAACAAGGTGTTAGAGCTGAGGGGATGATCTGTGCATGGGGGGTGTAGGTGTAGAGGGCTGTGGGGCACTGTGGAGGTCCCTGGGAGGTCCCTGGAGCTGGGCAGAAAGACAGAAGTGCTAAAGCCCTGGAGCTGCCTCCCCGCAGCATCGTGTGGCTCTTTCTACCCTGAAATCAAAGGCGTTTTCTGGAGGCATCAAAGCAAAACAGCTTGTAACCTCCTAACTTTGAAATTCAGCACTTGGAGCCGCTTTGGGAAGGGATGTGTCTGTGTGCACATATATCATTTATGTTGTTGAACCCTTCTTCCCTTCCTTTTCTTTTTTGGACTTGGAGGCCTTTCAGGAAGCTAATGCACTGGCTGAGGTCGTGCTCTGCAGCTGCCGGTGCCGCCGCTGCCAGCCCCACTCTTGCCGACCCAGGTCTGGCCCTTGCAGGTGGAGACTGGCCAGATCCACCTGCTGCCTTGAGCTGCCAGCCAACGTTTTGGCACCGATTCCCTCCCATTCCTGCTCAGATGGACTTGGCTCCCTCTCCTTCCCTTTTTTTTCACCCGGGCACTTAAAAGCAGGAGTCTGAGGAGCAGTGGGCCAGTTCCAGGGAGGCTTGTTCCCGGCAGTTAGAGCCTCATCCAGTGACTGCCGACTCGCTGTGCACAATGGAAAGAGTGACATCTGGCTTGGATGTTCTGGAAGGACTACCAGCTGGCCTGTCGTGTGTTGTGAAGGAAGAACATTTGCCTTCAAGGATGCTGCGAGCCAGGAGCAGGGCTCTGGGGAGCGGCGTGACAGACTTTGGTGGCGCGTGGCGAGGAGCTCACCGCAGTTCTCCAAGAGAATTGACGGCACCTTCGCCTCTCGTTTGAGGAGAGGGAAAACGCTGTCGGAACCTTTATTTCTCTTCCTGCAGAGGAGGGAAGGAGGGAGCCCAAATCCCTTCCTGTGGTTGTGTGAAAGGAGCAGAGCTGGAGCTTTGTTGCTCTGAGGCACGCACACCCAGACTCTTCCTTCTGCTCCTGCCTTAGGGTCAAGGAACGTTCTAGGTTGGAAGGGACCTCCAGAGGTCATCCAGTCCAACCTCTCTGCACAGGGACAGCTCCACCTAGGTCAGGCTGCTCAGAGCCTCATCAGGTCTGACCTCAAATGACTCCAGGGATGGGGTCCCACCACCTCCCCGGGCAGCCCATTCCAGCCATCAGCCATCCTCATGCTGAAGAACTTTTTTCTAATATCCAGCCTAAATCTCTCCTTTCCCAGCTTGAACCCCCTGCTCCTTGTCCTGTCTGTACAAACCCTCTTGAAAAGACCTTCCCCTGCCTTCATGTCGGGCCCTCCTCAGGTACTGAAAGGTCAAAACAAGGTCCCCACAGAGGCTGAACAGCTCCAGCTCTCTCAGCCTGTCCTCCTATGGGAGATGCTCTATCCCTCTGATAATGGGCAGTAAAAGCCCTGGCCTGGAGGCTGGGTTTTGCTGCAGATGTCCCTGGGCAAAGCTTTTCTGCACCCACCAGGCTTCATGCACAGCTCCAGCGAAGGAGACTGTGTGCTGAGAGCTGAGCATCAGCCTCAGGAGTATGAGGTAACCCCCCAAGCCTCTGCACCACTGTCATGGGGAGTTCTGCTCTCTCTGTGTGTTCAATCCCTTGGGAAGAAAATACTTGTAGGTCTGGTGAGAGTGACCCCCTCCTGGGATGGAATGTTTTGGTTCCAGGAGAAAAGAGAGGGGGATAAAAAGTGTCCTCCTTGATTCATACGTGCCTCTTGAGAGCAGCAGAATCCCCTTTCTGATCCTGAAATCAGCCCAAGAGCATCCTCCTTCCTCATGTAATGGGGCAGCTGCTTCACATCCCGCCCCACCGTTGCGTCTCCCCAAGACGATGCCAGCTGGCCACTTATTAGTGTCCACGGGGTAGAAGAGCACAGCAGTGCCCACGAATCCTGCCTTCGTGTTGGATAAACCACATGAGGAGGCTGACCTTGCCCTGGAAATTTGCAGCCTGTTGGGAGGCTATAAGTGGCTCAGGCAGCTGTAGAAGTGGGAAAATAATGTAGTCCGTGCTGCTGGCAGACTGTCAGCAGGCAAAAACTGAGTGTGACCTGCCCTGGCTAGCAGCAAAGAGAAGACACCAGGTCCATGGGTAGCTCTTGTCAAACCCTGCTCTGTTGGGTTTGCTGCAGAGTGATGCTCTGGTCCCCAAAGGACCAGAATGTCCCCCAAGAAGAGGCTCAGCTGCTCCACACAAGATGGTTTCATTGGTGCCTGGAAAACTCTGTGACTTGGAGAAAGTCCCTGTCACAAGGGCTAGAAAGAGCAAAAGTCTCCAAGAAACTGCTGCATCCCCTCACAGAGCAGCAGGTGCTGTGGTCTGAGCAGCTGTGCTTTGTTCCTCTGGATTCCTTCCCCTCTGGAAGCATTTGAGACCTGCTCTGATGAAGAGTGCTGGGTGGCTGTAAGGTGTTGCTGTAGATCCTCTGTTTGATGTGATCAAAACCACCTGGAAATACATCATTCCTATTTTTAAAAAACCCTAATTCCTTTATTTTCATCAGTTTTTATGGCTTGAGGCAGGTGCCGTTGGATGATTCAATTGCTGGTTGGACAAAGATGACATTTAATTAAGAAGGAAGGAAAAGGAAGCTCCAGAAAGTAATGTGTGCCTTCTTTCTCTGTGAAAAGTGGGGGGATAACGGGCTGAGGAGGTTTTCTGTTGTGAGAAGCAAGGTCTCATCTCCAGTGTCAGCAACTTGGCTGCTTTGCAGCGGTCCTTCCCTGTGATTAAGATCCACCATGGGCCACCATTCAGCCCTGTGTCTCTTTATTTCATGTCTGAGTCAGTCTGGAAAACTGCAGCCCATCCATCTGTCCACCTGGTCCATCTATCTACTCTCTTCGACATCCTTCCCATTTCTTTATCCATCCACCTCAGCAGTTTGGCTCATCTCAAGAAAAAACCTGAGAGAGAGAAAGAAGATGAGAAGAGGTAACTGAGCTGATATTTGGGTTAGGGGTGGAAATCAGCTCCTCTTGTCGAGTGTTTATTCCTCTTGGTTATAGAATCATTAGGATTGGAAGAGACCTCAAAATATCATCCAGTCCAGTCCCCCTGCCACAGCAGGATCATCTAGACCAAGTCACATAGGAACACATCCAGGCGGGTTTGAAATGTCTTCAGAGAAGGAGACTCCACAAACCCCCCAGCAGCCTGTTCCAGTGCTCTGTCACCCTCACTGTGAAGAAGTTCCTTCTCACATTTATGTGGAACCTCCTCTGTTCCAGCTCACACCCACTGCCCCTCGTCCTATCACTAGACAACACTGAGCAGAGCCTGGCTCCATCCTCCTGATACCCACCCCTCACATATTTCTAGGCATTAAAGAGGTCACCCCTCAGTCTCCTCTTCTCCAAGCTCAAGAGACCCAGCTCCCTCAGCCTCTCCTCAGAAGGGAGGTGCTCCACCTCCTTCATCATCCTCCTTGCCCTACAATGGACTCCCTCCAGCAGCTCCACATCCCTCTTGAACTGAGGGGCCCAGACCTGGACACAATACTCCAGATGTGGTCTCAACAGGGCAGAGTAGAGGGGGAGAAGAACCTCTCTTGATCTGCTAACCACCCCCTTCTGATCCACCCCAGGATGCTGCTGGCCCTTTTGGGCACAAGAGCACATTGCTGGCTCATGGCCATCCTGCTGTCCACCAGGACCCCAGGTCCCTTTCTCCTACACTGCTCTCCAACAGGTCAGTCCCCAGCCTATACTGGTCCCTGGGGTTGTTCTTGCCCAGATGCCAGACTCTACACTTACCCTTGTTATACTTCATTACATTTCTCCCTGCCCAGCTCTCCAGCCTGTCCAGGTCCCCCTGAATGGCAGCGCAGCCTGCAGGGGTGTCGGTGACACCACCCAGCTTTGTGCTGGTTCCTCCCATCTCTCCCCTTTCCTGCTTTTGCTCTGCCTGCAGAGCCAGATCTGACAGGAGGACAGGCAGGACTTAGAATCAAAACCCCTGGGTCTCTGTGAGGCTTCCTCTTGGGTGTCATTTTTCCTTTTAATTGCTTTTAATTGAAGGCTTTAGCACCTCAGATAAAAACAAGCAGTGATGTTCTCATCAGAGAATGACAGTGGGAGCAGCATGGCCAAATGAGGTTGTGAGGTTTCTGGTGTGCCTTGTGTTTGGGATGCTGTGGGGAGGGTAGGGAGCAGCAAGGGATGGAGGAACAAGGGTTCTGGCTGTCCCCAGTGTGTACTCACCCGTGGGCAGACCGCATCCCTTGCCGTGACCCTTGGAGGTGAGGCAAGACGTCACACTTCTGTGTCTAGATCTCATCTAGGTGTCCTCGCTCTGCCCCATTTATCCTCCTTTCTCACATTTATTTTTTAAGAAGGCTGCTCCTTGGTGCTGAGTTGTTCTGTGCTGGTGAAATCCCATCCATCTCCCTCTTGCTCTGCCCCCAGGTCCCGACTGGCTGATTTCCACACCAACTGCCAGGCCTCCTCCCAGTCGCTGACAAGCTGTCCTGGGGACAACTACCAGGCGTGCCTGGGCTCCTACACAGGGCTTGTCGGTGAGTGCTGGGGAGGTTGGGATGGGAAAGAGTCTCTCCCACCATGGTGGCTCCTCATCCCTCTTCTTTCTCCTCCCGTGGGATCAGGCTTCGACATTACGCCAAACTATGTTGATGCCAGCACTACCAGCATCACCATCTCACCCTGGTGCTCCTGCAAAGGAAGTGGAAACATGGAGGAAGAGTGCGAGAAGTTCCTACGAGACTTCACGGAGAACCCATGTCTCCGTAAGGCACCTCCCTGCCCCTCTCCTTACCACTGGGGTGCAGATTTCCCCCACAGCAACCATCTCCTGCCTCCCCAGGAAATGCCATCCAGGCCTTCGGCAACGGCACCGACGTGAACATCTCCCCCAAGAATCCCCTGCTCCCCGTCACCCTGCCACCGAAGACTGAGAAGGGTCCAGCCTTACCAGATGACATCAATGACAGCAACACCATGTACGACATGAGCATCATCACAACCTGCACCTCTGTCCAGGTAGGACCCGAACCCAACCACTGCTTCAAGCTGGGAGCATTGGTCTGGACCCTCACTGGGTCCATCAGACAGGAGATAAGCTGCAGCCCACGGGTGGCAGAAAGCCTTGCTCAGTGCACGTGTCTCAGTCTGGATGGTGTGTTGGTACATGGCTGCTGAGCAGGACCCGGCCATCCCTGGCAGTCAGGGGTCTGGGCACTGCTGGAGGGTTTTGCTGTGGGGAAGGGAAGATGCCCTGCCCGTCCTCTTCCCTCACTCAGAGCATCATCCTCTGTCTGGCATGGTGCTGTGCCCAGGGCACGCTGGGCTGGTGTAACTGCTCCAGATCAGCTTCTCCTTGCTCAGAGTGAACACGTCTTGAATTCCAACTGGTTTTGAACCCCGTGTGTGCTCTGAGTCACAACTTCTGGTGCCCTGTGCGTAAGGCCAGTGGCATCACCCAGTGCTCAGCAGCTCCCAGGGGGTATGAGAAGCCCAGACCTTGGGATCACAACCTCAGCTGCGAAGACCTACCCTAAATCTTCCCCCTTTCTCCCCTCCAGGAACACGGACCGAAGCTAAACAAGTCCAAAGAGCAGAGCCTGTGCTTCTCAGAGGTACATTTTGGGAAGGGGAGGAGCACAGGGAGGGGCTGCTGGGGCATCTTTGCCATTGCACATGGCTTGGGAGGAGCATGCCTGGCAAGCACCAGGCTGGGAACTGCTGAGCAGAGGGTGGAAAAGAGCTTTTGCCAAGATTGGATGGTTTCCCCCTGAGAGCAACCCTGCTGAAACCTTCCTTTTCCCTGGCCCGCAGACCCAGCTCACCACGGACATCATGCCAGACCAAAAGACCTTCGTTGACCAGAAGGCAGGTGGCAGCCGACACAGGGTGGGCTGGATCCTGCCCCTCGCACCCACCCTCCTGCTGATGCTGCTGTTATAGAGGGGCAAGGAGGCTGCAGCCGGTGGGACGGGACCCTTGCCCAAGTTGGCACCAGCAGCACCCGCCGGCACATTCACTCTCGCCTCGGTTCCCGCGGTGGCAGTGGGCAAGGGACAGAGCCAGAGACTGCAGTGCCGGGACCGGCGAGCCCTGGCGTGCCAGGCGGCAGGAGGACACTCACCACATGGGAAACCTGGGCGGTTTTCTTCCTGTTTTCATTTTTCATGCCTTTCTTTTCTCCTCTGGTGCGTTGGGTGCAGGAGTTTGTGGCTCGTGGTGACATCCTCGTGTGTGCCCTGCAGCGAGGAATCCAGAGCTGCAGGCGGCACCGGGGTGGGGGGGGAAATAAACATCAGGCAGTGCTTTGGCAGAGGGTATTCACAGCAGCCATCTCAGCCAGGCTGAGAGAGGATCCCGCCTTGGAGCATCCCAGGGGATGGACCTGTCATCAGGAAGTTCTGTATCCTCCGTGGGGACTCACTTGACATTGATATTGGGCAAGTTATTTCTTTCCCGTGGTCCACGAGAGTTTTCAATTGGAAGAGAAAAGAAACTACTGTTCAGTCGCTGTGAGGTCGTCCTGATGGTTTTGAGCTGTCACTTTGAGGGGAAGGTCTTTCTTTTTCTATGATGTTTTTTATTTCTTCATCCACTTCAGTTTGGGTTGGGATGGTGTCTGACCAGTGGTTAGAAACCTCCTGCCAGCCGCCTTTCTTTTACGTAGACACCTGTCGTGTACGTGCCGCTCACCTGTGGATGGACAGAACCGTGTGCACCGACCGCGTGGCTGCTTCTCATTTCCTTCTTTCCCTTTGTTTTTGCTAATTGCTCAAATGGCAGCAACAACTTAAAAATGTATTATTGGAAAGTTTATTTTTTTTAATAATGGAGAGGACAAAGTAATAAACTGAGACCGACCAGCCAGCTGAGGAACGAAGCAGCACCCAAAGCTGACTCTGCCGAGCGCCCACCTGCGCCTGGGTCTGTGTGTGGCTCAGGATGCTGCACCTAAGTCTGTGTCTGGCTCAGGATGCTGCACCTAGGACTGTGTGTGGCTCAGGATGCTGCACCTAGGTCTGTGTCTGGCTCAGGATGCTGCACCTAGGTCTGTGTCTGGCTCAGGATGCTGCACCTAGGTCTGTGCCTGGCTCAGGATGCTGCACCTAGGTCTGTGTCTGGCTCAGGATGCTGCACCTAGGTCTGTGTCTGGCTCAGGATGCTGCACCTAGGTCTGTGTCTGGCTCAGGATGCTGCACCTAGGTCTGTGTCTGGCTCAGGATGCTGCACCTAAGTCTGTGCCTGGCTCAGGATGCTGCACCTAGGTCTGTGTCTGGCTCAGGATGCTGCACCTAGGTCTGTGTCTGGCTCAGGATGCTGCACCTAGGTCTGTGTCTGCCTAAGCATCCCCAGCCCAGGGGAAGGGACACAAGGGCCCAAAATTCAGGTCGTATTGTGCACCACTGCGAACAGTTTCCTGCCTGTTGTGCTCTGAGAGACAAGCAAACAGGAAAACATTTCAAAGGAGCTGACACGTTCCTGTGCCGCAGAGGTTGGTTTCGAAAATACCAGCTCCTTAACATCTTACTTCACTTTTTTCCCCCCCGAGCAACCTGACAGTGCTTAAAACTGAAATGAAGCCTTGAGATTGGGTCACACAAAACAGCAAGTTTCTTTTTTCCTTTTTTAATTTTTTTCACTGCTTGTACCAGAGCAGAAGCATCAGCTGCCGTCCAGCTCTGCCCGTGGCAGACGCGGTGCCCAGGGCATCGCGGGGGACCTGAGGGTGCTGGAAGCAGAACTGGAGGACTGTGTGGGCTCCTGGCAGGGAGGCGGGCATGGGCACGGAGGGGAGGGAGGGAGGGAGGACTGTTCCCTTTGGCAGCCCGGGAAGAGAGAGCGCGTTCGATGTGGAAGGCGGCACGGGGAGAATAAACACGTCACGTCTCTTGCAGGAGTCGCGTTGCCAACCCAGGCTGCTCCTCTAACAGGTAGGAAAACGACAGCTTCAAGCCTGAGCACCAGGTGAGTGGAGCAGTCTGGCACCAAAAAAAAGCATCTAGGCCTGTGAGGTGGCCAACTTCAGGGTGTATGGAGGGAGCCAACATCTCTGCTGCTCCCAGCCGCTGTCCTGCTGCAGCCATGGGTTTGGTTTTGGGCAGCGGCAAGTGGACACCCTGAGCACCAGCCCTGTGTTTCTGTGGGGAACAGGCTGTAAAATTCAGTGCACACGGGTGCTGGTTTGGCTTGCTTTTTCCCCTAGAAGGCCAGAAACACCCAAAAGGAGCATGAACTCCTTTGCTAGGCAGAAACATCTTCAGCCAGTAGCTGATTCCACATATTGCTGTCTGCCAGCTACCTGCATCCCATCCATGGGAGACATCCTGCTCCCCTGGATCTCCTCAGGGCTTCCAGCTGAGGAGGTATCAGCAGAAGGCAAAGAGCTTCGCAGGAGCCTGTGTTAGGATTGCTGCCTTATTCTCACCGGTGTGTTGGCAGTGCCGTGCCCTCTCCAAGCACCCATGACCATGCCTGGAGCACCCTGGATCCCAGCTGAACCCTCCTGACGGGGTCCTAAGTTTGGAGCTGCTGAATATTCACACACTGAGGACAAAGGCATCGGCTGTGCTGACACATGCATGGGCATCATCCAGGTGCCTCAAACCTCGAGCTGCTGAAAGGTGCAGGGCAGGGAGAGGTCGAGCTTCAGATGCAAAGCCCTGGTGATTTATCCTCCCAAAGCCTTGCTGAGTCTTGCTCTGCACACACAAAAGCCTTTCCTGGAAGGAGGGCGAGGGGGTGACTCTCTGCTGGGGAGACAGCTGGAGGAGGCTGCGGGAGGCCGTTCCGGAGGACGCGGCAGAGCTGACACAGCAGGGTAAATGGCTGCCTTCCCGCTGGTGGGGCTACGTGCTCTGGGTGGGGATTGCCTTCTGTTGGGAGGGATCCTTCACGAGGAGCAGCACAAACGGAACCGTGTTGGTCTGGGGGTGTCGCCAGCCCTTCCCAGCCGAAGCCAAGTCTAATCGCGTCTGACTTTGGAGAGACCCCACGTGCTGGATGGATGTGTGACTCTCCTGGGGCTGCGTGGGCAGGCCAGCTGGGAAACACTGTGAGCCTCATCTGTGTGCACTGGTGCAGGACTGGTCCAGTGTGTGCTGGTGGGTGTGGGCTAGTTGCAGCTTCGGGGTAACCGCAGGAACAGAAACCAGCCTTCAGAGCGCACAGCCCTGAGCAGCTCGATGGATCCAGTGGCCTGAAGATGTCCCAGCTGAGCGTGGGGTCCAGCAGCTCCAGGGCTTGCATCTACCCAAGGGCTGTAAGGCACGTGGGACCAGGACTGCCTGCAAACAGATTTTCCTCCTCTGTTTCCCCTCTGCTAACAAGATGTGGAAGCAAGATGCTGCAAGGAGCTGCTACGGTTCCCAAATCCTGGGAAATACCCTTGAGCCACACATCCCTCATGTGTGCCCATCTTTCGAGGTCCCTTCCAATCCCTAATGATCCTGTGATTCTCTCCCTTCACCTTTACAGAAGGAAAAGGAATTAAGGGCAGTTCATTAAGAGCAATTTGCTGGTGCTCTGGTTTGGTCGCCCAACCAGCTGGATTTTGGCCCTTCCCTCGTGCCAAGAGTGACTGTAGTGACATGGAAAGTCTCTTCCAACAGAGGTGATTAAAAATAGCTGGTGCCTTTGCCCTCTGTAGTGAATGTTATGTTCTCCTGTAGGCTTTAGTGAGCACCCAGAGCAGGTGTTGTCTTCCTCCTCAGCCTTTTTAATCCTCCCCTAAGTAACTTATCACCTTGGGGTGCTCCTGACAGCTCCAGCTTTTTGTGAGCAGATACTTTTGCTTCATTAGCTTTCCTGAGCTGCCTCACCTCACAAGAAATGCTTCTCTTCCCCCTCATTGTGTTCTGTTTAATTTTACAGCCATAAAAATAACCTCTGGCTGGCCCTGTGCTGAGGGGCAGAGCTGCAGGTCAGGGATGGAGATGTACACAGAGCTGGGATGCTTGAGTTTAGAAACCTCTTGATCCTCAAGCCCCAAAGTTCACTTGATGCTGCTCCAGCATGGAAGGAAAAAGAAAGAGGATGTAGGAAACTGGTTCTTTCTGTTCACTAGGAACAGCTCCAGTGAGGCACCAAATGTCTCCTCAAATCACCAATCATCCTTATCTCAGATAATGTCACCAGGGGAGGAAGTGGGCAGGAGGCTTGGTGAGGTCTCTGACAAGGAGAGGAAACCAGAATTGATTTCTTTTCTTATTGTTAATATTGTAAGTGAAGCTCTGGAGCCTTGGATGACCCAATCAGATTTAAAGGATTTGAGGGAGCAAGATGTGAGGCAGCAGGAAAATCAGGACCCTCTGCTTCAGTCTGGAGGTGGCACAGGTCTCCAACCTACCAGGGCTGGGGACACCCGGGAGGTAAAAGAGAGTTTGAGCTCCTCCACCTGCTGTGCCAGCAGAAAAGGGGGACCTAGAAGAACCCAGCCCTGCCTTACATATTCAAAAATGATTTTGCTCCCCAGCATGAGTGAGCTCCACCACCTCCCCCGTGGGAAAGAAGCAGGTTTGTTTCGGTGACGCACGGGCACACGCGTACCATCATGGCTGGCTAATTACAGGGGTGGCTAATCGGCCCCAGCCTCACTGGTTGTTTGGGGCTTCACCCCACATTGTCTAAGCTGCAGCCCAAAGCCAGGCTGTGGAATCAGCTGCTTCTCTCAATTACAGCCAGAATGGCCTCGTTCCAGCAACAATTAGCAGCCTCCAAGGGACTCCCGTGTCCTGCCTTACACTTTCCTAATATAATTACTGCAGCAAATGAACAACGAATTTAATCAGGGAGGGAAGCAGGGGGGGACACAGGCACCAGCTGTGCAGTGCTGCCAGGGGTCGTGGCTCTGTCTCTCTGGAGGTAGAGGAATCCTTGGAATCTCTCAGCTCCCTCAAGGCTTTTCTTCTCTTTGAGAATCTCCTCCTTTGGGGAAGGAATGGCTGCAGAGGAGATTCCCCATGCCAGCCTGGAGAGCTGGAGGGAAGCAGCCCCCTAGGTAGGTCCCTGCTATGGGGCAGGTGTGGTGCAGGCTCCTCTGGAGACTCTGTTGCCACCAGAGGGATGTGGTAAACTCTGCAGAGAGGTGGTTTCCAAAAGTGCCCTAATGAGCAGAACTCAAATCTGTGTGTGGATGAAGACCCCAACACAAGGAGAGCTGCCTCCAGGCTGCCTTCCCCAGAGCAGAGGGCAGGAGCAGAGCTGGTGGTGGATGGAGGGACATGTCCACCTCTGCCATGAGACCGTATGAAAGTGGAAGGTGGTTTTTGAATTTTATAGCAGATGTCACTCGTTTGTAGCCCTGTGCTCCCACAGCAAGGGACCATTCCAGTCCCATCTGCATGCTGGCATCCACACAGCCCCACCAGAGACAAAAAGAAGGGGGTGCTCCCTTCCCTCAGGCTGCTGGCAAAGAGCAAAGAGGCTGTGAAAGAGCCCCTTGCTATCAAAAGCTCATTGGCATCCTTCCCGTGGTGAAATGGGCCTTTAAGATGGAGCTGGGTGCTCACTCTGGCTTGCTCGAGGCATCAGAGCAGCCTTGGGCTGGTGGGCTCAGGTGGTGAGGAGCAGGGATGGCACTGGAAAAATCTCTGTAGAAACTGCCCACAGTGAGCAAAGGCATCAAGGAGGCTGCTCCTGTTCTCCTGCCTCAGGGAGGTGCTTGGAAGCTCTAGCCTGAGGACAGCAGCGGCTTCTGCTTGCTGGCCACTTCCCAGGCACAGGCTGCCAGCGAGAAAACTGCAGCTTCAGCTCCTGCCAACTGAAGCCCTGGTTTTCTTCAGGCTGGTGGTTTCCTTTCCCCTGCACAGGGAAGCAGCCAGTGGGAGCAGAGGTCCCTGTGCTGGAGCCCATGTGGACTCGCTCCACTCCCTGAAGGCAGTTCCCAAACCCATCCTGGCTTTGGGGTGAGCTTGTCCCTCAGCCTCAGTGCAAGAGTTGGCCAAGCTCTGCCTTTCCCAGCATTCCAGGCCCCTCTCTGCTCGAGTGGCTAGTAACTCCCCTTGAGTGCATGCTCCTCCAAGCAAAAGGTAGCCCCTGATGCTTTCTCCAGTAGCTTCTGTGTGCATTAGTTACAGGAAAGAAAAATGCCTCTGCTTCCAGGTACTGTGTAGTGGTGAAACATAGAGTCATAGAATCAGGAGGGGTTGGAAGTGACCTCAAAAGATCATCCAGTCCAATCCCCCACCACAGCAGGATCACCTAGACCAGGTAGGTCACACAGGAGCGGGTCGTGAACATCTCCAGTGAAGGAGACTCCACAACCCCCCTGGGCAGCCTGGGCTCGGTTACTTCCTCGATAGGAGAAAGTGCTCAAAGCCCTACTGGTGTTTTCAGATGTGCACAAAACAGTAACTGAAGCAACCCCCTAAAGCTTGTCCAAAGAGAGCCTCCTCTTCACAGTGAGGGTGACAGAGCACCGGAACAGGCTGCCCAGGGAGGTTGTGGAGTCTCCTTCTCTGGAGATGTTTAAGACCCACCTGGATGTGTTCCTGTGCGACTTGGTCTAGGTGATCCTGCTGTGTCAGAGGGATTGGACTGGATGATCTTTTGAGGTCCCTTCCAATCCCTAATGATCCTATGATTCCTCTTCCTCCAGTAAAGGAGCTCGGGCATAAACTGCATTTAATTGCTGCTCTGGAGTCGCAGGGTCCAGTTAGTGCTTCTGCTCCCATTCCTGGCGTCTTGCTGGACAACAGTGCTCTGTGTTTGTTGGGAAGGATGGCAGAGCCAGGCTGTGGGTGTCACTGTCACTGCCCTGGCAAAGCAGGGTTTGCTTGGGATAGCAGCATAAGGAAGGCTGCACCAGGAAGGGCAGTGTTTGTGCCGGCTCGCCGGGAGCTTCAGTGAAGCGCTGGCATCTCCGAGCATCAGTGAGTGGGAGCAGCTCCTGTATTTCACACAGAGCAGGCACCCAGCACCCTTTGCAGCAGCTCCTCCTGCTCTTGCACCCACTGTTCCTGCGTCAAAGCTGCTTCAAATCATCTAATTAGAAGAGATTAATCATTAGGGTTTCCTGCAGACACTTGGGGAGCAGTGAGGGAAGCTAAGGGGTAGGGCAGGGGTAGAGAAGTTCATGCCCACAGATTGTAGAATCATTAGGGATTGGAAGAGACCTTGAAAGATCCTCTAGTCCAATCCCCCTGCCACAGCAGGGTCACCCAGACCAAGTCATAGAGTCAGTCAGGGTTAGAAGGGACCACAGGATTTCACATCCAGCATCCTCTCCAGGCCACACACCCGTGCTCACTGCTGTAAGCTGGGCTTGGTGCTGGGCTGAGGTCTGCTCGAGGCAGGTTTTTTGAAGCCATGGAAAAATGCTCTGTGCTCCTTGCAGGAAATGCAAGTGGTGTGCGTGCTGATGGGGGGGGAATGGAACAAAAAGTGTTCTCAGAGGCATTTTTTAAAATTAGCTCTGAATGTACAAAGCTAAAGTGCCACCACACTTGGAGGAGGAGGTTGAATAAACCTGTGAAGAGCTGTCATTCACTGGAGTCGGTTATGGAACAGACAGGAAGATCTGACTCTATGACTTGGTCTAGGTGATCCTGCTCTGGCAGGGGGATTGGACTAGAGGATCTTTCGAGGTCCCTTCCAATCCCTAATGATTCTATGATGTTGGTGGTCTAGGGGTCACTGCTGGGGACGTGGCAGCTCCAAGCCCTGCAAAAGCAGGTAACAGGTAAGAAAGGCTGGAGGAAAAGTCTGAGGCTTTCCAGCTGCTTGAAGAAACATCTCCAATGCTTCATCTCCTTCCCTCCCAAGCTGCATTACTTCACAGGACAGACCAAATCTTCCTCAGAAGAGAGTGAAGCTGCCTTTCTGGCGCCTGCCTCAACAGAACAAACCACCTCATCTTCTACCCAGAAGAATCAGAATCATTGGAAGGGACCTCGAAAGATCACCTAGTCCAATCAGCCTGCAACAACAGGATCACCTAAACCAAGAAGTGCAGCCTCCAAAGCATTTTTGTTCAACCTTTGGCCTTGAGAAGAAATGCCTGGACATAAGGAGAGGCTCCTGGGCTTTACCAAGGATCGTGTAAAGGGAATGATGAAACGCTCTTGTGATAATTCTGCAGCAGCTGTCGCAAGCATCGTGCTACCCCGCGGCGCTGGGCGGGATGGGTTGCTAGAGGAACTGGCTTGGTTGAGCTGACTTATTTTAAAGGGCTGTAAGACTTGGAAAAAAACCATTTTCAAGCCTCTGCAGTAAGTGGCTGTGAGGTTTTGCTGCTGGGGCCAAGGCCAGGGCAAGGCAGAAGCAGGAGCACTGCTTCGCAGTGCCTGCTGCGCTCCCTCCCGCCTGGCTGCGTCCTCGTGAATTATTCGTGGAAGCCAGCTCGAGTGCTGCGTCTTTGCATACGTTAATTAGACTCAGTGGGTAAAATAAAACCGAGCACAGGCTCTTCTAATTCCCTGTCTGTATATTCATTATAGAAGCAGCAGCAACTGGGATGTCAAGGAGGATTAAGGAGAGAGCTGGGAAGTCACAGGTGGTTGCAGCACAGCTTGCAAACCCTCTTCGTGCACACAGCAAGGCTGTTGATGGATCTTGCTGGAGCAAAGACCAGCTGCTCTGGAAAACGTTGTCCGTGCTCTTCACTGTCTTCTTGGAGGAGCTCTGGCTGTTCACATGAAGGGCATCCCCCCAGGCTGGCACTGAACTGGTTAAGGTAACCCAGCCAGCAAATGGAGCCCAGTGCTCTGTCCCTGGAGATCCCCATCCCCAGACCTTATGGCATAAAGGCAGCATTTTGCAGAGCTCATTGCCTGGTCTGCTGGAGGGGCACAGGACGAACAAGGGCTGCGCTGTCTCCATCAGGATCCTTTCAGTGACCTTGTCTGGGCGTTTTGGGAGTAAATCAAGTGTGTGGGGAAGGGGGAGGCGTGGGGCTGGTGAGTTGGGCATTTCCCAGCCGGGTCGGCTGTGGCTCCCAAACCCTGTCCGCGGAGACGCTGCTTCATGTTGCCCAGCACCAACGGAGTGTTTCAGGAAGCAAGCCCACTCCTCACCCTGGCAGGATGGGTGTCTGGAATCCATCACCCACAGCCAAGGACGAGCCGGGCCTGGCCCTGACAGCCCAGAGCTAGCCCAGAGCTGGCCATGTGGCTCGGCCGCAACGTTTAATGAGCTGCCGAACACGGCGCTCGTGTTAATCCTGAGCGTGTGGAGACGTGTGCCGCTGCCCACACGCGCCCCGTTGCCATAACAACTTTAATTTGTTTTGTAGGCTCCGCTGTGATGGATTTGGGGATTTTTGTTTGTTTGTTAATCTCTCCTCCTTCTCGCCTTCCTCCCCATCCCCTCTTTTGTCCCCTCTTTCTAACTGCACTTGCTCCCCCTCCCTTTCCATGCTGTTAACAAGAGGCAAACAGTCAGTGTGTGGGTCATAGAATCATTAGGGATTGGAAGGGACCT
>VXBP01010401.1:71474-127367 GCA_013400115.1 Rhinopomastus cyanomelas
GGTTGTGGAGTCTCCTTCACTGGAGATGTTCAAGACCCGACTGGATGTGTTCCTGTGTGACTTGGTTTAGGTGATCCTGCTGTTGCAGGCGGATTGGACTGGATGATCTTTCGAGGTCCCTTCCAATCTGTAGTGGTTCTATGATTCTATGATTCTATGGTTGTGACAACAGCCCTGCCCACAGGGCTGCGATGCTGATGTTACATGGGGGGAAGAGAGGCACACGCCTCATCTCTACTCCATCTCCCTCTGCCCCATGGCACTGGCACCAGCCCCCACAGATCCATCCAATGCTGGGATCATAGAATCATAGGATCCTCTGACCCCGGCTGCATTTATGCTTTTGCAAAACCTCCATGACTCTGCTGAGCTGCCTCTTTCCATCGCTAAAAAGTCAAATCAGTTCTCCAAATGTCAGCCCTGGCACCAAGTCCACCAGAGCATCTCCAGGGCTGGCACCACACTTGGTGATGTTTGATGCAGAGCATTTGAAGCCTGAGCTCTCAGAGCTGAGTGACTTCACATGCTTCTGTGTGTGTGTATATATATATATTTATATATTTATCCCTTTATCCTCTCTGGCAGCACCCGCTGTGATGCGGGGAAAATCTGGGAAAATTTGTCCACCTACATGCTCAGAAATGAAAGTACAACAGCAAAAGCAGTGCCAGCAATTTGTTCTTTAAAAATGGGACTTTGATAAGTGACATGATGTGGTGTCGGGGACCAAGGAGTGGGCTGCCTGGTGATGCTCATGGATTTTAACGTCTCAGAAAAGATGGAGCGAAGGCACCGGTTAAAGCCAGTCCTGGCTTGTTGTGGCTGAGGAACACCCAGGCATGAAGAATGCAGAAGGGTCAGGCTCCTTTCACCCATCTCCAGAGCATTTTCTCTTCTGTAAGTTGCTTTTCCAAACACACAGGACCTTCCCTGCCCCATGAATTTCCTGGGGGCTGGTGCTGCTCCCTGCCCTGTGTGTCCAGGCACCATATAAATGGCAGAGCAGTGAGTGAGTGAGTGATGAAGCAGAGAGAATTGCTGAGCCCTGAACAATCCTTGCCTGGCCCCACCAAGACTCACAAGTAATTTCCATTCTAATCTGTGCTGCTTGACTGCTAAGAAGGTAACGGCTCCTCCTGCACTTCCTCATCATTTAGCTGAACAATTTATGGCTTCTGCTCTGGCTGCACCACAGTCCTGGAAAGCCTACAGGGAGAAGCCTTCACTTCACTTTCACATCACTACATCCTCATGTTACTGCAGTGACTGCACCTGTGCATGGCTGCCTCATGGCACTGGCCCCAGAAGATCAGTTCAGGTTGTCAGTGGGTACCAGTGATGCCAAGGGCAGGGCTGGAGGGCCCTGGTAGATGGCTGGTTCTGTGGAGGCTGAGCTTGCAAATTGCATCAGAGTAGGAGGAGGGATGAAGAACCATTAAAACAGGTCTCTGCTTTTGGGTGAGACCTCAAGGTGCTCACCAGCACTTCTCAGCTGAGTCATGGTCAAACAGCAGCTTCATGGATGTGCTCCTTCTGGTTGCTTGGATTTGCTTGTTGTATTGATTTTCCAGTTCTGATTGTTAGATCTGTGCTGCAAGAAGGGGAGATCCAGGCTTCAGCTTCTCCACAGTTACCCAGGTCTCACTGTGTTTGACCAGCAAACTCATCATTCCAGCAGACAGAATCCAGAGCACTGGAGACCAAACCATTGCACCATAGGTGAGGGAGTGCTGCTGGTGTCACAACCAGTCTGTGACTCCAGTGAGATGAGTCTTTGAACTTTGTGAAGAGGGTATCTGTGTGTGGCTCTGTGGATTATACCTCCTGGTTCTGGATGCTCCGGGCTGGAAGGACATGACCAAACCTGGGCAGCCCGAGTGAGGAGGGTGAATCCTTCACCTCTACTGGCTGTGGTGCAAAGCTCAGCTGGTTTTATGGGCTCCCAAGTGAGTACTGGAGGAGCAGTCTGTGCTCTGTGTTGTGTTGAAGTTCAAGCCTCAGAAGGGACTGTGAAATGATCTGGAAATAATGTGCTTTGACTGCTTTGTGCTTCCTGTGCATTTCTGTTTCAACTGGTTCCCTCTGCAGAGCAAACCAGAGGTGGGTGCTGGGCTGAGCCCTACCTGGAGAAGGACCTGGCTGGGATTTACAACCATTAAAATGTGCAGAAGCTGTTCTTTTTGTGGGTGCCCACTCCGAGGGTTCATTCTCCTTGCTGTTAAAATATGTGCCTTATCTTCTTACCGGTGGGAGGCTGAAGCCAGACCCCTGCCTCTTGTTATGTCTTTCTTCACTAGATTAAAGGTGCTTTAGCAGCCTGTGTTTTCTCCCAGTAAGGTACTTACTCACGGCAATCAAGTCACCTCCTTTGTCCTTTTGATAAACTAAGAAGCTTGAGCTCCTTAAGCTCTTTCCTCTGCAGAATTTTTTGCCAGTGCTTGTGACATGTCTATGCAGCTCTGCAGCACCCCTTTGGTCTGCCTGAGGGTCTCCATTCCCAGGTGGTTTTGAGTAGAAACGTCCATCTATGGACAATCCAGGGGTAATGCCAACCCAGTTGGGAATCATAGAATTGTAGAATCATCAGGGATTGGAAGGGACCTCGAAAGATCATCCAGTCCAATCCCCCCACCACAGCAGGATCACTCAGACCAAGTCACACAGGAACTCATCCAGCTGGGTCTTAAACATCTCCAGTGAAGGAGACTCCACAACCACCCTGGGCACCCTGTTCCAGTGCTCCTGTCACTCTCACTGAGAAGAAGTTCCTTCTCAGGTTGATGTGGAACCTCCTGTGCTCCAGCTGACACCGACTACCCCTCGTCCTATCACTGCATGACACTGAGCAGAGCCTGGCTCCATCCTCCTGACACCCACCCTTCACATATTTGTAGACATGAATGAGGTCACCCCTCAGTCTCCTCTTCTCCAAACTCCCTCAGCCTCTCCTCAGAAGGGAGGTGCTCCACCTCCTTCATCATCCCCATTGCCCTACACTGGACTCCCTTCAGCAGCTCCACATCCCTCTTGAACTGAGGAGCCCAGAACTGGACACAAGACTCCAGATGTGGTCTCACCAGTGCAGAGTAGACGGGGAGAAGCAGAGGGGGTGTGAGGCAGCACCAGTCCACCCACAGCAGCACTGGCCCCTCTAGCTCCTCTGCACACCTACGTGCCTGCCTTTAACAGCAGTAGAGAGTGAGGCTGAAGAGCAGGGATGTCCATGAGTGATGGTGCAACCGATTGATGGCCACCTGTGAGAAGATGTTTCTTCTGTTGGCATCTCTTCTGCTGCTTGACCTTGCCCGGTCTGCCTCATATCATCTCTCCTGGCACTGTGATGTCCTTCTAACCTCGTGACATCCAAGGGAATGTGGGGAACGTTTTCTGCCTCCCCTCCAGCCTTGGGGGAGAAAATGCTGCTTTAAGTTGAAGGTGTTTCCTCGGTGCTCTGGGCTGGCCCAGAGGCAAGGAAAATGGGGAGAAGAGGCTGGAGGTGGGAAGGGCCGCCCCAAGATGAGCTGGAGGGTTACATAGGATCATAGGATGTTAGGGGTTGGAAGGGACCCAAGAGATCATCGAGTCCAACCCCCCTGCCGGAGCAGGACAAAACTATCATTAGGGAGCAAAGGAGGTGGAAGCCTCTGCACGTATCCAGCTCCCCAAGAGGCTTCATATTTGGTGTACAGCCGGTCAGGGGGCTGCACTATGGGCAGGCTGGGGCAAACAGCAGCAGGGCTAGTTACTGCCCGCTCAGAGGCCGAGGGTAAGGGGTGAAACACTGCAAAAAGTGCCTAAAGCAGGAGCTACCTGCTGCTGAGCGTGCCGTGGCTGCCCTACACGCGTGGCGAGGACGCGTCCACGTTCAGAGCTCTCATGTTCTAATTGCTCTTGCCCTAGCTCGTGCCCTGCAAAATACCCTGGGTGCGGAGCCCGGTAAAGGAGGCGGTGCAGGCATTAGAATATGTGCAAAGTGGTGCTTCCCAGCAAGAGACACTCGAAATAATCTGTTTAGGCACCGAGTGAATTTGCTTCTACCAAAGGGCCATCATGGGTGTCAAAGGCACTTAGTGTCAGGCCAGCAGAGTGCCTACTCCACGTTAGCTACCCAGCGCCCAACAGTAAACACATTTTGCTGTTTTGCCATCTTAAGAAGAGGGAAAAAACCCTTTCTGACAGCTTGTTTAACCTTTCCCCCCGTCCCTTTCTCACTTGCAGGCACTGAGGTTCTCGGCTAAGGGCAGCTGCGAAGAGCAGGAAGGGAGAAAGAAGGGAGCTGGGGGACGGGAGTGTGTCTGGTGTCTGCATTCTTCATGTTGTCTAAAAATACAGTGTCTCACACGTTCTGCCTTATTCCCTGTAATTAAAACGCTGGCTGAGTGCTGCTGCAAAGGGGAACTCTAATTAGAAGGTGTCAGAGGAGGGAGATGCTGGGATTAACTGATTTTTCTGGCGATGGCACTGCAGGGCTCGGGAAGCCGGTTTCCCTCCTCCCACCACTGCTTCAAAGCTCCTTTTTGGGGAAATTTAGCAGCAAACCGTGGTCCCAAGGGGCCCTTTTGTACCTCTGCTAGGGAGCAGCCCTGCACGGATGCAGGCGCTCGTGTGTCTCCTCGGTGTCAAGGATGCACTTATGCAGCAGCGGCACGAAGGAAAACACCGACAACCAAGTGGGGTCTCGTCAGCTAATTGTGGTTTAAAAATGAATCATTCCATGAGTCAAGCGGTTTCCTGAATGAAGTTTGTTCTGCAGGGGCTGGGAGCTTTTATTTTATGGTCTGGGGCTCCTTTTCTCTTAAATACAAAGCTCCTACGATGTCCTTTGCTGGTGGTGTGCAAGGGGGTCTGGCCCAGTGCCTCAGGGATGGGCTGCACCAGCTCCTTCTGGGACCTCCTACCTTCACATTTAGATGAGATTCTGCAGCTCTCACTCATCTGATGGGTTGCTGGCCACAAGAAGGAAACACAAGGGCTGCAGCATGCCCAGTGCTCAGCTCCACTCTGCTCCACAGGGGTTTTGCCCATGCACCCACCTCCTTCCTTCCCTACAACTCAAGGGGTCCTGGACCACCTGCCTGGGGGATCCAGACCTTCTGCTCCAGAGTCCCCAGCTGAGCTGGCCCGTGAGTCCCTTGTCCTGGCCAGCTGCCTCCGCAGCTGGGGGCTCAGACACTTCTATTTTGCCCTTTTTTTTCCCACCTCCCTCCAATTCCAGTGAGTCACACGGTTCCTTTGTAGAGAGCTTTTGCTCACGGGAGCTGTAAAACCCCCAGCAGCTGAGAAACACCAGCCTTAAAACATGGCTCTTATGGCAAACGCTGGGCTACCAATCTGGACCTGGATTTTTTTTTAAATTAGACTTTTTTTCCCCCCCACACGAATTAATTGATATTTACTTAGCGTGTCCAAATAGCAGCAGTGCGTTGGAGTGCCGCTCGCCGTGCGGTCGGAGCGGGGTGCTGGAGAAGGAAGGCATGAGTCAGTGGTGAACGGAATAAAAGCAGCAGCTCCTGCTCAAGGCCAACTGTGTTTCACTCCAAGAGAGATGGTTCCCAGGAAACCTGCCATGGTCTCTTTTTGGAGGAATTTGCCTCATTTTCCCTGGGCAGGAGCTACTGAGGACGTGATGGGGGGTTGGAACTGGATGATCCGGTGGTCCCTTCCAACCCTGACTGATTCTATGATTCTGTAACTTCTTCCCAGTGAGGGTGACAGAGCACTGGAAGGGGCTGCCCAGGGGGTTGTGGAGTCTCCTTCTCTGGAGAGGTTTGGAGCCCACCTGGATGTGTTCCTGTGCAGCTTGATCTGGGACATCCTGCTGTGGCAGGGGTCTGGACTGGATGATCTCTCGAGGTCCCTTCCAATCCCTAATGTTCTGTCATTGTGTGATGGCAAGGCAGAGGAGCACTCGGTGCACTAGGCACAGTGATAGTGTCTGTTGGCAGGACCAACACCCCACGTTTGTTTTGGGGGCTGCTTGGGGCTGTGGGTCCGACTGGGGTGGTTGGATAGCCAGGTCCCGCGTACACGTGTTTCCTCTCTCTGGTAGTCGTGTTGGCACGTTGAATGGCTGCTCAGTGAAGCACAGCCTCTAGAAACTTTAATTACACCTATTTCCCAGCTCTATTTTTATATATAAAATGTATGGGTGAGTGTTTTGGGTGTGGGAAGGAAAGCAGCTTATTGCTTACAGCTGCTCCATCAGGTGGAGCCTTGCAGGGATGTGGGCTCTTGTCCCTGATGGTCATCATCATCATCATCAAATCATTAGGGATTGGAAGGGACCCAGAGCTCTCAGTCAGCCCAGCAGCAGGAAGGTACTAGGGCTCCCCATACTACAGATAGAATCATAGAATCATTAGGGATTGGAAGGGACCAAAAAAAAAGCTCATCTAGTCCAATCCCCCTGCCACAGCAGGATCCCCTAGACCAAGTCCAAGTCACAGAACCAGTCTAGAGTGTTACAGAGATCTTTGCGGCCAGTTGCTGTCCTGCAGCCCAGGATGGTTCTGCAAAGGTTCCTTTTTTTTTCCCCTCCTTGTTCTGTGAGCAGAGGACTTGCTGGGGTACTTCCCAGGACAGGGTCCCTATTGATGTGAGTAACAGAGACATGATCCCAAACTGCTCCTACAGGCTTGTCCAGGGCCTTCAGCCTCAACCAGTCTCTCCTGGAGACTCCTGAGCTGGTTAGGCAATTCAACAGCATGAGATGCCTTTCTCCAGAGCTTCCCCTGTGGCTTCCTCTCGGGCTTTCCTCAGCCCAGGATGCCTGCACAGCAGATGTGTGTGCAGGATGAGGCAGGGGGTGGGAAACCCTGCTCTGTACGGAGAGCAAGTCTGAGGGTGCTCTGGGGAGAAACAGGGAAAACTCCCTGGGGCTGCAGCTAGGGCAGGCAGGAGCATCTCATTCATGAGCTCCAGGCAGCCCTGGACCTATGTGGCTGCCAAAGCAGTCAGGACAGTGTTTAATACCCTTTTATCTGCTTCAAATTGCCCAACAGCATATGAAAGCCATATTTCTCAAGTTACTGGTGTTGCTGCCTTTACAATTAAAGTCCTTTGGGGTTGTTTTGTGCCCTCTACCCTTCATCCCCCTTCTCAGCTACCGTTCATCTGCCCTCATTTGTCATCTTTATTAGTTCTTAATCTCCCATCGGTGCTGCAGAGTTGAGAGTGGGATTAGGGGGAAGTTGAACTGGATGGCACTCTGTGGCCCTCCCAACAACAGATTCAATAACATTTATGGAAAGATAACAATCGCACTGGGTTTTATAGCTCTGGACAGAACAAAAGGGACTGGAGAGGAGAATGAGGTAACTTCATCCCACCTTGTTTTTTAAGCTCTTCCCAGCCCTGGCCCAGCCGTGTTCCAGCTTGGTTCAGCACGGAAGGACGGGCTTGTGTGAGCAGCGTCATCCGCCTCGCGCCGTGTGTGAGCCGCAAGTGGCCCTGCCACTGCCCACCGTCGGCTCCTGATTCCCCTGGCAGGAGGATGAATTGGACTTCAGCATGTGAGAAAACAACACTTACTTCAGGCTGAAAACACGCGGAACTGCTGGGGAAGCTACGTCCCACACCCCTGCCACGGGTGCCCAGAGCCCCGTCCAACTTGCCCTTGGACACTGCCAGGGATGGAGCAGCCACAACCTCCCTGGGCAGCCTCAGTGCCCTCACAGGGAGGGATTTCTGCCGCTGATCTCATCTTAATCTGCCCTCTTTCAGCCTGAAACCATCCCCCTTGTTGCAGCACTGGAGTCCCTCAGCAGAAGTCCCTCCCTAGCTTTCCTGTAACTTCCTCAGGTACTGGAAAGCAGCGACTAGGTCTACCTGGAGCCTTCTCTTCAGGCTGAACAGCCCCAACTCGCTCAGCCTGTCCCCAGAACAGAGGGGCTCCAGCCCTCTGAGCATCCTCCGGGCCTCCGCTGGACTTGCTCCAACAGCTCCATGCCCTTCTTGTACTGGGGACCCCAGAAGTGGATGCAGGACACCAGGTGAGGTCTCACCAGGGCAAAGCAGAGGGGCAGAACCCCCTCTCTCCATGCACTGGCCATTTCTGATGCAGCTGAGGATGCGGCCGGTCTTTTGGGCAACAATTGCACTTTGATGGCTCATGTCCAGCTTTTAACCCACTGGTACCCCCATGTCTTTTTCCACAGGGCAAAACAGGATGGCTAACAGCTTAGCAACTGTCCCTCAGAATCCCAGGGTGCATCCTATTCAGGTCTCATGGACTTGTGAACCTTCGGGTTCTTTATAAGGTCACAAACCTGATCTGTCCCTACCGTGGTTCTTTCTTCTTCTAGTTCCAGACCTTCACCTTCATGACTTGGGTGGCCTGGTTTGAGTTCTTGCCAGTGAAGAATGAGGCAAAAAAGTCATTGATCACCTCAGCCTTGTCTGTGTCCCGGGTTGTCCAGGTTTAGCAAGGCTCTGGTTTAGCACCCCAGCCTTGTCTGTGTCCTGGGTTGTCCCAGTTTAGCAAGGCTCTGGTTTAGCACCCCTTGATGGTCTTAGGGCAAGACATTTGTTGTCAGCTCAAGCACTTCGATAGGAAGGAGGAATTTGATTGTTGTTAAGGGGCTACAGACCTTCCAGCATCACCCACCCTGCATCCTCATCCTGGCTGTGCCCATCCCCTCTCCCCAGCACACAAAGGGGACCCTGCTGTCCTTATCCACTGCCTCTTCATTCTGAAGATAAGATGATTAAGGGCTTTCAGACCGAGCCCAGGGCCTGGGGAGAGCATGAATGGGAGCTGATTGAGTCTGCCTAGTTCAGGGGAGTGCATGCACAAGTCCAACTCCCTGGTCCTCCACCACTGAGCCCCAAATCTTCCTCTTCTGGGTGCTCTCCTTTTCCCCAGTTCAAAGCAGAGCTGGAGCGGGTGAGTCTCGCAAGAAAATAACTGCAAAGTAAAATTAGCAGAAAGTTTTCCTTTCTTCCTGATGGTTTTTCTTGTCTCCCTCGTGATGGAAGCTGTAACTGGCAGAAACAAACCTGCCAAGGAAATCCTCATTATCGTTTTCCATTAGGGTAGTAATTGTTTCTGTTCCTGTTAAAGAGTCCTGGCTCTGTTTTTGCCCTGAAGTGCCCATCTCTGCTTGTATTTATTTCTCTCTTTTGGGTTCTTGTCCCAACTTTGTCTTCTAAAGTAACATATGGAGGGGAAGAAAGCGTGGGGAACTGCTAAGAAAGAAGGTGGAACAAAGGAAGAGCACGAAAATAGAGAAATGGAGGCTGGCTGGCAGGGGTGCGATGAGCGTGGAGCACGCGGCTCTCACAGGGGGTGCAGCATGCAACCCACACGCGACGCAAATCACCCCAAACCAGAGGAAAATGCAGCAGGGCTGGGGGGCTGAGCCTGAACCCGTGCAAAGAGCATCCTTTGGGCTGGGGGATATTGGGGCTGCAGCATGCCTCAGGCTGGGGAAGAGGCACCTTTCCCATGTGAGAGTCTCTCTCCCTGGGTTTTCATGCCTGTTCCAGGCCACCCTGGGAACCCTCGTCCCTGCAAATTCTGCTGCTGTGTTTGGGAAGCATCAGCCAGCAAACTGCAGGCAATTACAGGCCAAGAGAAGAATCCTCTCCCTGAATCAAAGAGGGCATCTATCCAGTTACAGCTCCTCTGGGGACAACAGCAGGGGAAAGGAATAAAGAGACATTGTCAAGTCCTCTCAGGCCCCAAGTTCCAGTTTTGTAAGAAGGGGTTTACAGGCCCTCACAGGCTGGTTGTAAGAGCCCGGCTCTTCCAGTGGCCAGATTAACTGCTGGTGTGGAAGAGGGGCTGTGTCTGAGCAGGGCTGGGAGGAAGATCAGTCTTTCATGGAGATGAGCTTTTCAAAATGCATATTTGCAGATAGAATAGCTCCGTGCCTCAGTTTCCCCCTGTGCTGACAGCAGCTGCCTGTGCCCATCCTTTGCCAGCGTTTTCCCTTGCTCCACAAATTCCAAGTCAAGCAGATGGGGTGAAAGCACCGCACAGGATGCCTTGGGCTAGGGATTTTCCAAAGTGCCCTTTGTCCCAGGGGAAGGTGTTGGCAGCCCCCAGCTTGGGTCTGCTGCCTATCTACCTCCTCCCTGCAGCTTTATCTGGGTGCCTGGAGAGCCTTCAGCATCCCAGAGGATACTGCGGGGGAAGATGCTGGGAGGTGCAGGTGGGGCTGAGGGTGGTCACGAGTCACGGTTTATCTGCTCCTTGTGCTTCCACAGTCAGCAACACCATAATGGACAATTTCTGGGGAGAATGAAATGGTTTTCTTATTCAGTGACCCTGGCTGCTCCCTGTAAGCAGGCTAAGCACTGATTCAAAAGGATTTCACTTGCCTTGTGGTACTTGAACAAATATCAGCAGAGCGGAAGCATTGTCAGGCTGGATCAGAGCAGAAGCCTGTCTGGAATCGTCTCCCCGCTTCAGAAAGTCACCAGGCTCAGCTCTTTTAAAGAAAGATGCAGGAAATCGGATGGAGAGCAAAGGCTGGTTGAAATCAGGGCTTTATTTTCAGCTCCTGTGTGCAGAGGAGCTGGTTTCATGCGGGAGATGGTGCTGGGACGGCCAGTTGTAGTGAAATCAGCAGAGCCGCTGTGGAGTCTGCACTGAGAGCGATGAAATCAGCTTCTTTATGTGGAAAAATGACCCAACATCATCAAGAGATGAATTAATTGCTGTGAATGGCTAACGAAGCGTTATGAGTCAGCAGTGCTTCTCCGCACCAGCAGTTTGATCTCCGTGAGAGGGAGTCCTTTGAAATGCCTTCCACGGGTCGGTTTTGAAGCTGTTCCACTCACCATCATCTCGTGCTGCTGCGGGCGAGGGACACTTGCCCACAAGGCTCCTGAATGCACCCCCAGCCCCCCGATCCTAGGCGCACTGTGGGGCTCCGGCCGCACGCCGTGCTCTAGGTGATCTCCGAGGCAGCTCTCGGTGATCGCCTGGGAGCTGGGGGCATGGCAGCATCGTGCCCACGGGCTCTGGGGGATCATCTCCAGTTCCTCTGCGAACCTGCCAGCAAACACCCAGGGAAAGCCCGTCCCTGGGCTTGGGTGACCGCTGTGCAGCGCTGCGTGTGATTCACCCCGCGCTGCCAGCTTCCTGATACTGGCCCCAACTGGGAGACGGGCTCAGCGGTGCCCTTGCAGCCCCTTAGCCACTGCTCGGTGGAGAACTGGGAGAACTGGGGTGGGGGAGGTGGAGTGGAAAATAAAACATGAAGGAAGGAAAAAAACAACCCCACCAACAAGAGGCTGTGAAGAGGAGGGGGAGGCTCTTTTCATCTGTATAATAGCCTGTTTGTGACAAGGAGCCTCTGTTCTCTTCCAGTGGAAAGCTTTTAAGAGCCCGGAGAAGGACGGGCAATTACGGGAGGGTTCGGGCACCTGATGGGGCGGCGGTGCAAATCACTTGTCGGTGTCCCGGTGCTTCGGAGGGTGGCCGCGGAGAGCTGATTGCCGAGCGCGGGGACAGAGTCTGGTGGGTCAGGACGGGGGGCTCACTCCCCTCGGCAGAGGGACGAGCTCTCGTCCCGTGTTAATGGTGCATTAACTGCTGGAGATGAGCAAGATAATGGAGTGTTCTGCAATTAGCGAGTGACATTAAGGTTGTTCGCTCCCAGAGCCAGCTGAGGGGGAAGTTAATGCTCTTTAGCCAAAATCTCTGAGAACCTGCAAGAGCAAAGCTGGGCGTGAGGGGAAGTGTGCAAATGGATTTGGGGGTTGCTGGAAGAGCAACTGACAGCTGGCCCTGCATCCTTCCTGCAGGGCTGAGCTGTGCTGGGGGCACTGGTCTCCATCCCCTTGAAGGGTGGGTGGGCTTTTTGGGCTCCAAGAATTGGAGCCCAGGAAAGAATCGTTTTGATTCCTGGCCTAGCAGAGGGTTTCCTAGCATAGGGTTGTCCTGCCATCCAGGATCACCCATTGCAAGGAAAACAAACCTGGCAGACATCTTCACGTGGCCTGAGTTGCAGGATTCATTTAATGCTGGGATGCTAGAACCACTTGTGTTTTCATTTAGAAGTGGAAGCAGCTGCATTTACTTCTCATTGCGGGGACTTTTTGAGGGTGGCAACTGCTCATGGGATGCCGAGCAGCTCATACCCTTCCATCATAGGCTGAAAAACCCTTAGAAGGCCCCCAGGGATGCCCATCTTCTGATCTTTCAAGGTCACTTCCAATCCCTAATGATTCTATGACTCTATGAATTAATGTCTGTTTAGAATCATAGAATCATTAGAGATTGGAAGGGACCTCGAAAGATCATCTAGTCCAATCCCCCTGCCACAGCAGGATCACACAGACCAAGTCATACAGTCAGCCTGGGCTAGAAGGGACCACAGGATCATCCAGTTCCAACTCCCCTGCCATGGGCAGGGACACCCCACCCTAGATCAGGCTGGCCAGAGCCCCATCCAGCCTGGCCTTAAACACCTCCAGGGATGGGGCCTCCACCACCTCCCTGGGCAACCCGTTCCAGGCTGTCACGGTGAAGAACTTCCTCCTCACATCCACTCTAAATCTACCCATCTCCAGCTTTGCTCCATTCCCCCTAGTCCTGTTGCTACCTGACATTCTAAAAAGCCCCTCCCCAGCCTTTTTGTAGCCTCCTTCAGATACTGGAAGGACACAATAAGGTCACCTGTGAGCCTCCTCTTCTCCACACTCAACAGCCCCAACTCTGGCCTCACAGGAGAGGTGCTCCAGCCCTCTGATCACCCTCATGGCCCTCCTCTGCACTCGCTCCAGCACGTCCACATCCTTCTTGTCATAAGGGCTCCAGAACTGGACGCAGCCCTCCAGGTGGGGTCTCACCAGAGCGGGGTAGAGGGGGTTCACTGTGGGCTAACACAGCTCTTCAGACAGGGGAGCAGAGTGGGGCAATACCCCCCCATCTCTGACGAGGTTATTTTTGACTCATCTTCATGTACTTGAAAGCCTCAATAATACTGCAAGAAGGCCACAGGATGACTTAGTTAAAAGTTAAATATTCATTATTTGGCTTCAGTTGCTGCCTCTGCTGAATCTCTCTGCTTCTGTTTTCACTGGGGCTAATTAGTCTAATGGCTGCTGCTGGTTATGACCTGTTTCTGTTTGGATTAAAAAATAGAAGGCACAATTGCTTGGTGTTGCTGTTACCCTGAATCAGGATTCTTTTGCCTGGTACAGCCTGAACAGATTGTTTGAAGTCACAATGGTCAACCTTCCACATTGCCTCCAGGGTCACAGTGTGAATTTATGGGGTGCTGGCTCCTGCAGCACACCCCGGGCACGCATCCTGGTGTGGGAGCATCCCGCACGTACCGCTTGCTCTCCCACAGCCTCGGGGGATTAAGGAGGTGAAGTTATAGGTGTTTTGGGACTGCTTGAGCCAGGGACAAGTTATGAGGCTCCTTTACTGAGGTTCCCCTTTCACTGCTGGTGAGCTCGTGTGGCTTGAGAAAAGTGCTTTTGAAGCCTGGGCTGGTGGGACAGCATCCTGATGGTCCTGCTGTGGCAGGGGGATTGGACTGGATGATCTTTCGAGGTCCTTTCCAATCCCTAATGATTCTATGATGGTCCCTTTCTATGGGTATCTGCTCCACTTTCTGGGTTTTTTAGCTGCTCCAATGCAGATGTGTCCTCGAGGTAGTGACACTGAGAGCAGGATAAAACCAGACATCTACTGAAGTTATAGAAGGGAAAGATTTGGAAGGAGCGTGGTGGTGCAGTGCTGTTGGTGGGTGGCCCATCTGCCCTGGTTTTGGGGTGTCCCAGCCCCTGGAAAGAAGAGAGAAGCACTGAGAGAGCCAGCCTGGCTGGAGCTGAGAGCAGCGAGTGCCTGCCAAGCCCTTTGCAAGGAGTTTTCCCCCTGCGAGTGGGTCACAGCAGCTCCGTGGAGCTGGAAGCCTGAGCATCAGTTTTAATTTCCCACCATGCTCCAGCATGCACCGTCTGCGAGTTCATCTGCTTGGAGCTGCTGTGCTGCCTTATTTAAGGTCTCTAAACCTACTGCTCTCTCCTCCCTAGAGAGCCGAGCAGGCAGCACACTGCAGGCAGGGAGGCTCCAACACTGTCCCTGCCTGGGGACCACGTAGCAGCAGCTTCTTGACACAAGCATCAGTGCCTGCTTGTCACAGGAGAGCCTGGCACAGGGCTCCCTGCTCCTGGCAGTGTCCTCACTCCTTGCCTGGCCACTGCCTCAGCACCAGAGAAAGTTCGTTTGGGTTGGGTCTTGTTCTCCCTCCTACACAGGAATTCATTGTGGCTTCATGCATCACTTGGAGATGCTGTTGTTTAAATGTGTTTTCAATGGAATCCTAATTCTGGATTTAAAAAAAGAGCCTTTAAATGCTGAGTTCTGTAATTTTGTTCCTTGGCTCCCTGTTCTCTTAAAGCTGCCACTGCTTTCAGGTCTCCAGGGTGGAAACTTCCATCACGATTCCCCACCAGTCCCTGATAGTTCTACCAGAGCCCTTCAGAGAGGGAAAGTCTGAGTGAAAAAAATCTCCCTGATGCTCTGGATAAGATTCTTCTGCCCCCAAACCCACCCAGCCAATGTGCTGTGCTGAGGCAACAAGCTGCACCTCCTTCCAACCCCTCTGCAAGCTGTTTGGCAGTGGGTTTCTTGCGTCACCAGGATCTCAGGAGGTCTCCATCTGCCTCCTGCAGTTTTGCCCTCTGCTTGCTCTCCGGTCAGTGATGGACACCCCGTGGTGTCGCCCTGGTTCCTGGGAGTTTGATGCCAGCAGAAAATGTGGTTGCCCCTCACATCAGCTGCCTTCCCTGTGAAACCTTCACCAGAGAAATAAGCTTGATGCCATAAACTAGCATGAGGACATCTGTCAGGAAGATCACTGATGTGATGTGTAATTATGCCCATAAATCAGCGAGAGGAACAGGATGGGTCAAAGGGAGAGGGGGAGCAATGGCAGGTTTGGGCCCAGGCAAAAATAACTCATCTAATACACGTGTTAGAGAGCAAGTTCCAGGAAAAGAATCCAATCCATATGGCAGCTCCCAGCCAAGGCTGGATGCTGGGGATGGGAAAGCATCTGTCTGGAGGTTGGGGAGCACGTCAGAGCTTGCTGAAAGTTGTTGATTTGTTGTGTACCCTGATCATTTCCATGCACCAAAATGATTCTTCCCTCCGAGGGAAGGTAGTGGCTCTAGCCAAACGTTTCCAGGGTGGGTTGGACCTTCATCACCTCACACAGCCCTTTGCTCCCCTCCCCAGTGGGTCAGGGCACGGCTACGGGTGAAGGGCATCAGGGAGCATCAGTGTCTTCTGCAGGCTGGCAAATAAACTCCTCTTGGCCATGCAATTCCCGACCTGGAAAGGAAGGGGAGAAGCTGAGTGGGAAGCTTCAGCAGAGTGGATTTTTGGCTCTGATATTGAGCAACTTACAAGCAAGGTGCCAAGCTCCAGCTGGGCTGCAGCCCTTGCTGGGGGCCCCTTCCAGCAGCCATGGGACTCAGTGACAGAGCCATCCAAATTAGGCAGCTCAGCAGCAACCCAAGTCCTCCCGTGTCTCTGCAGAGACTTTCCCAGGCTCCCCATGTGGGATCAAGCATCCCTGCCCTCCTGCTTTTCCCCCCTCTCCCAATCCCCACTGGGAGCTGAGGAAGGAGGGGCAGAATTCCAAATGCCCTCACAGCTGCAGCAGGAGCCTGAGTGGGTGTCCCAGCTCTCTCTGCTGGGACTTTGGGGTGTAACAATGGCTGTGTCCTGCTGGTCACCCCAAACTATTATTAATGCTAACACCTGCTGCATCCCCATGGGCTCTACCTTTTTCTCCCCCCCCTATTCTTTGGGCTTCTTCCCTGTTTAACACAATACTGGTGGCTGGGAGGACCTGGACTATTGGTGACCAGACAGGAGGACAGAAGGGATGGACAGACCAGTGCAGCCCCCACCCCAAGCCCTTGACTAAATGTCTGAACCTGCTGCTCCTGCTGAGTTGCTTTTCATTGCTGCTCTTATTTAACTCCTGTCAATTCTGTTGTACTCTACATTCTCAAAGCACTTCCTAATCTCTCTCTAATTCTTGGCTGTGCTTGCTGGCAGTTGAGGAACCCAGCCCACACTCCTTGGGGACAGATCATGGGTGTTTACTTGGCAGTGCCAGCCCCAAGAAGCAGCTCCCTGGGTTGTCTCTAGCTGTCCCCAGCCTGGTGTCCCTGCAGGAGATCCTCCTGCACCGAGCACTGCTCTGGCCAAACCATTGCTCAGGCTGCCATCCCTCCTTTTCTGGTAGCTGAGTGCACAAGGCTTGTGCTTTGCCTTGCTGTGGCTTGCAAATAAGCCTGAAAAATGGGCAGTGAGCCTGGAGGCAGCTGCTTTCTCGGAGCACGTTTGCTTGTGTTTTACTTGCCTGGCTGTGCTCCCTCTCCAGCCAATGCTCTGCTCCCTGTGGGCAAGGCTGCTGCCTGAAGCTCCTCACTTTGCTCAGGTCCCTGTAGCTGTGCAGGGTTGTGCAGATCTCCTGCAGGAGCCCATGTTCCTGGAAATAAACTAAAGGAAAAAGATTAAAGAAACATGAAAAACCCTTGGAGAAGGGTCCCACCCAGAGATGATGATTTAAGGATGTGCCCAGCTAGGTCTGAGCTTAGAAAACAGAGCTCCCAAGTTGTAACCCCTGGAAGGCAGGGCCATGGAACTGCTGGTGGGACTATCACCACCACCTCCACTGAGGTGTGAACTGTGTCGGTGATGCTGCATCGCTGCATCGTCTGGGCAATGTAGCACCGTCGCCTCTTGCTGCTGCTCTTTGCAAGGTTGTGGTTGGTTTCTCTGGGCTCACTTCAGCTGTTGCACAGCCTCAAGGAGAGCAAACAGGAGGGCAGGATGACTTTATGTATGAGCAGGGCTCTTCGGCGGCGGGGGGAAAGCAAATTTGACTGTCTATAAATATTTGAGGGGTGGGTGTCAGGAGGATGGAGCTGGGCTCTTCTCGGTGTCATCTAGTGATAGGACGAGGGGCAATGGGTGTGAGCTGGAACAGAGGAGGTTCCACATCAATATGAGAAGGAACAACTTCCCAGTGAGGGTGACAGAGCACTGGAAGGGGCTGCCCAGGGTGGTTGTGGAGTCTCCTTCTCTGGAGAAGTTCAAGACCCACCTGGATGTGTTCCTGTGTGACTTGGTCTGGGTGATCCTGCTGTGGCAGGGGGTTGGACTGGATGATCTTTCAAGGTCCCTTCCAATCCCTAATGATTCTGTGATTCTGTGACTTTGCAGGAGATGCATCAGCCTTGAACACTGGAACAAACCTGCTCTGGTTCGTGCCGACACACTCCGCGGTGCTGCTACAGGTGCTGGGAAACGGGGCCCGTTGCTGGGGGGCACCTGCTTCAGCCTACACTGCAAACACCAGGGTTTTGCTTTTTCAGCTAAAAACACACCAGCAAGAAACAACTGGTTTCTCCAGCATTGTTCAGTAGGTTGGGAACTGTTCTGAGAGTGGGAATTCCGTGACAACAAAACATTTTGCCTCTTCTAGGTGTTTTGCAAGACACTTGCATCACTTTGCAGCAACAACTTTGGGTTCCCTGTTTGCTGGACCCTCAGCCTTTCTGAGACCTGGGAAGCCAAGTGCTAGGTCTGACTGGAGAAGCTCTACATGAGGAACAAGGGTTTGCCTGAGTCCTCTCCCCACCAGCCCTGGTGCACAGAGACTCCTGCAGGGCTAGGAACAGCCTGGGGAGTCCAGGCTGCTCCTCTTGCCTGGCATAGGGGGAAGTACCAGGGCAACAGCCTGAGAGTTTTAAAATGACACAATGCAGTCAGTAGTGTCACTCCTAGAAATTTCCCTCTCACAAGGCAATTTTCTCCACCAAAGGTCCTTGTTAACAGGGCCAGCCATCCCTGACCTTTCAAGGGGAGAAAAACGACGCAGGATTCAAAAGCTGCTATTACATCTACGACCTTTCCCCCTCCATCCTCCTCCTCTTGGCTCTCTCTCCCATCCACTGATGGCTGCACAGCACAAATGATGGAGACCTGCTCATGCACCAGCCCCCAAGGTGCCAGCATCACCTTTTCCTGTCTCGGTACCACCCGGCTGCCGACCTGCTGGCCGGAGCTGCCTTTGTCTCCTCTCACTCTCCAAAAGCCATTCCTCTTCCTCCCAGACTGTGGAGGAGGCTGGCACTAAATTGCTGACTCCTCCAACGGGAGTATTGTTCAGTTATTCACAGATGTGTTTTGTCCCCACCTTGACAAAAGCCTCTGCTTCAGCACATTTCTGTCTGCGAACCAAAGGCAGGGATGCTAATGCACTGTCATCTGTCACGAGCACGAGCTCGTCCCAGCCGCTCTGCACTTGCTGCTTTTATCCATGCCATCAGTTCCTCTTAATTAATGCAGGAGAGGCTTTTTTCTCCCACAGCTCCAGAAAGCCTAAGAGATTTGGTGCTGTCTGCAGCCCTCCTGACCTGTCCTCCTTGCAGACATGCTGCTGCTGGAGTAGAAGGGGAGATCCACACCTGCTTTTCTCCCCAGCAGCACCCTTGAGCCCAGCCTGGTGTGTGGCTTTAAGCTTCCCTCCCACAGGCTTTGGTTGAGACCCCACGGTTCAGCTCCACATGGGACAGATTATCAAGTTTGGGTTATTTTTGGCACTTCTTCAGCTTTGCTGAAAATCCCCCTGGAAATGTCAGAATGGCAGGAGCAAAATGTGTGGAAAGTGCTTTGAGCATCCCTTCAGGATACCGGTTCTTTAACAGACCAGGCATCAAAGTCCCACCTCTGCATCGGGATTCGATGGATTTCAGGTGGTCCACTAGTGCCTGATCTCTCCTCAGTGGTGTCCTTCTCCCAGTCAGCCTCATGAACCTGTAAAGTCAGGAGATTTGACACCTTTAAGCTAGAAGCAGCCTCCCTTTCCCTCCTTCTGTGCTCAGTTTGGCAGCTGGTGATACTCTGCGTGCTTTATTGGGGTGCAGACAGCAGTTTTAACAGCCAGCATCACCTCTGAGCTCTGTACTGCTTCTTCATGAAGAACAGCCACACAGCCACCTCCTTCCTGCAGCAGTGCTCTCCACAGATTTTGGGGTGGCTTTCCTGGGGGAACGGGTGCTCCCCAGGCATATTTTGCCTCACAGCACAAACGATGCTCCACTCGTCCATCACCGCCTGAGCCTCTCCCTAACGTGTTTGCACGTGGAATGTGCTCAGCTGGTTGTGACAGATGGACCTCTGGTTGGGGCCCCATCCCTGGAGGTGTTTGAGGCCAGGCTGGGTGGGGCTCTGGCCAGCCTGGTCTAGGGTGGGGTGTCCCTGCCTGTGCTGGGGGGGTTGGAACTGGATGATGGTTCCTTCCAACCCTGAGTGATTCTGATTCCATGGCTTCTCCAGTGAGGTGAGCCTGCTGTGGCAGGGGGATTGGACAGGATGATCTTTAGGGGTCCCTTCCAATCCCTGATGATTCTATGACTCTATGACCTAGTCAGGACTATCATCTCTTATCCTTTAGAAAACTGCAAGATTCCTCCTTTCCATTGTGTTTTTAGAAAACAAAAGGGTGGGAGCAGGGGTCAGGATTGCAAAGGGCCAGCAAAACCCCCCCGCGACACAGAAGCTGCTCTTACTCTGTCCTTCCAAGGAAAATATCCTGCGTTCTGGGGGCTCCTGGTGGCTGCTCCGAGGCTGGGGGGTGTTTCTTCCAAGGCTGCTGCGTGGTCTGGGGTGATAGATCTTGTGTTTTTCTGCAGATAATTATTCTGCAGGGATAATTATCTCTGCCTTCATTTCTGCTCTTTTTTCCCCTTTTCCCCCCTTTTTGTGGCAGCACAGGGATGCAGAGACACAGTCCAGCTCTCCTCCCAGTGTGTTTTGAGTACCACTTCAGCATCACTTATCCTCCAGTCTGGAATAGATGATGCTAAAAGCTCTATTCCATCTCCCTTAGTGTTTCGTCAGCTGCTTCAGCATCCCTTTGGCAGGGCTGGTCCACCACCCCTCTGTCCTCATCCCTCTTGTCAAGGGTTTTACATCTAAAGGTTTAAGTTGCTTAGGTTAACCTCAGGTCCTTTCGCTGCCCACGTGATGAGCAATCAAAGAATCCTATCTTTAATTAAACTGCCTTCTCTGCTTTCTCTCTCAGCTCCTCTAAGTTGTGGATGCAGCAATGTCAGTGCTTTACCTGGGGTTCCTGTGGGTGTGAGACACCTTTACCCCACGTGGAACCTTCTGTTCCTGGCCAGGGATGGCCCAGTGTCTGTCCACCTCACCACGTGCAGGGCAGTGGGAGCTCCAAACACCCCACTTTGTGAGACTTGCAGCATGAGGTCATGAGGTTGCAGGGAGCCATCCTCTGTGCTCACCAGGAATTGGAGGTTTCTCAGAGATTTATCTCTCTCCTGACCCGTCTGAAGGTTGGAGCCTCTCTGATTTCTTCTTACCTGATGCTCGTGCAGACACATGATAGGAAGGAGAGCACGCAGCAGTAATGAAAGGAATTTCATTTCTTTGGTGGATGCTCCCCAGTTCATCCCAGGAGAAATCCAGCTGGTTTCTGGGCAGTATCAGGAGGCTGAGGGGGGCAGTGAGCCCTTTATCAGCTTTGTGCCCCTCACAGCCATTCGAGTGGCCAGTGAATGCTGAGCTATTGACGAGGCTCGAGAATAAACAGCGAAGGAGCCCAGGGCACAGAGACAGTAGCCAGAACAGGAGAGAGTTCAACAGAAAGTCATTGTTTGGGAGCATGATCAGAGGAGGGAAGGAGATAGGGATGAAAATAACCTTGCTCATAGGAAGAAAAGCCTGGAAATTAAGCATTTTTCCTACTTCTTTACATTCAAATGGAAAGGTCCAGAACAAAGTCCCTTCTCAAACCCTTCTGGCTGTCTGGGGCCATGCCAGGCCCTTCATAGAATCAGAGAATCATTAGGGGTTGGAAGGGACCTCAGAAGATCATCCAGTCCCATGCCCCTGCCACAGCAGGATCACCCAGACCAAGTCACACAGTCAGTCTGGGTTAGAACAGGATCATCCAGTTCCAACTCCCCTCAGGCTCAATGCTTTGCACCAGGCAGGCACAGGGGACACTGGCAGGTCAGTGCGGGGCTCCCGTGAGCTCCCCCCTTGCCTGCAGTCCTGTGCTACTGGACTTCAGCATGTTCCCTGATGGGATCCCATTGCTGAGGTCCCTTCTCGCAGCTCCAAAGGCTGATGCTCCGGAGAGATCTGGGGTGACCTGGAAATGTCCATCAGCCACCCCGAGGTGCTGGTGCAGGGGCTCAGGGAAGCTGCCAGCTGGGCCCTCTGCAAGAAGGGACTGAATAGATGCTAATTTATGTCTATTTACAGACAAATAACTCGGCTGTTCCATATGCTGAGCTACCTGGCAGGTTCAAAGTTAACCTTGCCAAAACAGGAGAGGAATGATAATGGAGAAGAGCTGCTGCAGCTGCTGGGGGAGAGGAGGGTTCTTCCTCCCTTTTGTGGCTCCGAGGGGGAGATGCTGCCAGGAACACCTTGGTTGTTGTAACAGATTCTTATTTAAAACTCTACTTTTTGTCAGTGCAGGGAATATTTTTCACCTCTGCAGTGCTTTTCAATGAGCCAGGGAGGTTGGGTTTTTTCCTTCCTCTGAATATTGTAATTTACTTATTTTTTAATGTAATATCGTCGAACAGTCACAGGCTCATTTGACTAAATTATTCATCAGCAAATTTTTAAATAATGCAGCAACTTTTCTTTTTTTTTTTTGCAAATTCTGCTCTTATTTCTTCCTTCTTAGGCCAGGGCTGGAAACCAAGAAGCACTGGTGGGGTCTTCACTGCTGAGGACTAATGAGTGGGAGGCTGAAGCCTCTAACGAAAATGAAATCGTTCTGCAGAGCCCTGATTGCTCTGTGGGCAAGAACCAAGAAGCTTGGTCTGGGTGGATGTTGTTGGATCAAGCCATGGGTGGAGCTGAGCTGAGAGGGCAGAGATGGAGCCTTCCAGGCAGGCTCTGGATGGGGACCCACGAGGAGGGAACACACTGTGCAGGACTGTGGGTGACCTGTGGTGCCCTTGGCAGACTGTCCTGTGAGGAGCAGTGGGAGAAGGGGGATGTCCAGGCAGAGACACGAGGATGTGCTTCTTCCAGTGCCATCACATTTAGATTGGTTAGAGATCCCACGGGCAGGGAGAGCAGAGTAATAAGCATTTTGCCTTTGAATCAGGGAGCCAGCTCTGATTTGCTTTTGCAATTTATTTAAAGCAAATATTCCCCACCCTGCCCCAGTATGGAGAGTCCAACGGAGTGAGATTCAGTGGAGTAGTTAAGGAAGGAAGAGGAGCCCAGCTTGGGCTGTGGGATGGCACCATAGCTCCTTCCTGCCCAGTTAGGGGCTGATGAGAGCCTTGTGCCTTGTAGGGGCCAGGCAGGCAGCAAAGCCCCTTCTGTGAGGCTGGTGGAGTGCAGACAGGCCTGGGCGTATGGGCCTGGGGATGCAGGCAGCATTCTGGGGGTGCAGGCAGGGCTATGTGGGTGCAGGCAAGGCTGGGTGGGGATGCAGACAGCATTCCAGAGGTGCAGGCAGGGCTATGTGGGTGCAGGCAAGGCTGGGTGGGGATGCAGGCAGCATTCTGGGGGTGCAGGCAGGGCTATGTGGGTGCAGGTAGGGCTGAGTGGGGATGCAGGCAGCATTCTAGAGTGCAGGCAGGGCTGTGTGGGTGCAGGCAGATCTGCCACCTCATCTGCATTCCTCTGTGCTCCTTACTGTTTGCGAGTCCCAGGATGTGATGCTGATGAAAGACAGTTAATTCAATTTCAACACAGCAATTGATTAATGGACTGGATTAAATAAATCCCTGATGTCCTGCAGCCTCCATGAAGAATACCAATTCCCCCTTATCTCCCCATCCGGCTCCGGTGAGAGGAGAGGGGAAAGGGGGTGAAGTTGAAGGGTGGCTGAGGAGATGCAGCAACAAATGAGCTCGGGGGGAGCACATTTGTAGGGACTTAGCTCAAGAGCTTTAAATAAATGCCCTTCCCAAATGAGTTCAGCCAATGGCTGTTCTCTGCGAGGTCCTGTGGGGTGTTTTCAGGAGGAGGACTTGGCATGGCATTGGGGATGGTGAGTGCTGGTAGAACCAGCTGAGGGACAGGAACATGGGGGTTCTCTTCCTGCCCTACTTTCCCTTCCAAGGCAGGAGCCAGAGAGGAGAACCAGGGTGCCCACAGTGCTGGGCTGACCCGGAAAAGGCAGGCAGGGGAGTACCAGTGCTGCCATTATAACCCTGATGGGTTGCCCACAGTGTTGGGGTTCAGTGGGTCAGCTCTGATGAGGAGAGGAGAAACATTTGGGTTTTTTCTGGTCTCTTCTCCATTCCCTCTAAAAGCAGTGTCCATGTGGTCTGGCTCAGTCGCTCTGCCCTGCGCCCAGAAAATCACCGGCACAACTGATGCTTCAGCAGCTGAAGGAGCTGAAGGGGAGCACAGCCGGTGCCTCTCGCACACCGACGTGCTGGGCCCCTTGGAGTGTCCTTCATACCTTCCCAAAATGCACACGCAGCACCACCCCCAGCTCCTCACAGGGGGAATCCATCCCCTTGGTACCTAGATCCCCAAGGCACATGGATCCCTGTGGCACCTGTGTGCCCCTGTGGTGGTCCAGCCTCGAAGAGGTAGCACAAGAGCATCTGACCTGGGAGTTTACACCTCAGGGTGCTGAGGCCATGCCCAAGCCATGGTGAGCATGGCCAAGGCTGAGCCCTTTGAGATGAGCTAAATCGTTGGTGCTGTCTCATCAGCCTCCAGAAAGAGCCAAGGAAGGAAAGTGCAGAGAAGCAGGAGGTTTGGGAGCCTTTTACTGAGTCGTGGAGAAGAGGGGATTTGGGGATGTTGCCATTAGTCAGATGCCTGAGGGCTTGAAACTTCCAGCCTGGCCCTACCCGCAGCCTCCCTCGCAGAACTTGAGTTCAAAGGCAATTTGTCGGCACAAAATCGGAGCCACCATTAAATAAGGACCTTTGATTCTCTGGTGAGAGGTGCAGCACAAGAATGAGGTGTGTTAGAGCCCCAGTCCAGCAGAGCTCTGCTGGCCAAAGAACCTGAATAATGCAGAGCTGAGATTAATCCCATGTTGTGGTTTGTTGAGCTTTGGACAGCAGACACAGGCAGGCGAGCACAGCCCCGGGGGCCTCGTTTGCCATTGCTCTGCAGTCACTGACACCCGTGGAAAGTGAATGTAAAGTGCATCTGCGCTGGCTGCTGATGGCTGCTGACATCCACTTAGCCCTGCTGATGCCCAGGGAACTGAGAGCGTGAGGGTGGGGAGGGTCATAGCCTCATAGAATCATTAGGGGTTGGAAGGGACCTCCAAAGGTCCCCTCCAAAGGAAGGGATCCTGCCACAGCAGGATCACCTAGACCAAGTCACACGGGAACACATCCAGGTGGGTTTTAAATGTCTCCAGAGAAGGAGACTCCACAACCCCCCTGGGCAGCCCCTTCCAGTGCTCTGTCACCCTCACCATGAAGAAGTTCCTTCTCAGGTTGATGTGGAACCTCCTATGTTCCAGCTCACACCCATTGCCCCTTGTCCTATCACTAGATTGAGCAGAGCCTGGCTCCATCCTCCTGACACCCACCCTTCACATATTTATAGACATTCATGAGGTCACCCCTCAGTCTCCGATCGTCCCTCCCAGCCCCTCTGCCCACCCCACACTCAGTCCCACTCACTCGAGGTGTCTTTTCCTGAGCAGTTTTTCCTCTACAGAAAGTTTGCAGCAGCCACTTGTTGTTTTCTTCCCCTTTTCCTCAGTTCCCACCGTGTGGTCCATGGCTGTTAAATGCACTTTTGTCTTCAGAGCACTGCAGAAGCCCAAGTGTGAGGTCAGACACTGCAACTGGAGCTAAAAGATAGTCCTGCAAAGCGGAGCAGAAATGTTGCTGTGAGGGAAAAAGGGTCCAAGTGGCCTCATTGTCCTTCCCTGGGGAGAGGACATGGGCTTCCGGATGCAAAGGGCCAGCAAGGTGCTGGTGGGAAGGTCTGGCTGGAGGCAGGATGAGATGCCTGCAGGCAGCAGCTGCTTGACCAACAGGTTCCAGTACCATCATGGCCCTGGTGCTGTTCAACATCTTCATTGATGATATTGATGATGGGATGGAGTCCATCATGAGCAAATTTGCAGATGACACCAAGCTTGGAGCCCGTGTTGATCTGTTAGAGGGTAGGAGGGCCCTGCAGAGAGATCTGGACAGACTGGAGAGGTGGGCAAGACACTGGTTAGACCACCCCTGGAGGATTGTGTTCAGTTCTGGGCCCCTCAGTTCAAAAGGGATGTCAAGGTGCTGGAACAAGTCCAGAGAAGAGCAACTGGAATGGTAAAGGGGCTGGAGGATCAGCCCTATGAGGAGAGGCTGAGGGAGCTGGGTTTGTTCAGCCTGGAAAAGAGGAGGCTCAGGGGTGACCTTATCACTGTCTATAACTATCTGAGGGGTGGTTGTAGTCAGGCAGGGGTTGGTCTTTCCTCCCTGGCCACTGGAGACAAGACAAGGGGTCACAGTCTTAAGCTTCATCAGGGGAGGTTTAGACTTGACATTAGGAAAAGATTTTCCACTGAAAGAGTGATCTGGTTTTGGAATGGGCTGCCCACAGAGGTGGTTGAGTCACCATCCCTGGAGGTGTTCAGGGTTAGGCTGGATGAGGTGCTGAGTGGCATGATCTAGATGTTAGATGCCAGGATTACTGGGTTTATCTGGATTTAGGTTGGACTGGATGATCTTTAAGGTCTTTTCCAACCTCATCATTACTGTGATACCGTGTCTCTCTGGGTTTTTCACTAAGCACAACCTGATCAAGAAGCTTGAGTCACTTCCATGACGCTGGGCTGTTGTGTTTCAACACTGTCAAAGCAGTCATGGAAACCACTTCATTTGGATAATGTCAAGGTGCTGGAAGTCAGGCCAATGCCAGCAAACGGAGCTGCAGCATTGAGCATCACATCTGCACCCTCTGAGTACCCCTCTCTGGAGCAGCACCTGCTCTGTGGACCACCTACTCTTTAAGCCTGGGACACTGTCCTTAGCTGCCCCTGGCTTTCCCACCGCCCTTCGTGCTATTTTCTAAGCCATTTAGCAAAGTCCAAAGCAAGTTGGTGCTGTCAAAACACAGAATAACCTTTTACACATCCCTGGAGGTCACCAGGTGGTTCCATCTGAGCTCCAGAGATCACTCACAATCACTGCCCCAAATGGCCCAACTTCTTTCAGGGTCTTCTGTGCATCGAGCTGCTTCCAGATGCCTCCATCCGCCGGGTCGCCGCCCCGTCCCACACACTCTGATCCATCAGAAACTGTTGAAATTAAACATTTTTACTGATCTCAACCTTTTTGTTTTAGTTATTCTCTGTGTTTCTTATCAGAGACTGGTTTCCATTCCATCTGGCTGGTCCCTGAGGCGCTGGTGTGACCTCCTGCTCACTGCCCTCCGTTGCTCAGAGCAGAGCTGATGCTTTCGTGCCCCTCACGGCTCCGTGTGTGTGGCCTGAAAATGCTTCTTGAGACCTGTGAGGGAAAGGCTGGGACGTGGAAAAGGCACCCAGGGGATGATCTCTCATGGGGTCTGTGTTTAGCTCCATACTGGTTCAGTGCTGCTGGGCCAGGAGTGTTTGCTGGTGAGCCTGAGCCGCTCAGAACTGTGCCAGGTGCAGATGGCACGTGCCAGCCCATGGCTAGGGAGGTTTTCCTGTCTGAGGAGGGGGAAGCTGAAGGTGGAGGAGCCAGATGGGAGAAGAAGAAGGGTGTGATGGCCAGTGTTCAGCAGCACATGGGAGCGTGCATGCACACAGGCATTGAGACTCAAGTGCTGCCTTCCCTCTCTCTTTAGGAGATGGGGAGTGCTTTGCTGTCCCTGCTCTGCCCAGGCTGTGGAGGTGTCGCTGGAGACTGAACAGCAACACAGAGCTGCTCTTAGATGCAGCAGCCAGCTTGTTTGCTGCATAAAGGGCTGATTCTGGAGATACTGGCTTTGGACTGGGATTTTATAGAACCAAAGAGCAGGTGCTGGATGCATGGGGGGACACTGGGGGCAGACCACAGTCTCAAGGAAGCCAGAGAAATCTTGCAGCTGATTTCCCCAAAGTTTGTTGCCCAGTGCTCATAGGAACCCTCCTCCTTCCAAGAGCACTGAGCTCACTCTTGGAATGTTTTCCAGAACAAACACGGGTCCTTTATGATGTTCTGGCTCTGCCTTGGAGCTCATCAGAGGGGCCATTGGTTCCCCCCAGGCATTTTGTTCACAGTATCACAGTATCACAGTATTATCAAGGTTGGAAGAGACCTCATAGATCATCAAGTCCAACCTGTCACCACACAGCTCAAGGCTAGACCATGGCACCAAGTGCCACGTCCAATCCTGCCTTGAACAGCTCCAGAGTTGGCGACTCCACCACCTCCCTGGGCAGGCCATTCCAGTGGCCAGTTCCTTACAGAAGTTGTTGCTCCACACAGGGCTGAAGACACCCTGCAGAATGAGCTGGTGTCATGAGTGAGATCTCCAGCACAGGCATCCACGTGCCAGCGGCACCAAGTCTGGCCTCCCTGGAGCTCTGCTGACCTTGCCGTGCTCCCCAGCATCCCAGAGTTGCTCTGGGTAGGCTTTGGTCCCCAAATCTGTGCTGCAAAGCCACCCCCAGCAGCAGTTTGAGGGGTTCAGGTGCCTGCACACCCATCTCTCACCCCAGCTCTATCCAGACTAGCAGCAATGCAGCTCCTCTGCATGGAAGCCCATCAGCTCCAGTTCCCCAATGTGTAAGAGGAGGGCATTGCCAGTGATCCCCAGAGCATCACTGCTCCATGCTGGAGGTCAGCTCCAGCCCTCCTCAAAGGCTCTCTGTCCACTCAGGAGTGGCACTGGGCTGTGTGCAGGTCCTTGGGGACGAGGCAGTTGCACAGGCACAGGTAATTAGCTCTGAGCCCCCAAAGTCAGCTGACTGAACCCCACATTTGCAGGCAGCACTTGCTCAGGGACGAGCCAAGCAGCAGTAGAGCCCATTAGCACTCTGCTGGGTTCTGCAGCTTGTTCCACTCTCCTTCCCTGCCCAGAATCAAATTAAATCTCTTTTATTAGTTCCCTCTTTGTACACAACTCCTTGCACAATTAGTGAATAATTTTCGAGAGCACAAACTAATTGCCTTGCTCCCTACTCACCCTGCAAAGATTTTTGCTTTCATTTCGCTTTCACTTAATTGTTATTAGGATCAAGAGAGAAAAGAAATTCAACTGAACCTCCACTGCCAACAGCCAGCAATGAGCTTGGTGCTCTGGGGCAGGGCTGGAGCCTGATGGGGGCTGAAGAGCACCTGCAGGATGCTTTTCCCACAGCAAACTGGACTATGCTCCCAGTGCTGCCCAGTGCTGCCATGGCAGGGCACAGCTGGGACCTTCCAGCACAGCAATCTCCCCTCTTTACTAGCCCTCCAAGACTTTGCCTTGCTATAAGCTTGGTTGATTTTATGGAGAATCAGTGATTTTTGGCTGCTTAACCCAGGCACCTGGGCTACCTCAGTGGGTCATGCTTGGAGCTGCAATGGGAAGTTTGGGAGTAGTGAAGTCCTTGACCCGTCCTGCCACCACCCACCTTCTGCACACCCAGACACATGCCAGCTCTGCCTATGAGTGAAGTAATTGCTTATTAACCATCGCCTGAGCTGCTCAGGTTCCAGCGCAGCGCCTAAACAAACGGGGTCGATGCTGCCCATTCCCTCTGATAGATTCCTGAAGCTCCAGGGACCCAATCAATTGAAGGCGACATAAATCACACTAATTAAACTATCCTGGAAGCACATTTCACAGCCTTCGGGGCCCTGCCGTGGCATGTGGGTGACCCCTCCGCAATCCAAGTGCCAGCTCCCGGAGGCTCCTCGTTGCAGACTTGGGGTAATTGATTTTGTGGTCCCTTTTCTTTATGGATGTCAAAGCCCTCCGAGCAACGTCAGCAGGGTCGGCAGCACTGAGGATGGTTTTAATTAGCTGCTCTTTTCTTCGTGGTGCTGGCAGAGCTGTGGCTGGAGCGTGCAGGTGTTTATAGGCTGCACTTGGCAGCAGTCGGCAGGACCTGCCCAGCTACTGTGAGCACCACCAGCCTCGGTACTCTTCGTCCTGGATCCTGCCTCTTGCTCCTGTGGCCAGCAGGTTGAGGGAGGTGATTCTCCCCCTCTGCTCCGCTCTGGTGAGACCCCACCTGGAGGACTGCGTCCAGTTCCGGAGCCTTCATTACAAGAACGATGTAGAGATGCTGGAGCAAGTGCAGAGGAGGGCCACGAGGATGATCAGAGGGCTGGAGCACCTCTCCTAGAAGGCCAGACTGAGAGAGTTGGGGCTGTTGAGTCTGGAGAAGAGGAGGCTCCCAGGTGACCTTATTGTGGCCTTCCAGTATCTGAAGGGGGCTACAAAAAGGCTGGGGAGGGGCTATTTAGGATGTCAGGTAGCGACAGGACTAGGGGGAATGGAGCAAAGCTGGAGATGGGTAGATTTAGAGTGGATGTGAGGAGGAAGTTCTTCACTGTGAGAGTGGTGAGAGCCTGGAATGGGTTGCCCAGGGAGGTGGTGGAGACCCCGTCCTTGGAGGTGTTTAAGGCCAGTCTGGATGGGGCTCTGGCCAGCCTGATCTAGGGTGGAGTGTCCCTGCCTGTGCTGGGGGAGTTGGAACTGGGTGATCCTGTGGTCCCTTCCAACCCACAGTGCTTCTGATTCCATAGCTTCTCCAGTTAAGTGATCCTGCTGTGGCAGGGGGATTGGACTAGATGATCTTTCGAGGTCCCTTCCAATCCCTCATGATTCTATGCTTCTATGAGTCTATGATTCCTTCAGCACTGTGAGTCCAGGTGCTAATGAAGTGTTTTGAGGGGAGATCAGAAAGACAAATTAATGGCTGAGTGGGAATATGACTTCCCAAGGCGTTCTGGAGGGCAGTGATGCTTTGCCGAGCTGGTCCCTGCTGGGGCTACTGGCAGAGGTGCTACCCACATCCCTTTGAAAGCAGCAGCATCCCTGGTCCCCCACTCATGAATATTCACCAGGTGGGCAGCTGTGCTTTATTCTGCACTGTGCAATTATCATTTTAAAGGCTCTCAAATGCTTATCAGACTGGAGCACGATGTAAAGAAGGGTTGAGCCTGTGGGAGCTGCATCTGAGCAGGGGCTCAGCTACGGAGGAGGGTGCTGAGTGGGCGTGAGCATCGCCCTGCTGCGGGCTCCCCCGTCGTCGGGTGCACAGAGCTGCCAGGCTGGATGTTGGGGATGGCTGTGGTGGGATTATCCCGCTCTTGCTTTCCTCCTCTCCAAAATGCTGACAGGCCTTGCTGCTTACCCTGTGTAATGAGCTTTCCAGTCTGCAGGCAAGAGGCTGGGACAAATCCCAGGCAGCTCGAGGATTTCACAGCCGGCTCCCTGGGAGACACCGGTGAGGACGAGGCTGTGTGCGGCTCTCAGCCTGCACCGCCTGAGCGGAACACACCTTGGGGAGGCCTCTTGGAGCTGCCAGTATTACTCTGCTGTCATATTCTGGGGAATAGCCAGCAAAAATCACTTTGCATGCAGCTTCCCACGTGAGCAGGAGGGGTTTTTTTAGCCTTGTTAAAATTAATTTAAAGCACAGAGCAGAGGGATGCTGCTCGCAGGGGGCTGTTGCAGGCAAAACATGTGTTTCCATCAGATACCGTGACATGCTGCACGTGCTAAGCACAGGCTGCAGGACCTTAAAGCCCTTTGCTGAGCCTTGGGCCCTGGCTTGCTTAGCCCAGGGTCTCTAGGACAAAAACCAAGTAGCAGAGCATCATTTGTTTAATTGTGAGTAGCTCACAGATAAAAGATAGTCACTGCTCACGTGGGGAGGAGGACTCGGGCAGCTCTGGAGAGAGCATGTGGCCGCGCAGCTTGGGCTGCTCTTCAGAAGTGCTGAGCATCCAAAGCCAGGGCTGGTGAAGGGATGGGAGGAGAGAGCATGATTTTGCAAACTGCTGTTTCCAAACTGGTTTTGCACCAAGCCCTTTCCAGTGCTGACTGGGAGTATCTTGTTGCCCACCACCAGCCCCTGCTCCACATTGCAAACGCTCCTTGAGGTACTCTGAAGGCTTTCACTGGCAGGGTGCTGTGGCAGGGGGATTGGACTAGATGATCTTTCAAGGTCCCTTCCAAACCCTAATGATTCTATGATTCTATGAAACCTGAAAAGGATGTCTTTTCAGGCTCAGGCAACCAGAACTGAGACTACTCCAGTTTTTCTGTTCTCCCTGAAGATACGTATTTCCCTCAGCACATACACAGGAGAGGCTTCGTGCTCCAGATTCACCCAGGTTCCTTTTATAAAAGGTCTAACCTCTGGACTCATCCCACAGTGGATGCAGAAGAAGGACCACTTCCAGGGTCATGGGGACCTCTTGGAACACCCCAGAAAGGTTCTGCCTCCCTCCTGGGGTAGAGGAGAACAGTTTGACAGAGCACAACTGGGTGTATTGATTTAATACTTAGCATGGTGCCTGTGGAAAGGATGTTGGCAAATGGACTGTCTGCTGGCTTGGATGCACTTTCTTCCCCCTTTCCCTTGCATCAGGCCCATCTTGGGTTATCTCCAGCACTAACACAGCCCTGATTCCATCCCGCTGCGAGAGCTCGATGCTACAAGTTTCCCCTGACTGCGCAGTCACAGCAGGCGACTCCCCCTTCCCTCCCATCCCCGGGCACCTGACTTGGGATCTCGTCGATGATTAAGCTCAGTGTCTCATAAATTATGATTCACCAAATTGCTGCATTAATAAGGGGCCGTGTGTTCTTGGAGGATCATTAATTATAGATGCATTTCTATTTCCCCAACAAAACTGCTCGTGTTCCTCGCTGCTTCGGCAGCCGTGTCAGGCGCCAAGCGGTGAGACAGGGACAGGGGTAAGGAGGGAGCCAAACGGACCAGCGAGGGGACCCTTCATCATCCCAGCTGTAAGGCTGCTAGTTGGGTGGGCTCTGAGTCCTGATGAGCCTTGCACCCACCTACATGATGATCTGTGGGTTACTTCCAGGTCTCAGCCCTCCATGAAGGATGGAGAGCAGTCTGGTTCTTCTCCAGCCTCGGCTTTCATTGCAGGAAGGCAGCACTTTCCCCTTCCTCACAGGAATTGCAGCTGTTTTACAAAACTGTTGGGTAGCTCCAGGGACCCCATCCTGGAGAGACTCAGCTCCAGGATGAGCCTCCCAAATAGATGCTCCTGTCCTGTATCACCTCCCCCTGCAGCAGCCCTTTGCACTTCAAAGCCTCCCTCTCCTTGGGATGTCAGAGTCTAATTGCCTGGTTCCTATTAATAAGATGCCACCAACAGCAGAACTGCCCTGCAGGGTTATATTTTCACTATTAATAATCACCTAGGCTGGGCTGGGGGTTTAGGCTGTGCTCCCCCCACTTTGGAAAGCACCCAAGGACCTCCTGGAATCAGTGGCATGTCTGTCCCATTGACATGGAAGGGCAGGAGGTGATGGGGAAGATGCTGCCCTGTGCTGGACTCCCAAGGCATCAGGATGTCCCAGGGCATCACAGAATCATTACGGATTGGAAGGGACCTTGAAAGATCATCCAGTCCAATCCCCCTGACACAGCAGGATCACCTAGACCACATCACACAGGAACACATCCAGGTGGGTCTGGAACATCTCCAGTGAAGGAGACTTCACAACCCCCCGGGGCAGCCTGATCCAGTGCTCTGTCACCCTCACTGGGAAGAAGTTCCTTCTCATATTGAGTGGAACCTTCTATGTTCCAGCTGACACCCACTGCCCCTCGTCCTATCACTAGAGGACACTGAGAAGAGCCTGGCTCCATCCTCCTGACACCCATCCCTCAATTATTTATAGATATTAATCAGGTCACCCCTCAGTCTCCTCTTCTCCAAGCTGAAGAGACCCAGCTCCCTCAGCCTCTCCTCAGAAGGGAGGTGCTCCACCTCCTTCATCATCCTCCTTGCCCTACGCTGAAACCTTTCCAGAAGCTCCACATCCCTCTTGAACTGAGGAGCCCACAACTGGACACAATACTCCAGGTGTGGTCTCACCAGGGCAGAGTAGAGGGGGAGAAGAACCTCTCTTGATCTGCTAACCACTCCCCTTCTGATCCACCCCAGGATGCTGTTGGCCCTCGTGGCCACAAGAGCACATTGCTGGCTCATAGTCATCCTGCTGTCCACCAGGACCCCCAGGTCCCTCTCTCCCACACTGCTCTCCAACAGGTCAGTCCCCAGTCTATACTGGCACCTAGGGTTGTTCTTGCCCAGATGCAAGATCTACACTTACCCTTGTTATACTTCACTAAGTTTCTCCCTGCCCAGCTCTCCAGCCTGTCCAGGTCTTGCCTCAGTTCCCAGCAGCACCACATAAGCTGTACCCAGAGCAAAGGACTTCCCTGAAGCCAGTAGGGAAGGGACATAGTTCCCAAGAGGTGGTGAATTCCCTGTTTACAGATTTATTACAAGAACCGTAAGGGGTGCAAAACTGGATGGTAGGGTGTTGGGTGTTTCTGTTTTCGTGTGAAAGCTGTTAAACTTTTCTGTTGTGCTGTAAGGGGAAACGAAGCTGCCCCTTACATAGTCTCTGATTAAATACTTTCCCCTTTCAGCTGCTCTGAAGAGAGGCTGAGAGGGATGAATTGAAGCCAGAGGGGCACAGGGACACTCTGGCTTCAGCACAGTCCATGTGCTGAGCAGCCAGGAGCTATCACTGGCTGCAGCCCAGCACTCTCCTCCAGCAGTTTCTAACTGAGCTGCTGGCTGTAGGACAGGCTCTTCCTCCCTGTTTGCTCCAGCTGGGCTCATCCTCAATCACAGATCTCCATGGGAGAGCAGTTCCCACTCAGGGAATCTGGGCTGCTAAACCCTGGAGAGAATGTCTGCCCCTGGGGATATTTCCTCATGTCAGCACACACATACAGGTGAATCCACCTTCTTCCCCCATTCTCATCAAAGATTTAGCAGCCAAGAGACAATGATATTTGCAGTGAGCTCACAGGGGCTCATTGTCTTTGCAGAATACACCACAGAACACTTCCTACTACATTAGGAAGCACTATAAATATTTAAAGCTCAACTCTCATCGCCCAAACAAATGAGCGAGCTCCAGCAGCTCTCGGTTCGTGCACTCTTCCTCCTTGTCTTAACCAGCCCCTCCAAAAGGAGAAATCAGTGGGATGCTGCCTTGACCAAAGCTTCTGGCATGGGGATGTGGCTTTTTGTCTCCTTGTGGGCACAGCCAGAGCTGCCGAGGACTGGGGTTGGGCTGAGTTCTGAGATGCTCCAGGAGCTTTGGGATCCACTGGCTGAAGGACACCTGAGCTGGAGGAGGCAGCCAAAAACTCCCAGAAAAATGGGATTAACAGAGCTCCTGCAGTTCCCTGGCCTTTTCTGGAACCATGGCAGTGCTTTGCTTTCTCCTTTTGACAGATGACAGCAAAGGTGTCTTCGTGAAATGCCCCCCACCATGTTCAATCCAATGAGCAAAGATGTTAAGCCAATATTTTCTGCCCATACTGTGGTGCCTGTCTCCTGAACAAGCCAGTCACCCCTGACCGATGGACCGCAGGAGCCTGGCTGAGGCAGTGGAGGCACCCGTGTCCCCAGGGAGCTGGGAGGGTCTGACAAGTGTTTTTTGAGGCAGAGCTAAATACTGGTCTGGGGAAAAAACCAATAGATCATTAAGATGGTAGGAAATTGCCCAGGCTTAGTAAACCCTTGTGCAGAGCTCAGCTGTATGTCAGCAGCAAAACAAATACATTGATAATTCCCCTTTGGGGAAGGGTCTATAAATGACAGTTCCCTGATGCTGCTAATGAGACAGCGATCAGCATGGCAAAGCCCAGCTCCTGAGCCATCAGATTCCAGCTGAGAGAAAGCACAACCTTGTCACAGAGCACGGGAGGCTCTGGCATGGGGACAGAGTTACTCCCACCACGCCAGTACTAACTGGGGCAGGACTTCCCCCACCTAATTGCTTCCTCAGATGATCTACAGCGAGTGCTCGACTGCAGTGCATGTCCAGCCTCTGCACAACATGACCTGGGCTGTGGGGCCCATCCAGGGTAGTTCTTGGAAGAGAAATAACGCAGCAGAGCTCGGTGAACGGTTAATGTCCTGTAGGAAGCAGAGGGGTCTGCAAAACTTCACTTAAAAAAAGCTTTACATAAAAAAACTTTACTTAAAAATCCTGCCAGCTGTCTCTCCTTGCACTGATTGAAACCACCACTGGAAGCTGTAACTCCCTCCCTGGCCATTGGTCCTGGCTGGCTAGCCTGTTCAGTATATGCCAAGGGACCTGCCCAGCATCAACACCCTCCGTGGAGACCCTTGCCTCGTGGGAACTTTCCTTTCCACCCTAATCCCAGCAGCAGAGTGGCTCTTCCTGGTTTCTGCAGGCGCTGGGCTGGTCCCAGATCTGCTCAGCACTGGTAGGGGACCACTGAGCCTGTTTAATATTGAGTGATTTTCTGCTCTAGACAACACTTAATGTCAATTATTGCATGTGGTGCAGGCAGTTTTCCAATTAACTGCCCTATATAATTTTATGTCTCTAGTCCACTTCTGTGTGGTTTGTGCATAAACCTTGCAAAATGATGGCCCAGGCAGGCTGGAGCCATGAATTTCTTTTTAAGAGGACATGGCCAGCAGCCACCAAATCTGGGGTTTGTTTTCCAGTGTCACTCAGGGACACCTCTGGGACAACAGTCCTGCCTCTAAAGGAGCCGCATGTGCACTTGGAGCAACCTCTGCAGCTCCTTTCTGGGATAAAGGGGGTGTTTGTGGCCCCATTCCTGTATTGAAGGTGCCATGGGGATGCCTGCAGGTAGCTCCCTCTGGACAGGTGCTGCTGCTCTTAGCTGTCTGCACGCTCTGTCTTGTGGTGTGAACAGTGACAGTGGAGAACAAACCCTAACCCTAACGACCAGGAGGTTTGACAACGACGAGCACAGCTTCGTACGCACACAGTCGCTTTAATAAAATCCAAAGGAGTCTTTTTTTGTTCAAAAAACCCCAAATGAACCAAAAAATGTTCCCAGCAAAGGCAGGAATGAGCCCCACGCTCTGCCTGTCGGCTTGATGAATGTTCTGTGGTCTGAGCCAGACCACTGAGCTTCCCCTTGTGCTTCAGCTAATCCCTGCGTCCATCAGTCATCGGGGGGGAAGGCTTGGACCCTCATTTATTACATCCCCAATAAATATGCAGAGTGAAGGCCACTCTCCCTTATGGCACAGGTGCAAGGAGAAAGTCAAAAAGAAGCACCTTTTCCATCCCTGTGTCTCGTGGTCATCCCCATCTCAGGGAGCAGCTTTCCTGGGCTCAGAGGTGCCTCTGTCCCTCCCTTGCAGGTTTTGCAAAGCAAATCAGTGATTATTGAACAGGAGCTGGCACCTATGACCTGTGGGGCTTAAGGCTTGGTAATTGTCTTCTTAACCACAGAATCACAGAATCACAGAATCATTAGGGATTGGAAGGGACCTTGAACGATCATCAAGTCCAAACAACCAACTGCTGTTTATTTGATGGACAACAATCCTGCTGACAAGCTCCACGCGTGGTCAGTTACAAGGGTATTCAACATCAGTCCTCTGGGAAGAGCATTTTATACTCAAAAAAAAGACTTTATTCTTTAAATATTTATTATTGTTGTTCTTTATATATCAGCTGATGGGGGTTCTCTCTTTTCCCCCCCACCTCACTTTGTCCCTGCTGTTAATTTTATCCTTTCCCTGCAATCCCCATGACGTTTGTGGCCGGGTGCCCGCGCTCTAGCTGTTCCTCCTGGTGGGTGGGCACGGCAGGGGCTTAAGTTTGCCCTTTGCTCATCTCCTGGGATGTGAGTGCTTTCCCCCTTGGCAAATCAAGGCAGAGCTAATGCAGCTTTACCTCTCCATCCCCATGGAGCAAATGGTCTGAACCCCCAGGATGCAAAGGCTGTGATGCTGGAGCCCACGGAAGGCAGGGGCTGGTGGAAACAGCGGGACACACTGCTCTTGGCCACCAGCGGCCAATGGACACAGAATCCAGCCCCCTCCCTGGCTCCCTGCCCCTGCTGTGTTGGAGATGTTGATGAACTGTCCGTAACAAGGACAGCTTGCTGCAGCCATCCCTTCCTCAGCACGAAGGCGAGGTGATTAAAAGTTAATATCGGATCATGGCTGGAGGCTGGTAAGCTGCCGTAATTACTTGGACGTGGGGATATTAAAGGCCAGTGTAATTATACTTCTGAGGTGATGGGGAGGATGCAGGCTTTGTGCTAATCTCGTGTTTCCCATCTCACACTATAGTTCCCATCACGAAATGCCCAGCCCCAGGCCACCCCAGTGCCACCACTGCCCCATCCCACCCCTCCAGCCATCTGGGATGCAGCAAGTGGCTTCAGCACCAGCAGCCAGAATGGGAGGGTTGTGCTTGGTGAAGCCTGGCTGCAGCAGGAGGGAAAAGCAGCAAATAAAAGGCATTTGATTGATTTTTTAATTCTTTTTTAACTAATGGAAGGGGAGCACCTGGGAACAGCAGGTATTTGTGGTTGCTCTCCAGTCTGAGTCCCTGAGCTTCCTAAGGGGCTGTGGGGGTGGCGGTCACCAAGCTGGAGGGCACAGCTCCTGGGTGAGAGCTGGCTAGGCTCCTGGTCAGACTGGGGGAACTGGTGGGGTAGCTTTTGCAAGCTGATTGATGCCAAGCCTGGTCCAGGGAAAACCCTTCCCCTGGGGGTTCAGATGGAGGTTGCTGGCATCCCTGGAAGCCCACAGCATGCAGATGGCACAAAGGGGAAGCCTGGGACAGGGATGGCAGTGATGGAGGAGGGAGAAATCAGGATGAACCCTCTGAGCTGCTGCCTCTGCTCCCACTACCCCTGGGTGAGCTGGGATTAGCCACTCCACAGCCTTCACAAGGCAGAGCAGCTTGTCTGAGCCTGCAGGCAGTGAGGGGAATAGGAAGACCTGCTGAGATCCCTGCTGAGCTGGTGAAGGCAGCAGACCAAGCCACCCCATAGCAACCCTGAGCTGCTTTCTGTCTGCTTGGGGTGGGAAGAGCTGGGGCTTGTGGGTTCATCATGACCTCTTTGCATTTGTTTTCTCCTTTCAGCAATGACTGGGGTCCTGCTCTGGCGTGTGGGGAGGGTCTGTCCTGTCCTGAAAGACAGAAATGCGAAGGTCTGCAGAGAGGAGGGGAGCAGAAACGCTTATGGGCACCAGCCCTGGTGCATCGCAGCTGGTATGAGCGATGCATCCTCTGCTGCTGATCAGCTCTGCTCTGGGCAAGGGGCTGAGCACAAGGGCAGGAGCCTGATCCCAGCTGGAAGAGCCCCACTAGAAGCAGAAAGAATCATAGAATCATTAGGGATTGGCAGGGACCTCGAAAGATCATCCAGTCCAATCCCCCTGCCAGAGCAGGACCACCCAGACCCAGTGCTGCCGTAATCGTTTGCTCTTGTTCCTGCGAATATCTCACACGGTGCCCTGCCAGGCTGGGTCAGCCCCCTTGCTGCCCACTCAGAGCCTGGTGCACAGTGAAACTGTCCCATTCCAGGGCTCCTTCACGGTGTTTTAACCCATATGTCGTAAGACAGGCTGCCTAGACAGAGTGTTTAGCTATTGTCTCTCCTGGAAGGTTTCCATGTCCTTATTTATAAGGCTTTTCCAGCCCCAAACAACCCCCTTTGGAAGATCAGTAGCACAATCATCACTGGGCCATGAAATAAGACCTGAGGAAATATGTCTGAGAATAATTTACCTACCACACGGCTGAACCTGCTGAGAAACGAACCTCCATCCTGAGGGAACGAGGCACCGTCTTCCCGATTGCTCCCTTAGATCACAGAGCCATCCCCGGTGGCAGCCGGCTCCTGTATATTTAGCGCAGCCTCTTCATCCCGCACCGGGTATGATTCTTCCTGATAGTCCCTAATGTCTTGTACACAGGCTGTCGGGGGGGATTTTTTATTCCCATCTCCTTGTTTTTTTATTTCCCTATCTCCTTTTATTTATTTTAGGTGTCATCTGCTGCATCCAGCAGTTTTCCCCTGGGATTTCCATCACGCTTGAGCACGGTGCCTTGGAGCACAGAGCCTGGTCCTCATCGCCAGGCTGGGGTGGAGAACAGGAAGAAGAGGATCAGAGGAATCATAGAATCATTAGGGATTGGAAGGGACCTCCGAAGATCATCCAGTCCAATCCCCCTGCCACAGCAGGATCACCTGGACCAAGTCATAGAATCAGTCAGGGTTAGAAGGAACCACAGCATCATCCAGTTCCAACTCCTCCAGCATGGGCAAAGACACCCCACCTTAGATCAGGCTGGACAGAGCCTCATCCAGCCTGGCCTTAAACACCTCCAAGGATGGGACTTCCACCACCTTCCTGGGCAACCCATTCCAGGCTCTCATACTGAAGAACTTCCTCCTCACATCCACTCTAAATCTACCCATCTCCAGCTCTGCTCCATTCCCCCTAGTCCTGTCGCTACCTGACATCCTATAAAGCCCCTCCCCAGCTTTCCAGAGAAAGCCAAGCACTGTCCCCCAGAAAAAGGAGTCAATATAAGGGACATCTGACCTAAGGTCTGTGGCAAACCTCAGTTTAGTATCACAAGCCAGATCAACTTTCCATGTGCCATGAAGTCTCCCGCGCTGCAAACAGTCTTGGATTGGGGGTTGGGGGGGGACACAAATCTGCCTTTTCCTCCTCTTACCCTGCACTAAGGAAAATGAAAAGGACCAAAAGAAGTTGTTTGGGCTTTTTCCTTCTCATTTCCACTTTTATTTTGCTGCACACACTTTCAAAGTTAATTTCAAAAAGCTGGGAACCCTTGATAGCTTTAATTAATCAGCTGCCTAGGGAAACCCAATTTGTGTAGCCGAAGCCTCTCGCTCTCCTCTGGATAACTATCTCGCTCCGGGTAACGCTGACGGCTCCAGCAGGACAGCGATTCCAGCAGTGGCTCCGGTGACTTGATTTCATTTGACCACAAAAGTGCCACGTGCCAGGTTTATTTTGGCCCGGCCACTGGCCTGAGGTGTGCCGCAGGAGCGGGGGACGCTGGATTTAATGGGGATCAGGTGGAAACCGAGCGGGAACAGCTTGTTCACTCAAACTTCAAATCAATGTAAAACAAAATCTTCAATGATTTTCTCCCCCAGTAACTGGCCGAGCCCGAATCACTGGGGGTTTGGAGGGAAGGCTGCGATGTGTCTGGAAGGTGACGTGGGGTTTGGGCTGCTTCTCTAAACCTGGTTGGATTTGCTATTTCACAGTAATTAATTAGAAGTGACCGAGGCAGGGAAGTTCACGGTGCTGTGCGACGTGCTGCACGGCACAGGTCAGCAATCCCTGCCAGGGTGGAAAACCAGACCCCTGGTCCTGAGGGAGCCCCAAATTCTGCACCAGCAGCAGCGGCAGCCCCAGCTCCTGGTCTGGGAGTGGAGCCCTGCAAGCCATCCCCGCTCCAGCAGGAGTGATGTGGCTCAGCCCTGGCCCTGCTTATCCCCACTTGATCTCCCGCAAGGCACCTCGTTACCATGCTGACTGAGTGTTTGCAGAGGAGGAGAAGAGAAACTCACACGCTGCCTCCAGCAGCAAGGAGCTGCCCATGGAGGGCAGGAACAGGCAGCTGGGTGGCCCAGTTAACGATGGGTGGTCACTGACCGCCAAGGGACCAGCGGCTTTCCCCAGCATCCCAGAAGTGCTCCCACCAGGAGGTGAGCGGCCCAGGCTATCGCTCCCCATAATCTAACACAAACACGGCGTTTTGTAGCCACTTAGCTAGGGCTGGCATTTGGAAGTGACATTTAAAGGTCACTGCCAATCTTCCTGCTTGGAGAACATAGAGAGGGCAACAGCACTTGTGTGATGCCGTGATGGGACCAAGCAAAGATGCTGAGCTAGGTCCCTGCCTCCCCATCCCTTACCCTCGTCCCCGTGCCCGGCGCTGTGCATTTCTCTCCTGGCCCTGCCTCTTGCCCTGGCTAATGACTTTTTCATTCCCCTGCGAGGGAAGCGCTGTTCTGAGAGATTTATGGCCGGTTCCGCTGGAGGTCTCGGCACACTTGGGGCTGGCCACAGCCGCTCCCACCGGCTCGGGCGGGTCTGCAGAGTCACGTTCTCCTGCCGTGGCGCACGCGACATCTGCGTTACCGTTGGTCCTATTTGCTTGTGCTCAGAGCAGCAGCGCACTTCCGCTGGTCTAAGCCACTTCACTGTGAGTCCTTCAGTGGGGACATCACACCCGTTTGAAAGCACTGAATAAAACCCCACACTCCACATCCTCCTGCCCCAAAATAACAATAAAAAAAGTCAATACAAATTAAGTAAGAAAGAAGCAGCAGTCTCCTTCCATTCTTTCATCCAGGTTTCCAGGCAATTATTCTCCTATCTCCCACATAAAATTAATAAGAATTCTGCTTGAACATTCAATAGGCTTTGGGGTTTGCATCGAGTCTTTGAGGCAAAAGGAGGACAGAATGCTTAATTAGCTTCACACAGCCTCTCCTGCCTGCACAGTGTGGTCCGTGCCTGCACCTGGCCTGACTGTGCCGTGAGCACTCCATCACCCAGCAAGGGGAGACGTGGGTCTGGGAGAGCGGGGGGTGCACTTGTTTAATTAATAAGGATGGCATCAGAGGACTGAGGAGAAAGGAGACCTGGGGCTTGGGCTATGAGGACCACGATCAGTGCCAGCCTGTTGGTTCCCTGGCACCGACAAGCACTCCTGGATTGACATTAATTAATAAGGATGGCATCAGAGGACTGAGGAGAAAGGAGACCTGGGGCTTGGGCTATGAGGACCACGATCAGTGCCAGCCTGTTGGTTCCCTGGCACCGACAAGCACTCCTGGATTGACATTAATTAATAAGGATGGCATCAGAGGACTGAGGAGAAAGGAGACCTGGGGCTTGGGCTATGAGGACCACGATCAGTGCCAGCCCGTTGGTTCCCTGGCACCGACAAGCGCTCCTGGATTGACGTTACGGTGAGATGCATCTTCAGGATGCTCTACGTCAGGATGGTCTGGGGAGGGACTACGAGCAGTGAGACTGCCAAGGCAAGAAGGCTTGTACACAGGTAACAGCTTAGTGACAGCTGTGCAAATGATCTGGAACTTCTAGATGACAATCACTGCTGCTTGGTTACCTTCTGCTAACCTGGTAGCAGGTTCCACACGGAGGTCATAAGCATCTGTACAGACACAGCAGCAACTTTTTATGATCCTTCTTCTCTGCTCCTTTTCCTATTTCCTCCCCCCACGTCTTCTCTCTTCCCCACATCTACCAAGCTTCCTCCCCTGGCCAGTCCCATGGTTGGCTGTGCCATGGCAGACCTCCTCCACCGCAGCAGTGCCCTCAGAGGCTTTTCTGCCTCCTGCAGAAACAGACAGAAATTAGATCCTGGAGCAGCAGGAGTCTCAGAAGTACCCAGTGATAGATAAACGGATGCGTCCATATGGAGAAAGACGACCGGTCGGCCAGATAAGGAGACCGGGTAGCAAACGTTGCGTGCGTCTGAAATCAAATTAAGAAATTCCTCACATATGTTTTGTTCCTCCAGACCCTCAGTTATGCAGCCTGTGTTCCCTACCTCATCACCATAAATAAAGCACAGTTTGCAAAAAAGGACACCAGTGATATCACACTAATATTATTGCAGCCCATAAATAAACTCGGCAAGAGATGCTGCTGATCATCAAAGAGGTCATTTCCAATTCAGCATCTTCTCACTTAACGCAGCGGCACAAAGGCAGCAGCAACTGTTAGAGGACCAGGCTCTGCAGCAGGTATCAGCGGCTCTTCTCTTGCATGTTAGAAGAGCTGGTTATCAGTATGGATCTAATTAACTGCCTGCTTTTGGCCATGTCTGCAGCTGAAGTAAATCTCCATAATCCAAGTGACGCCAGCTGAAACATGATGATCTACATCCTCCAAGCACCAGTCCATCCATCCACGTCGCTGCAGTTCATGTGCGTCCACAGAGTGAGACTGAAATGTTTGCAAACCCGCGTGTGTTCACGTTGATGGGTGCTTGTGTCTGTTGGGCTCTATTTATACACACGTACACACGCATCTATAATTTCCTCTCTTTAAAATATTAAAATAAATTACATCTTTTCACAGAATACAGACATTAATTCTGTTTCCAGGAGATTTGTCAAATCAGTGGTCTGTGTTTGCATAACAAGCTCTTTGGTTATGCTGCACTGCATATAAATTACCGTGTTGTCAGGCTCCAGATCAAAATCATTGGGTTTTAAGCAGAGTCTCTCAGATTGATTAAGATGTGCTTCATGTTATGTGCATCCATAACATCTAGAGCAGCTTCAGAAAGAGCCTGAACGTGGTCCAAGGGACTGCAGGAACCCTACAAATATCCCAGGTCCTTTACTGAGGTGATCCCCTTTGCCCCTTCCAGGGGTGCCTGAGGAGATCTCCCACCCTCAGACCCCTCTAGGGTGTGACAGGGGGTTGGTGCCTCCTCTCTGCGCTGCAGAAACCAGCAGAGAGCTTGGACTCATAACGTTATCACACAGACACAAGTCTTTTAAATGTACCAACCCCAGACTGTATCCACTTATCTGCTGCAGCAGTAAACAGCTTGGGGTTTATAAAAGAGTAATTGGGATGCACAGCTCCCCCCTGTTGACACCAGCAACAGTCATCTGCTTGTTTGGCTTAATGAGATAAAACCCTCTCTAGAAGTCGGGGCATTGAGCTCCAAAGCTCTTTGCTTGCCTGTGACTTTCCTCAGTGCTGGTTTCCCAAGCACTGGTCGTGCTCTAATTTATCTGGGTTTTGCCCTGATGTGTAAACACAAAGGGCACTGAGGACCTGGCAGGGCTGGGACCTGAAATCAGGAACTCCCACTGGGATGGAGATGTTCTTTTCCTCTCGGCTCATCTCCGCTCCATCCCACCTCAAGCTCCAGCTCAGGCCATTCTGCATCCTCTTTACCAAACCCATGATGATGCCCCAGAAGTGGTGGGATAGTTAAGACACAGCCTTGATCACGACCAACAGACAGCACGGAACAGAAAGGCTACCAGCTACCAAGCTGGCTCCAGCAGGAAGACACCAAACCACCTTTCCTGCTGAAGAAAGCCATCACTTCTCCTCACCAAGGCTTGTCTTGAGGCAGCTTTCAGGCTTCCTGAAGGATGCCAAGAAAAAGGTCATTTCTAGCCGTATTTTTAGCTTGCTGGCACCTGCCCATGAGGAATGGAGGTGAGATTTGCCAGATCACTTCGTGCAAGACTATAGAGTAGCAGCAGATGGGACCAGTTGCTGGCTGCTGACAGGGATGTGAATAGAAGCTAAATGAAAGCAGCTCAGTTATGGGGGGTCTGGTGCCTCTTCTGTGCGTGCCAGGAGTGTTAGTTAGCACAGAGGCACCAGGGAGCCAGCTACAGTTTAATTGTATTTCTTTAATTTTACCAGCCAGCAGCCTTGAGGCAGAGCCACATGAAAGGAACTTATGGTTCAGGAGAATTCCTCTCTTTGTTTACTTATTTAAAGTGCATTTCCTTGGTGCATTTCCCCATTTGCAGCAGAGAAAGAAACCCACAGGAAAATGCAGGGAGAAAAGAGTTTGAAAGGCTCCTACTTGGCTCTTGCAGAGTAGCAGCAGGGACTTTCTGGTGTCCTGGGGTGTCTCATGCCATACAGTTTTGGTGTTTTTTAACTGGGGAAAGAGGACCTCCAGGAGTCCTTGAGGTCAAACACTGAATGAAACCTCAGAAAACACAGCGTGGACCAGCGCCTGACCTCACTCCCTCGGGGCATCCTGCAGACAAGCATCCTTGCAGCATCCCTGCGCACAACCCAAGGCACAGAAAAGACCTCTAGGGCTGATACTTCCCCAAGGAACCTCTCCTAGTCCATAAATACTTCTCCCAAAAGGCAGGACAAAACATGATGTATAAAAGATGGAATAGAAGATGTATTGTGCTACTGCACAGCGATCTTGTCTTCAGGAATTTATGGCTTCGATATATCCCCGGTTAAAAGTCCTGCCGGCTGGCGGAGGAGCACGATTCATCTTGCATCTGTTGCCAACTATCAATATTAGGGTTTTCCCATTTAAAGGGGAATTGGGATCAAGTTTTTTTGGCTATTTAGAACTTTAAAAAATATCCTTCTGGCACCACTGATACTGTGCTTGCTTTAGGTTAATCTCCTGGGGTGCTTCCCTTTTCCACCCCACTTCAGGGGTGCATGGAGTATAGGGGGGGTGTAAAGCTGTCTGGCAGCAGGGGACCAAAGGATGCCAGTGATGCCAAAGGATGCCAGTGATGGTTCCTGGTTTTATGGCAGTAAAATTTCCCCTGGCAGCTGCCCTTCACACATACATTCATGCCTGCATTTCCTCTGGAATGGGGCTTGGTTTAATGAAGCCCCCTCCCCTTACTTTATGACCCCTGTGCCTTTATGGTCTATAAAGCCTTCCTTGCACAGTTGTGCTCACTGCCAGCACAGTGCAGAGCCTGGGATGTAAAACTTGGGGAGTGAAATCAATCCATCATCACTAGGTTTACAGATGGCCCTACCAAACTCTCCACATTTCAATCACAGCTGAAACAGTCTTTGATATTCTCCTAAAAATGCTAAATGGAAATGCACAACCAAACCCCAGGCTTCTTCCTTGTGCGAGCACAGATGATGCAGGGGTTTGGCTGGTGCTGCGTCTCAGCCATCCCTCGTGCTGCAAATGCCAACCCAAAAAGGAGGTGGCCTGGCTATGATGGAGTGCAGCCAGGGCTCCCAAGAACACCAGCTCTGGGCTTTTCTCATGCTGCAGCCCCAGGAGCTGCCGAATTCATTTTGCACCGTGGAGGCACAGCTATTGTTTGCTTATGGCAGGGGCTTGGGCATGGCCTCACACCACTGCAGCACGGAGCTCGGGGTTTGTGGGCATTTACACTGGGGTTCAGGGCCTCCTGCCAGCGAGCAAGGCACTGGACACAGATGCCCACACAGCCCCAGTCTGTGTCTCTTGTGAGAACCAGGTTAGGAGTCACATCTGAACAGGGAAATGAAGCCCCAGAAGGATCAGGAAGCATTTGCTCATGGTAATGCAAGGGAGTGTTGCACTTTACCCACTGCAGTGGGTCCCCTTCCAGGCAACACCACAAGGATGGGCTGTACCTGCCCGGAGAGCAGAGATTCCCTGAGCAATGTGCAGACTGTTCCCTTCTTGTCTTCCAGGTAACACGACATCAGCTGGGCTGCTTCTGCCACCCCTTTCATTGAGGTAAAGCCTGAGCTTTGGGAGAGCCCGGTTCTGCTGCTGAATTCCTGCACTCCCTGCACACCCCCAGGGTGGGCACCGTGTGGGCACAGCCCCTCGCCCACCTTCCTGGACCTTCAGATCCTCCCATCAGCCTAGAGATGACTCCTTCCTCGCAGGGAAGGGCTGAAGTGCAGCACTGGACAGAGGGAGTTTGGGAAACAGCCAGTTATAAAAAACCTCAGCAAAGCTCCACTTGGTGGTTCAGGTCTAAAATTAATAGGTGCAACCCATAATCCTCTCTTGGAGAGAGATGGGTGTGTGGAAAGCAAGAGAAAAATAATGGCCCAAATCCCACGCCTGGCCGTCGGAGAGTCCTCCAGGTCTGTGAAGTTCAATGCATAGGAAATGAGCTGGAGACTCGGCGTGTTTGCAGGGAACACGGGTCAGAAGTGACCTTCACAAGCTCAGCCTGGGGTGCTGAGCAGTGAGAGACCAGTCCCTTTACTTCCAGTACAGCCAGGCTGTGGGGGAGAGGGATGGAGGGGCTAGTTAAAGCCTTTCTGCACAGGCAGAGCTGCAGGCAGGGAGGAATGGGCAGTGAGTAAGTGATAAGGCCACCAGCTGGGCATCCAGGGCTGAGATGGGGCTGACTTTGGGTGGAAAGGTGCTGCATCCCTCCATCCAGGAGCTGCCCAGCTTTAGAACAAGAGCATTTCCCACAGCATCACGCTGCCCCTGCCAGCACCCCCGTGTGCTCCCCCTCCCCAGTTTACCCCATGGCATCAGGGCTCCCGTGCTCAGCTTTCCCCTGACTTCTGGAAATCCTCACTCTGGGGAACAGGAGCAGAGGTCTGTGTTCTCCATGTTCACCCCAGATCAAAGCTGGCCCCCCTGCCCTGACAGTGCATGTCCTCGCTCACTTATTCACATCACTCGCTGCTCACCTTCAAAGGGCTTCTCTGCGAGAGGGAGGACGTGGCCACATCTGTGTGCCAGCTCCAGCACAGCGAGGTTTTGTTAACAGCTGCACTGCACCAGAAAGATCAAAACAGGGGCAGGAGGGAAAGGGAGGGGGGTCTCCTCCCAGCCTGAATCATTTACATTTTATGAGAAAGCAAAGGCAAATTAAGAAGAGAAGGGATGGAGGGAGGAGGGGTGTGCTCCTCCTCATGCTGCCTGCAGGGCAACCCCAGCGTGGGCCAGCAAGCCCCACTGCCATCATCTCCTGCCCCACACAACTCGACCAGATCACACAGTCCCTCTCCATCAGTCCCATCCCACTGACTGCCCCATCTCCACCTCCTGGCTGGTTCTTTCTTGCTCTACCCACGACCCTGGTGTCTAGTCCTCCAGCAGGCTCTCCCAGGGGGTTGGGTTCTCCCAGGGGGTGCCCCTTTGTTGGGAAGTGATTGCACTGGTGGCTCGGTGGAACTGATGCCAAAGCCATCAGAAAGGTCCCAATCCCTGTGTTCGAGGGACGACCAGGAAACACCACGGGACAAGGGCTGAGCACATTCCCTGCTGCCCATGATGCACAAGCTGCTGAGAAAGACAGATGAGCCAAGGGTACCCAGAGTCCCCGTGCCCACTGACAACGAGAGCTGCTCGAGCCATATGGGAGCAGCGAGTACTGGAGGTGTTTCAAGGAGCAGCTGGTGAGCCCAGGAGTTCAAAATATAAAGAAAAAATGGGATTTATTCCAAAACACAATCTATTCAGAAGTAATTATGCCCTGCTACCTGTGCTGAACTTCCTCCATCGTTACTGCAATGACATTTGCATGAAAAAAGGATTAAAACCCACTTTTTAGGGTAACACATTCCCACCTGTTCTTGCTGCTTGTTCCTGACTGGAAGGGATCATCTGCTCCAAGATGAGGCCGCAGCAGGATGCAATGGGGTGATGGAGAAATGAGTCCTGCTCCCCTCCAGTCCATTCCCCAGCCTGTCACACCCCTCCCTCCCCTCCAGCTGACTCCTCGTTGTCCAAACACACCCTGAAAAAAACCCCCAAACTCTGAGCTTGTCCTGTTTGATCCCATTTCATGTTTTCTCCTCATTCTTTTGGCTCAGAAACAGCGACGTGCTGTTGTTGCTCCTGTCTCTGCAGCTGATCCTTCTCCTTCCCTGGTCACTTCCATCCCTGATGTCACTGTTTCCCCTCCCTCCCATGCGATGACTTCCTCATTCCAGCTTGCTCACCTGGGCTCCACTACAGCTCCTGGCTGGCCCCGTGTCTCAGCACCACACGCTGCCGAGCCACTTCCAGGTGAGACCTAATTCCATTTGGTCCTTACACAGCTCTGACAGTTCATTGTGGGGGGACAGGGAAGAGGCACAACTGTGGTGCTGCTGGTCTGGGGGTTGTGTGTGTGCACACTGTGCTGTTAGAAAATCAATTCCCAGCCGTGGAGGTGTTTGCTCAGCCTGAGACGTGCAGCGGAGCGGAGCCACAAGGACGTCGGAAGACCTTGCGAAGAGCTGGCACAAAGCAGGCAGCTATTCCTGGGACATCACTGAAGAAACAGTGGCTGACCCAGCACTGAGCTCTGGATTTATCTCTGTCCCACACATGCCCAGTGGCCTCTTGCCTGGGCTTCTAACACGTCACTTGTCTCCCCATTCTGAAAATTCCAGAAGCGCTGCTGCTATTTAATGAATTAAATTAGGCTGAGCTAAATTTAATCTATAAATATAATAATGTAAAATAAAAATGTGCATTCAGCTGCCTTCCCAAAGGACACCTTCACCCCCCCCCGGGAACGGTGTCAGTGCTCTCAGCACTCCTGCAGCAGCCCCTCAACAGGGGGCTGCTGCCCACCATAGAATCACAGACTCATTAGGGATTGCAAGGGACCTTGAAAGATCATCCAGTCCAGTCCCCTTGTCACAGCAGGATCACCTAGACCAAGTCACACAGGAACACATCCAGGCAGGTCTTGAACATCTCCAGGGAAGGAGACTCCACAACCACCCTGGGCAGCCTTTCCAGAGCTTCATCACCCTCACTGGGAAGAAGTTCCTTCTCATATCAATGTGGAACCTCCTCTGTTCCAGCTCACACCCATTGCCCCTCGTCCTATCACTAGATGACACCGAGCAGAGCCTGGCTCCATCCTCCTGACACTCACCTTTCAAATATTTATAGACATTAATGATGTCACCCCTCAGTCTCCTCTTCTCCAAGCTCAAGAGACCCAGCTCCCTGAGCCTCTCCTCACATGGGAGGTGCTCCACCTCCTTCATCTCCTAACCCTGCCCAGTGCCGTGCTCCTGGTGGGGTGACACTGCAGAGACAGACGACACAGCCACTCTGGCATGGAGCTTTGTGGTTGGGAGCAAGGTTGTGCAGTGGGAACTGGAAAGGGAGCTAATGGAGGGCCCCCAGCATTGCTCTTAGCCCTTCTCCAGTAGGATTACAGCAAAGCCCTTGGCAAGGAGGGGTGGTCTCCCTGCAGCTCACCGCACCGGCCGAGGCAAGAGGAGGAGGGTAGCAGAGTCAGACACTAATGAATCACTCGCAGCCACCCGTAGATGGGCACACAGAGACACTAACCACCCAACAACAAAAACCTCTCCGCTTCGCCCGCCTTTCTGATGCCTCTGCAGCCATCTGTCTCTCCTGGGGGGAGGCTCAGCTTTTTCTCCTACCTAAAGGATTTGTAAATTCATCGCAAACGAGAGCAGCAAAGGCAGCGGAGCCAGCAGCGGTGTTTGATGGCCCATCTGGCAACGCACCACGCTGCTGCCCACAGCCCCACGTGCCCTGCCTGCGCCAGGGGGTGAACGCTCCCGTAAAACCCATGTGCCCATAACAAGTGGCCAGCAGCCACAGAGGATGGGGAGCACCAGCCACTGCATTTATGGCTCAACTGGGGCACTTCTTACCACCCCAGGCTTGTTCTGTGGCTCTGACAGGAGCTTGGAGCTGTATTTGTCTCACCCCTCCACCTCAGTTTCCCTCCTGACGAGTTCAAGTGAACTCCACCAATATTTGTGCAGACCCCGAGGCAGACAAGGCACAGGAGTGGGCAGAGCTTCTCTTAGAATCATAGAATCATAGAATCACTACAGATTGAAAGGGACCTTGAAAGATCATCCAGTCCAATCCCCCTGACACAGCAGGATCACCTAGACCAAGTCACACAGGAACACATCCAGGTGGGTCTTGAACATCTCCAGTGAGGGAGACTCCACAACCACCCTGATCCAGTGCTCTGTCACCTTCACTGGGAATAAGTTCCTTCTCAGGTTGACGTGGAACCTTCTGTGTTCCAGCTTACACCCATTGCCACTTGTCCTATCACTAGATGACACTGAGAGCAGCCCAGCTCCATCCTCCTGACACCCACCCCTCAATTATTTATAGACATTCATGAGGTCACCCCTCAGTCTCCTCTTCTCCAAGCTCAAGAGACCCAGCTCCCTCAGCCTCTCCTCATAAGGGAGGTGCTCCTCCTCCTTCTTCATCCTCGTAGCCCTACGCTGAAACATTTCCAGAAGCTCCACATCCCTCTTGAACTGAGGAGCACACAACTGGACACAATACTCCAGGTGTGGTCTCACCAGGGCAGAGTAGAAGGGGAGAAGAACCTCTCTTGATCTGCTAACCACCCCCATTCTGATCCACCCCAGGATGCTGTTGGCCTTTTGGCCACAAGAGCACACTGCTGGCTCATAGTCATCCTGCTGTCCACCAGGACCCCTGGTCCCTTTCTCCTACACTGCTCTCCAAGAGGTCAGTCCCCAGTCTATACTGGTACCTGGGGTTGTTCTTGCCCAGATGCCAGACTCTACACCTACCCTTGTTATACCTCATTAGATTGTTCTCAGCCCAGCTCTCCAGCCTGTCCAGGTCTCACTGAATGGCAGCACAGCCTGCAGGGGTGACACCACCCAGCTCTGTGTCCTCAGCAAACCTGCTGACAGTGCATGCCAATCTGCACTCTTCTGGTCTTCCTGCCCTTCCAGCCAGGTAGGTCAGACACTGAAAAAAAAGAAAGGAGAGAGAGATTTATTTCGCCTCTAGTTCAAGACTGACAAGGACACGGCTTAATCTAGGGCAGGCGCCTGGTTTGTGCCTGGTGCTCGGAAGAGAATTTATAGAGCAGGGCTTTTGCCACCCGGGTGCAGGCTGCCTCGGCTGGGGCTCGCGCTGCCGGCGCTTCCAACGCAGCAGGATCGCAGACGTAAATCAGGAGCAGCCCTGGGAAGTTCCCCGGCATCGCACTCTTGTCGGTGCCATCGCTAGCCCGAATCCGTCGCGTCTCCACAAGCCCATGTGATGCTGCATCACGAGCAGAGATCGCGCCAGCGTAAACCCGGAGAGGTGCCTGGCTGTGAGATGAATTTGAAGGGGTAAATAAGGAAGAGATGCTCCAGGAGGAGCATCTGCAGAGGAAGGAGGAGACAGGGTTCAGCTGTGCCAGAAAGTTCATCTTGGTTACTTCATCAGTTCATCCAAGAGTAACATCCCTGCATCCCCTCTGGCCTGAGAAAGGGGTGAGGGACAGGCTCTCCAAGAAGGAAACACCTCAGCTTCAGCTGGGAGCTCACTCACCTCAGCACCCTGGTACTCTGCCAAGCTGTGAGCCGGGATGCTTTAGGTGCCCAAGTTGTTTGCTGTCCCCTCCCACCCCGGCAGCACTTAGCACAGGTAGTAATTAGACTGCTTGATGATTTCTAAGTAACTCTCAGCAGACAACAGCTTTGTTAACAGCCAAGAGGCAGATACTGTGCGAACTATCTGGATGAGATAGCAGCCAGAAGTTGGGAGCTGCCTGCACCAGGGGCTTTGCAAGAAAAGACAACAAAAAGCCCATGCTCCAGCCTCCAAAACTGAAGGGTTTGCAGCCACCAGAGTGCTCAGCAGCCCAGCTCACCCCCCCAGCTCTGCAAGACTGCGCCCTGCTTGGGAAGCTGCTGAGTTAAGCCCTCCACAATTGCAGTGTGGGCAGCGGCGGATGGGCAGGGGGCTGCGTGGCGTGGGAGCACGGCGGGGCTCCACTACCAAGCTTTATTGCCCCGCAGTGTCCTTGGTCCCCAGCCTGGCGATCCCCCATGGCCACGCAAAGGAGGGGCTGAAAACGAAGTCTCCTGGCTTGGCACACCGTGGCTGAGCTCTGGGCACAGGTTGCTCCATCTCCCTCCCTTTGGATTTGGCGCTGGTTACAGCAGAAAATGAGGAATAAGGACAGATGAGAGCTGCTTTTATCCACCTCAGTGGGTCTTTTATATCCCCACGCACTTGGCTTTAGCCCTGTTCCAGCACTTCTGGAATCTCAGCGAGGTCTGTTGAGCAATAAAGGGAGAAGAAGGAGATGCACTGGTTTGTGTGAAGTCGGTTGTGTCCAACCCCTGTGCTCTCAGACGTCCCTGGACACTGGTTTCATGATGGGAGCACTGGTCGGAACCTTCTCGGAGCCCACAAAAAAAAGCAGATTGCACCTTTGGCCATGTTTCCTGTTAATCTGCCCTTAAAATTCCAGCCAGAGGGACAAAAACAGAGGGCTCCATTCTTCGTTGGGACAGCAGCAAACATCAATCGCTCCACTGTTTTGACTGAAACACAGTCTTTGTCCCGAGGATGAGCACTGACCCTTCCTCAATCAACCCCCAGTCTCGGGCAGGGGGTGCTGAGAGGGGAAGCAGCGGAAAATCCGCAGCCGCCCTTCCCAACCCATTCGTCCCAAGGAGCCAATTCCATCCCTCCTCGGGAGAGCATGTAGGGGGAGGGAAAACAAGCCTCAGACCTTGCTCAATCTGCTCACGCTTCTTGCAAATCCCCGTTGCCCCCCCACCTCGTTGATGACAAGCCTCCTCAGCAGCCCCTAATGTCAGTAAATGCGCTCACTCCCTGCGTGCAAAGAGGATTCTGTGCCTGAAGGACTCCCCAGGTGACCGACTCCTCCCTCCCTCTGCGCTGCTCCACACGAATTTGGGTCATCCAGGTCTTCTTGAAGGGTCCTGGTCCCTGCAGCCAAGGGATCCTACACAGGTGTGCAGCCCACGGAGGGATGCGGCCAGGCTGGAGTGGTTCCCCTGGTCAGCTGGCAGGGGGATGCTCCCTGAGCTGGCACAGACCTGCAGACCAGGTTCCTTTTGCACTATATACGGGTGGAACGAGCTTTATTTATGAGGGGGAAAGGGCCCGTAAAAGAGAGTTACAGTGGCCAAGAGGAGCTGATTTATGGCCTGGAGAACTTTGGACTGTAGCTCAGCGTGGGGAATGACAGCCCCTGACAGGTGGCCATGAATAAATCGAGAAGTTTTCCTGCCTCTGGTAGCCAGTGGCCAAATACTTCGCCACGTTACAGAAACTGCCACCTGCCACAGCTTTTAATAGTCAGGACATGGGGAGGAGAATCATTAGGGATTGGAAGGGACCTCCAAAGATCATCTAGTCCAATCCCCCTGCCACAGCAGAATGAGAGTGACCTGCTCTCAGGGCTTTTTCCTTTGGGTTTTTCTCCCAGCATTTCTCTCGTGGCTGGTGAGTCCTGAGCATGGCCAAGAGCATGTCAGTGTAAAGTGGGCACCCTGAGCTCTCCAAGATGGGTCCAGTCCCAGATATCCATAACAATGCTGAGGGAGATACCAAGAGATCTGTATTGGGAGATGCTGAGAGACACTGGGAGATGCAGAGAGACACTGGGAGATGCAGAGAGACACTGGGAAGCTCCCACAGACGAGAGGGGTTTGTGAGCAGGTAGAGCAGAACACACAACAACTCAATGGATGTCTGAGCAGCAAGACCTCCTTACCCCTGCGCTGGTTCACATCCTGCTCAGGTCTACGTGTCACTGACAGGACAGCCATACCCCTAATCCAAAACGTTGGGGTCAGCACCACCAAAGAGCTGGATGATTCCAGGTCCATCCCATCTCTGACATGCTCCATTCCCAGTGAAGGCGAGTGACTAATTAACTCCTGCACCCGGCTGTGCCACCTCCTTGTCACCATCTCACCGTGGATGGGACTAATGTTTTTGCTTGTGAAAGGTGAAGCCCACTGCAGCAACCCCCTCCCACCACGTTCCTCAGAGGGGAGGGTGCCCTGTAATTTCTAAACCCACCCAGCCGTGGACACGCTGTGTGAATTAGGCTGATAATGAAATAGCTGCGCTGAATATTTGAGGAAGAGGAGAGCTGCCAATCAGCTCCCAGCAGCAGCTTTTGCTCCAGCTCGATCTCATTGTTCCCAAATAACCTGAAGAACTGTTTTTGCAAAGTTTGCGGGGAGGAGGATCCTCAATTCTTCGCAAACACAAAGCTCTTTAGTTCCAATTAACGTTATGATCCCCGCTGCCGAAGGAGCCCGTTCATTTCAGTGAGCAAACAAGAACGGGGAGCAGAAGGGACTCTGGGCTGGTAGCCTGCAAATAGTGTTTGCCACGGGCTGGCTCCTTCCACCTGAGAATGAGAAAGGGGGATGTTGGGGAAAGAGATGCAATTTTTAAGAACTTTGCTTCTCAAGTGATTGTTGGAATCCTGCAGCAACCAGCAAAAACAGCTCCTTGTCATCTCTGCCCCCCAAAAAAACCCAGAGGCAGGATGTACAGGAGCAGTAGATAACGTCTCTCTGTTTTCACACACTCGATGAAGCCCATCGTTGCAGGGAGCACAGTGCACACAGCCTGCAGAAATATGCTCAAGGTTTAATTTAAACACTGGATTTACTTGGAAAAGCACTGGAAGCTCTGCAGCAGCGTTGCCCAGGGCTAATGGGACCCCTTCCACCCCAGACCACCTCAGTCTGCAACCCGGGCACGGGCTGAGTCTCAGGTCACATCCTGAATTATCTTCACAGAATCACAGAATCATTAGGGATTGGAGAGGACCTGGAAAGATCATCCAGTCCAATCCCCCTGACACAGCAGGATCACTCAGACCAAGTCACACAGGAACACATCCAGGTGGGTCTTGAACATCTCCAGTGAAGGAGACTCCATAACCACCCTGGGCAGCCTGTTCCAGTGCTCTGTCACCCTCACTGGGAAGAAGTTCCTTCTCAGGTTGATGAGGAACCTCCTCTGCTCCGGCTCACACCCATTGCCCCTCGTCCTATCACTAGATGACATTGAGAAGAGCCTGGCTCCATCTTCCTGACATCCACCCCTCAAATATTTGTAGACATGAATGAGGTCACCCCTCAGTCTCCTCCAAGCTCAAGAGATCCAGCTCCCTCAGCCTCTCCTCATAAGGGAGGTGCTCCTCCTCCTTCATCATCTTCGTTGCCCTATGCTGAACCGTCTCCAGCAGCTCCACATCCCTCTGGAACTGAGGAGCCCACAACTGGACACAACACTCCAGGTGTGGTCTCACCAGGGCAGAGTAGAAGGGGAGAAGAACCTCTCTTGATCTGCTAACCACCCCCATTCTGATCCACCCCAGGATGCTGCTGGCCCTCTTGGCCACAAGAGCACATTGCTGGTTCATGGTGACCAGGACCCCCAGGTCCCTTTCTCTTAAACTACTCTCCAACAGCTCAGTCCCTGGCCTATACTGTTACCTGGGGTTTGCCCCCTTCCACAACCCCAGCAGAGCTTCAGGGCTGGTTCACTCCCGTGCAGCTCCAGGCACAGCACCAGCTCAGCAGCTCCACAAAGGAGCGAGCGAACACTGTTTTCTCTCTTGGTCTGTCCACCTGTCAGCAAGCCAGTAGCAGCCATGCAGCTGCCCCATCACCAAGCAGAGCTGTGCAGGATGCTCAGTGAGTCCA
>VXBP01010401.1:136735-204016 GCA_013400115.1 Rhinopomastus cyanomelas
GCCCAGCTCTCCAGCCTGTCCAGGTCTCGCTGAATGGCAGCACAGTCTGCAGGGGTGTCGGCGACACCACCCAGCTCTGTGTCATCAGCAAACTTGCTGACAGTGCATGCCAATCCCTCATCCAAGTCATCAATGAGTAGATTGAACAGGACCGGTCCCAGCACCGATCCCTGGGGCACTCCACTGGATACAGATACTTTTTGGGGGGCAATTTTGGGTCAAAGTAGGGTATTGGGGTAAAACATCAGCTGTGCACGGGCTCTGCAGAGATGCAGCCTGGATTCCTGCACTATCAGCTTCCCAAGTGCTCTGGCTGTGTCACTTCATCAAGCAGAGGAGGGATGGGAGCGTGTCGCCACCCTCCCGCGCAGCCTCTCCTCTGTATTTATAACCCCCTTTGTAGGGACGAGGTGCCAGTTCTCATTCCACGCGGCGTCGAACACAATAGAGTGCTGATCTGAGTTAGTCCCCTAGATGCTACTAGCACGTAAATAATGGTAAAAATAACCTCCACCCAGAGAATCAATAGACTTAGAGCCCGGGGATCCCATTTCAACCCTGAATAAATTTCAGACAGGGTTGCTTTGCCAATTGATTGTCCCACCGAGCAACACATCCATCACTGGCTGCAGTCTGTGATCGCAGAAGTAGTTCCCCTCCCAGTATTCACTCCTCTGTCGGGGTGACTCAGGGGGTTCTGGGTGCAGGAGAGCTGCTGGGACATGCACAAATGGCATGAGACCCACTCCGCTCTGCGTGAGGAGCATGGGGTATCCAACAGCCCCAGGATGCTGCAGGCTGGAAATCAAACCCTCCAAAGGACTAACAACTGGAATGGGTTGCCCAGGAAGGTGGTGGAGGCCCCGTCCTTGGAGGTGTTTGAGGCCAGGTTGGATGAAGCTCTGACCAGCCTGATCTAGGGTGGGGTGTCCCTGCCCATGGTGGTGGGGTTGGAAGTGGATGATCCTGTGGTCCTTTCTAACCCTGACTGACTGTATGACTTGGTCTGGGTGACCCTGCTGTGTCAGGGGGGTTGGACTAGATGATGTTTTGAGGTCCCTTCCAATCCCTAATGATCCTATGATTCCAACATCCCTCTCCAACTTAGAGGAGGAGCAGGGCTGGCTTCATCACCAACCAGCCACAGAGCTAAGGCCAACGCCACCCCTACCCTTACAATCCTGCCGGCTCCAGCTGGCTGCTTTTCACTTCCCTTGAAAACACAGCCTGTGCACAAAACACACAGCAATGCAATCCAGCTCAGCATCTCGGGTCATCACATCGTGCATCCACAGGCACCCCTTCAATTTCTGTGTGTTTGGGGTGCACTGGACACAGACTGCTGGGTGCGGGCAGCTGCTGAGACACGGGGCGACGATCTTACAGCCGGGGCGACGCACAGAGAACATGAAGCAAGGGAGCTGGCATAGAAAAACTGCTGAAAAGCCTCCTGTGCTTGTCAGGAGTATTAACTTAGGATGATATAGGGGAAACAACTAAGTGGTTTTTGTGTCAGCTACACTGCATCAAGCTTGTTCAAACACATGCGGGTGGCTGTGCAGCAAAGAACATAACCCATCTCCGGAATGGAAAGCAGGCTCTTAGTTGGAAGAGATGGGTTTTTTTAATGTTTTATAAATACGAGGAGAGCTGTGTATAAATTAAATGAGGTGTGATGGGGGAGACACTAGGCAGAGGCCTCTGGAGATGAAGCAGGACAGGGATGAGCAGAGATGGCAGCGGGATCGGGGCTGTACCAGGAGAAAGGGAAAATCCACTGAGAGCAAGACAGAAACCCAGCAAGAGCAGGATGCTGCCTCCATGAGCAGCAGCCCAACAGGATGAGCAGCAGGACAGAGAGCTGGGTGCATCACCCTCCTATATGACTGAGCCCTCTTTCACAGGCACCTTGCACACAGCTTTGCAGTGCTACCAGCTGCTGCAGACATTAATTCATTAATACCCGTGACACTCCACGTCCTGGGGGTGATAAAGATGTGAGAAGCATCCCTTACAATTATCACTTTACTTTTATCCTGTTATGACTGAGCAAGACCCTCTGCAGGGTTAGGAGAGAGAGAGAGATCTGAGCCTGAAAAATGGCCAAAGCAAGAACTTCCTCCCTTGACAGACTGATCACCCACATGACTGATGCCACTACAGAGTCTGAAAGCATCTCTGAAGGCTTGGGGACAGAAAAGACAAAGCCATACGTAAGTGGTCCCCACAGTAATGCTGAGGGACACGATGGCTCAGGGACCACTTGGGTTCCAGCAGTAGCCCTTTTTTTTTAGCTTTCCATTTTTTAAATCATTCTGCAGCACATCCCAGCGCCCTTCTTCTCTTCACCCAGCTCCCCAGTGCTGCAAGCAGCCCTCTTTCTGGGTGATTTGGGGTGAGCAAGCTCTCATTTCACTCTTCTCTGTGGTCTGAGGACTCCCCTGTGCTCCAGAGGAGCAAAGGAAGAGGGAAGGATGACGTGTGCTGACCATCCTTCCACCAAACCCCAGAAGGGAGAGGCAGCCTGCTCTCCATCAGCCACACAGGAGCATGTGATGCATTCATGCAGCATGGAAATGCAGAGCCAGGAGCATGGTCCTTGCAGGACAGCAGATCAGTTACCCAAGTGCTGCCCTTCCAGCTGATTTCAGACAGGGTCACGCCAGCAGCCAAGCTCAAAAGGGACCAGAGCCTGGCTTCTGCACAGGATCCTCTGAGTGCCTTTGCTGGGGTTTTTCTGCACCCCCTCTTTTTTGTTTTTTTTACATGTAGAAACATGTGTCTCACAAATAAATAAACTCAGGAGGAGGAAGATGATTAAGATGAAGAAATAATTGTAGTGGCAGTTGCTAAGCAGAACTGCATGACCATGGGAGGAAGCCAGCATGGCCTGGCTTTTTATCCCTGGCTGTTAAACCTTTCCGTACCACAGATCCCTTTCCACTCTGTGATGCTTCATGGATGTTCAGCCTCAACATTTCCACTTCCTGATCTGGTCCTCACCAGTAAACATCTCCAAAACCAAGGGAAAAGTTTATTCAGGAGCTGAACTCTGCAGCTCAGGTCAGTGTCTCCTACCCTTCTGCCAGGAGAGAAGGAAAACAGGAGTCAATGGTCCTTTGCCTGCACAAGCTGCATTCCCAGGCTCCTGCCCGTGTCTGTCCAGAGCAGACACAGCTGCTGGAAAATGCCTTTTGGGCTTCAGGAGATTCTCTTCCTTCCCATAGTGTACAGGGAGGCTCCAGCTCATTGCTGCTTCCGTGGGAAGCTCTGGCTGGAAGTACATCACCTGGGTTTGCCCCTTGCTGCAGTCCCTGCATGGCAAATAGGCCTTTGCCACACTTGCCAGCGGCTACTGAGTGATGCTGCCTGCCAGGGTATTAAAACCATCCACTCAAGATAAATATCTGCAGGAGCCCAGCCCTCTCCTCCTCCTCACCAAGTGGTTATGGGTTGGGTTTTCTTGACTTATAATCACATGGAAATTAAGTCTAGTGTCAGGGAAATGTGGAAACACTCTAATTCCAAGCACTTACTTAAGTGCTCCGCTGAATCAGTCATAAAAACATGTTCAGCACTTCAGATGCTCACTGGAGGTTGAAGCCATCCACAGTCTGCCAGTGGGAAGAGACCTTGGAAACAGGAGAGGACCTTCAGTTATCACATCCCACCCAGGGATAAGTATCACCCACCTCCAACCACCTCACAAACGCTCTCTGCAGGGTTTTACATGGGCTTTTGCTGGAGCAACACTTGGCTCTGCTGCTAGAGACATCTCCCAGGGGATGGAGGATAATGGGAAACGGCTCTGAATGGCCACGTTTTAACAGTAATAGAAAGTTAGGATGAAACGTAACCTCAAGGGTTTGCTCAAGAAACAGATGGCTTAATGTTTGTTTGAAGAGCTTTTTGAGTAAAAATAATGCCAGCAGTAACGTGTAGTCATTAGCAGCGCGGCGCGTGCACGGTGCGCGCAGGGCTCACAGCGCTGCAGCAGCACGAGTGGATTTAACCCTCTTCCCCAGCTAAAGCAGGTCAGTCCCAGCAGCAAAACCTCCTGACAGCCAGTACCAAAGCAGCTCCACCTTCCCTGTGCAGACCCACAAACCAAATCCCCCAGCAGAGAGCAGGGATGATGCAGCACATCCAGGGGTTCCCACATCCCAAGAGCTGCTGCTGAGCTGCTGTCTCCTCGGATGCTGCCTGATACCTGAGAACAACATCAGCCTGCACGTCCAGGAGGACAAAAGGTTTCTGCTTTCCATCGTTCGACCATCTCAGCCCTGGGATGAGCCATGAGGGATGGGACCTCCCACCACACCCAGGCAGACCCCACAACACCGATCCCTCATCCTTTGAATCATAGAATCATTAGGGATTGGAAGGGACCTCGAAAGATCATCTAGTCCAATCCCCCTGACACAGCAGGATCACCTAGACCAAGTCACACAGGAACACATCCAGGTGGGTCTCAAACGTCTCCAGTGAAGGAGACTCCACAACCCCCCTGGGCAGCCCTTCCAGTGCTCTGTCATCCTCACTAGGAAGAAGTTCCTTCTCATGTTGATGTGGAACCTCCTATGTTCCAGCTTACAACCATTGCCCCTTGTCCCATCACTGGGTGACACTGAGAAGAGCCTGGCTCCATCCTCTTGACACCCACCCTTCACATATTTATAGACATTAATGAGGTCACCCCTCAGTGTCCTCTTCTCCAAGCTAAAGAGACCCAGCTCCCTCAGCCTCTCCTCATAAGGGAGGTGCTCCACCTCCTTCATCATCCTCGTTGCCCTACGCTGGACCCTCTCCAACAGCTCCACATCCCTCTTGAACTGAGGAGCCCAGTCCTTCCTGCTAGTGAGCTCAACAAAAATGCATCTCAGCCTCTTTCAGCAACAGCATTAATGTCACAGTCCCCCCCCGAAACACGGCACAAAGGCTCCTCCGGCAGCAGACGCTCTGCTCCAGCTCGCTCCCCACGCAGGGAATAACCTTTGCAGAGCAGGGCTGCAGGCAGGGCCACCAGCTGGAGCGGCACACTTGCACTCTGAAGGGCTGGTGGCACGACTAGGAGAGGAGGGGGGGAAGAAGCAAATTGTTTTCTGTATTGTTTAATAACCTCTCGCCATCTGACACCCCGCTTTCTGTAACAATCACAGCTCCATCCCAGACGCTTAATTGAATTTTGTTTAGCAACTTGTACGATGGAGTCTTTCAACTCGATGATGCTGCCAGTGGCACGAAACCAAAGATCGACCGTGGGCTGGGAGACTCTGAGCTGGGATGCTCCACGCAGGAGCAGGGGTTTATAACCCTTGCTTGGTTGTTTTTATCAGGATCAATGTGCAGTTTGGTAGCCTCAGGGCGAGCAGTGGAGGCCAGAGGTGCATGGAAGGGGCAGGGGTGGGGCTCCAGCTGCCTTGGGGATTTGGGTTTTATTTATTTTACAGATCCTGGTTTCTTCTCATGTTTTCCCCAATAAACAGCAGAATACTTGAGGTTTGGTTTGGGGGTTGGTTTTTTTCTTGCTTAGGTTTCTTTCTTGGCTGCTCTCCGGGGTAGAATCATAGAATCATTAGGGGTTGGAAGGGACCTCAAAAGATCATCCAGTCCAATCCCCCTGCAGCAGCAGGATCAACTTAACTAAGTCACACAGGAACATTTCCAGGTGGGTTTTAAACGTCTCCAGTGAGGGAGACTCCACAACCCCCCTGGGCAGCCTGTTCCAGTGCTCCATCACCCTCACTGGGAAGAAGTTCCTTCTGATATTGATGTGGAATCTCCTCTGTTCCAGCTGACACCCACTGCCCCTTGTCCTATCACTAGACGACACTGAGCAGAGCCTGGCTCCATCCTCCTGACACCCACCCCTCAAATATTTATAGACATTAATGATGTCCCCCCTCAGTCTCCTCTTCTCCAAGCTCAAGAGACCCAGCTCCTCAAGTTCATTACTCCTGCCATTCCCATCTGAACATCCAAAGGCACTTAGCACAGGAAACAAAGCAAAGCTCTCGGGTTGAGGGAGGGTCCCTGCACCACACAGGAACCAGGACTGCAGCTGCTAGTCCCGTGCTGCCTGGCACATCCGTGGCCACGGGGATAAAAACCTCCAACAGGCTGCCAGCCAGAACACCCTTCCCCAACACAGAAGTCACTTTGGATTACAGATTAAATAAATACATGCAGACAAAACCCCCAGCAGCAGCAGCAGCAGCAGCAGCACAGCAGCAGCAGCATTACACTTCCTTTCTTCCCCCTCCCCTCAGTAAGGCAGGAATTACAGCAGATTGAAAGCAGAGATCCCAAAACATGTTCCCCCAGGTGTTCTTAAGCTCTGAAAGGTGCATATGAGGACTTGTTCAACAGAGACAACCGTGACACCGTGCCAGAGAAATTCAGGCTACAAGAAGAGCTGCTGACAGACAACTTTGGAAGAAATCTTCCCATTAGAAACAATCCTGTCCTGCATTCTTTTAATTCCTCCTTCCTCTGTATGGCTGCTGAGAACATGAAGGTCCTGTCACTTCAAGCTCCGCTCTGGGTAAGCGTGTGCTTCCTGGGAGGGAGGTGGGGAAGAGCAATCCAAATATTCCCATTTTTTGATGGTTTCCTGGCATCCAGGCAGGGAAGAACCCAGCCAGGAGCCACGAGGCGCAGACCCCATGGGAACCACGTTACCAGCGACACCAACACCCCAGCTCGTGCCTTTCCACCGCAGCTTCAACTCAAGCATCTCCCCCAAAGCAACCCACCCCAATATGGAGAGGGAAAATGAGGGCCGGGCTCATCGTGCAGGGACCAGCTCAGCATAAAGCATCAAACCATCCACGCTCCAAGACAGGGAGGCAGCAAACAGATTTATTCCCCACCCCTGCTTTTCCTTCAGTTTGGGTTTAATTACACAGAGCCCTTCTGTGGGTGCAGCTCCCCTCGCACAACTTTCTCTCCTACGGCAGGATTTGCTGCGCAAGCGCCATGGAATTATACACTGGGTCCTCATATTTCAGAAGCCAACAGGAACAAATATGCAATTATATAGTTCAGTGATGCAGCACCGTATTGGCAGCCAGGGAGGAGATGGAGTCGCTGCTTCAGACTCCGGAGAAAGTTCCCTGCATAATAAGTCAGGCCACCGGCTTGGCTGCTTCCAGCCGGGGAGCCCTCGCGGCACGCTCGGGCTTTGGCATCGCTCGGAGCACGACGCCGGGTCCCTCTCTTCCCAGCCACTTCCCAGAGCAGGACCCAAGGCAGTTGTTTGGGAGTTAATGAAATGCCATGTAGCATTAAGCGCGACAGCAGCCCCGCCGCGTCGCCGCGCTGACAGGGCGCGATGAATGACGTTGGCGGCTTTGACGGGGTCTGTTTGCGGCGTCGGGGCCGTTCTGCCTGATCAGCTCAGGCTGGAAACTGGAGTTACTGCGTTTACACCAAGCGTGCGCTGCATCGTCTCGCTGAGAGAGAGATTGCCTCAACTGAGAACATTCCTGAGATGGATTAAGCCTTATCATCTGGTTTTGCTAAAGCAGAACCAGTATTGATTGGGACTGAGTCTCTTTATTACCCTACAAGCACATAAATGGGAGCAGTGGAGCTGAAAATGCTGTCGCTTGAGTTAGGCAATTGCTAGTTAAAACCAGGACGCAGCTCATTTTCAGTCGTGCTCGGCTGTCCCACGGTTGGCATCGCTCTGGGAGTGGGTCTGTGCTCGGTGCCCCCACGCTGCTTCCCATCCCCAGCTCTGCCCAGACTAATCAGCCAACAGACCCAGACCCTTCACGCAACCCCAGCGAGAAGCCTGCCAGCAGTTCTGATGCGTCCTCGCTAGCAGGAGGTTGCCCACGTGTAGGTCACACTTGGTGGCCTGCAAAGGGAGGACCACACAGCAAAGCCCAGGCAGCACAACCCGCTTCACTCCAGCCTGCCCGAGCGCAGCGAGCGCTGTGCTGCTCGTTTTGGTCTCCCCTGACTAATTGACTAGAAGACAGCATCCCTGACCTCTCACTTGCTGCAGCAAGAAAAGCCACCCAGGCACCGGAGTATCATGAGGGCTGCTCGAGCGTTGCGGCTCCACGGCACAACCAGCCACCACGTGTCTGGAAACAAGCGTTTGCTTTCCTTTAACGCTCTCCCCAGCATCCACCCTGCACCCACTGCTCCAGACAAACGACATCTTCTCCTTCCCTCGTCGCACCTGATGACCTGCTGTCGGGTTAAACACAGCATCTGCTTCGTATGACGTGGTCCATGGGAGGAACCCATCCTGGACCTGCAGGAAGTTACTCTGGGGGGTCTAATAGGGCTTTAATGTCTCTGCTGTGATCTGTAAATACATCTGCAGTCACTGCAGTAGAGCAGCATCTTCAGCAAGGAGGGAAGGAAAAGGAAAAGGGGGCAATTTAAGGTAGAGCATCCTAAAGGCTCAGAGGGGGTGAGGGAGAAGCTGCTGGAAACTGGAAGTCCTTCCTTCCAGCAAGGGGAAGGACACGGGGTGCCACTAATTAATCTGATGGGTTTGCCCAAATGAAGGGCTGGAATTAGCCAACAACTGCACCTGTTTCTCCCTGGTGAGGAGCCAGCTTGCAGCTGAAGCCCCAGGCACCGTGAACCGTTTGCAGCAAACAATGTATTAATGAATTTAGCTTATTTGCCGCGTGGACCGTCGGCGAGCAGCGCTTTCCTGCCTGTCTCTGCATTTCTGACGGATGCTCTACACCCAGTACTTGCTCTAGGATCCCTGCCTGCCCACGGCTGGCTCGGCCGGGTGGCCAGCGCACGCAACCTGCTCCCACTGACTGCGCTGGGAGCTGGGCTTTGTGCTTACAGCACTTCTCTGGGACCCCTTTCCCCCCAGAGTCTTTTGGACTTGGCTCAGAAAGTCCCAGTAAAAGGTCAGTCCCCACTTTCTGTTCAGGTTTTGGTTCAATTCAGCAGAAATCTCCTAATCAGCTCGGCCTTCATCAGGATCTTTATCGGTGCCACATCTGTCTCTGCTGTTGCAGCCTCCAAACGAGAATGTACAGCACCTGCCCTCCACTGGTTTGGGGGTTTTTTGTTATTGACACTTATTTACAATCACATTTTCTGTGGAAATCACCTCATTTATTCATTAACTGCAACGTGTCCCCTTTGGTGCGCCGCTGGGTTCTGAATTTTATCATCACTTACCGGACCTCCTTCCACACGTCAAAACTTCATTAAATATGTTTCTAACAGGGTGGAAATGTAGAAAAGACAGGGAATGCTTTTAAATGGTGGCAGCTCTGGGTTTTGCTGATACCCAATAAGATGTGACAGGCAGGCAGTGCTTTCAGAGGCAATTATATCACACTTCAGGAGGCGGCACGGGGAGCGATGATACCGAACGGGAAGGAGATAAAAGAAAACAACTTGCTCCCTCTTTCTCTCACACACACTCACAAACCCACTGGGACCACAGGGAGACAAGGGAAGACATCAGAGGCATCATTACAGGTGATACAAGGCAGGATAAACAGCAGAGAAGAAGGAAGGTGAGACTCAGCAAAAGGTAGTTTGAAATAATTAACAGAGATAACTGCCCGGATCCTGCGCTGCCAGAACAAAGCAGCTCAGGGCAGCCAGGAAACCGATGATGCTGTCTGCAGCGGGGAGCATCCAGCTGTGGAGCATCTCCCCACCTCGCTGCTCTGTGACTCAGCCACCACAGGACATAAGCAGAGGAGGTTTATCTGTTTATCCATTTAAGAGACCCAGTCCACACTGGGAACAAGATGCTGGTTTATCTGCTCATACGTGCAAACACCCTTCCAGAGCGACCGCCCCTCCGCTTCTCTTTCTTCCCCTTCTCTGACACGTTCATCACAAGAACAGGAGAGAGAAGGATGTTGAACTACCCAAAGGGCATGTTTCTGTGCACTCTGTTCTTCCCTCATGCTTACAGAAAAGAAAGAGCAGCCTTTTGAGACCAAACATCTTTGCAGCCCAGTGGAGAGATGAAAACCTCATGAAGAGTCTCCTTGGAACCAGAGCAAAGGTGGGGCCCATCTGCAGCAGGTTGGACCCCAGGGCTGGAAGGCTCAGGCTGATGGTCTCCCTCAGCAGGAATATCAAATTATCAGAACCCCAGGACTGAACACAGACTTCCTGAGGGGACTCAGGAATCCTGCATTTGCACGTGGAGCCGGGAAAACATCGACATGGTTGTGTCTTCTCCACACCAGGGAGGGAGAGAGGCTCCAAAAAAGGAAGGCACTTGCCATCAAGAGCTGCTGAAGCAGGTCTACAGTGCTAGGGCATCATCAGTGATGAATCATTGCACAACTGCCTCGTGGCTCCCCCTGGGTTTGGGCTCAGAGGTGGGTTTTGTCCCAGAACCAAGGGCTGCCTCTGGGAGGGTGCCTGCACAGCTCCAGCGCCTTCCTCTCCCCTGCCTGGCAAACGTGGCTTGCTATTAGGTTAATTAAACCCATCAAAGCAAACACCAGTGTGCACTGAACATTTGGGAGCAGATGGCAGCAAGTCCCGAGCTCCATAAAAAGCGAATTGGAAGTTGTCAAGTGCCTCCAGCTCGTCTGTGCCTGGGCTCTGCGGGACCAGCAGGTTGGGGCTGCTGGTCCCTCATGTTCAAGCCTTCCAGTCCCACGAGCACCAGCACTGCCAGCAACTCCACACGTCACCCCCAGAGGACCTCTATGGCTGCAGCCTCATTAAATTGAGATTCACTCTCTCCTGCTGAACCTCCCTGCCCCACAGGTGACACTGCAAGGCAGTGCTGGGGAAGTTCCTCCCAGACTCTCAGCGAAGAGGTTACAGCAGAGTTCAGAATTCTTTCAGAGTTAGGGTAAAGCTGCAGCTGATTTCCCCTCTGTGCAGAACAATGAGGCATTTGATTATCTGAGCTGTGTTTTACTCTGAAGAACCCTGTTTGCAGCTCCCAGTCTCCCGGTGCAGCTGGGGTTTTCTAAACACCCCATGCAGATACCTCTCAGAGCTGATGGAGGCAGCTGGCAGACACAGCACTCAAAAATGCAGAAGGAAGCCAAGTTCAGCTGGATTCATAAATGTCCTGACAGCAAAAGTCACCCTAAAGCTCCACTGCAGAGCACCCCCCTCACTGACAGGGCTGGCAGCCCAGGAAGGTACCTGGGTGCCTCGGCCCCTCTCAGATGCCTGCACAGAGCTGGGAAAACCCCACGCAAGGCAGAGATGTTGAATGGAAGCAAGACAGCAGGAGAAATGAGGAAAAATAGCTTGAGTCCCTTTGTTCCTACTGTACATTCAAGAAAAGAGCAGCAGGGCTGTTAAAGGAAAGAAAAACCTGCCAATAACACAAAAAGCTTTTACAAGTCCCCCAGGCTGGGCTGGTCCTCCCCACCCCATCTCCTCAAGCACAGCAGAGGTGCCAGGTGACCCAGGGCTGCTCTCAGCAAATGGCTCGAGCCACCAAGACTGAATCTGCCCCTACAGAGGGTGGATTTGACACCCCAAAGGGTTTGGCAGCCTCCACCAAGCTGAGCTGTGAGGAGCAGGGTCTAGCTGAGGCTCCACAGGGTTGGGCTGGTCCAGGTACTGGGCACCTACTGCACAATTTTTAGCTGCATTTCCATTGAAAAATTGGGGTTTGGGAACAGAAGCACTGGAAAGGACTAGCCTGGCTGCTTGGGGTCCACACCAGCAGGTGCACCCAGCAGGTAGGGGAATGGCTTTGGGTGCAGCACCCACAGACAGAACATCTCTGCAGTGCAGGGAGGGACCAGATGGATTTTGGAAAACTACTGCAGCAGCCAGAGCCAGATCCCCAGCACAAAGAAGGGGTTTATCTGCAGGAGCTGCCCCACAACAGCAAAGTCACTCTCCCTCCCAGCACAACTGCGAGTTCCAGCTCCCTCCAAATGTTAATGGAGAGGAGGGGGTGTTTGGTTGGTGTTTAATTTGTGGACTTCTTTATCTGGTAGTCTAGAAAGGCTGCCTTGTGCTCGGGATGCTGAGCAGAGCCAGGCTGCGCTGCTACGATTAGATGGCTTAGACCCAACCTCAGCAGCTGCTAATCCTGACTATTAATTAGAAGATTTGGGCTAAGAATTCCAGCACAGAGGCTCAGTTAAGCTCGAGCAGTTTCTGCATTTTCTTTCCTTCTCCTCTCCTCACAGCCACCCAGCCTCTGCCTGTCACAACCCCTTGCACACTGCCAGCAGGGTCCGACCCCACCGAGTGAGGACAGCTGGGCTCTGATTTTCATCCCTGGAAAGCAGGAGCCAGGAGGCTGCTGTGGTGACACAGGGAATCCATCCCAGCCTGAAATGACAGCATCTTCTCCTCAGGCCAGTTCATTAATTTGTTGAGACCCCTCAATTGAGGTCAGTGCTTGGTTTATTGGTGCTGTGCACCCACGTGGCAGAGCATCACTCCAGAGCACTTGGGTCTTGCTCAGACCACGTTGTGTAGCTGTCTCACCCAGCCTGGGTGATTACTCCCCTCTGCCAGGGAAAATAGGGGTCACAGCTGCCTCCTTGCCCCAGGCTGGGGACCACTGACCAGTCTGGCTCCCCAGGCTGTCCCCACTGCTCTGACCTTCTGCTGAGCAGCACTGAAAGGACAGGGCTGGAGGATGCTCTCAGGCATCTGCCAAGCTCCATTTTAACAGGCAGAGAGAGATGGCCTCGTGAAAGCCAGGCACACACAGCGCAGGGATCCCAGCTCTCCAGATGATTCCTTGGCATCAAAATACAATTTGCTTAAACTGTTTTCACTCCCCGTGAACAATCCTTACTATGAGCTGGGCCTTGCACCCATTGCTCAAGGAGGGGGAAAGTGGGGTAACCTGGGTGTCCTCTGAGCAGTGGGAGAAGCCAGAAGAGCAGATACTCAGACTTGGGGGGTTTATTTTCACTCCTGCTCAGGAGCTGATGCTCATGTTCCATTCCTAAAGGCTGCAGCTGCACAGACACACAGCAGAGCCCAGCAAAGGGTGGCAGATCCTCCTAGTACCACATCTAGGAAAGGGGTTCAAAGTCATTAACTTCTCCAAGACTGAAGCACTGATGGCCAAAAGGCTGTTAACAAGAGAACTGGCAATGCCAGCACCTGGTGTCCTGCCCATTCCACCTGGGGAGAAAACCAGCACCAAACCCAAGTTCAAAAGAAGATGGACCCATGAGAGCAGATGAGGTAACATGAGCAGAGCCAGGAGGTGATGGACCCATGGGCTGAGAATGCACAGCCAGGCCAGTCTCTCTTTTCCCCTCCTCCTTCTGCATTTCATTAACCAAACTGATTTACAGAAGAAGGGAGCACTTAGCACATCCAGCCCGAGTCGCTTTCTCTTTCTAAAGGAGGCAACAGCCTTAATTGAGTTTCTGAGGGTTTGCTTGTTCCCTTTCTCTTTTTGTTTTCTTGCCCTTCTCCTGTGAGTCAGGACATCACATCTTAGTGAGGAGCAGGCAGGCATCCAAGCTGCACGGTGGAGAGCAGCCTCCCCAAGCCAGAGGGATGGAGGTAGGATGAGGGATGCAGGAAAGGGCCTCCCTCACCTCCTGCAGTCGCTCGCTGGTGGGACATCCTCCACACCACTGCTCTTGCCCCTTTGCCATCTCCTGGTGGGCCTTGCTCGTGACACAGCTTTGACTAGAGCTCACTTACAGCTGGACTTTTGCAGACATTGGTCTCTTTGTTCAATTTCTCTCTCTTAATGGGCTTTTTTCTTGTGTTTTCACTATAAAAACGACCCAGAGCAAGCTCAGCACTCTGCTCTGGAGGTGCTGACGTCCCATTTCACAGACCTGCCATGATGGGGGTCTGCTCTGAGCTCTGTAAGCCACCTCTGCTCCCCTACACCAGGAGATTCAGGACCCCCAACCCACGCACTGCAGAACCTCCTCCCCTCTTGGTGTCTGGAGAGGTTTCAGCTTTTTCTTCACACTGTGGCATCTCCCCCCAGCCATCTGCTGCCACACGAACTGGAAGAAGTTTTTTGAGGAGCCCAGAAATGAAACAAGCATTTAACCTTGGGTCCAACAAAAGACTGAGTCAATCCCCAATGACTTCCTTTCTTTAATCCTTTTCCCCAGATCAGAATAAATTACTTTCACAGAGTTGGAGGGAAAAGAAGCTCCACAGATGACCTGCCCATTTCTGCTAGTGAGAAGCGCCAACAGCCCTGCCCAAGGAAGAGGAACTGGAGTAAGACAGGAGTTCACCTTGTGCATCACTCACACTGATCCCCAGCAGCTTCCCAAACTGGAGAAGCTGGAGAGGCAGAGCTTTCCCACAGCTGTATTGCTGACATCACAGCAGAGAGAGCCCAATTATTCGGGGGCTTAGGGGGAGGAGAAGAACAAGATTCACACTTTGGAGCAGATTGCCCTGGGATGGGGGAGCCTTGGGAGCTGGATTAAGAGAAGTCTGCTTTGCCCACCCCCAGCATTAAAACTCACACTATTTGCTGCATGAAGTGCACAATGAAAAAGAGCTGCTGTCGCTTGCTGGTGAATGGATCTGGACTACACTGGGGTAGAGGGGTCTGCAGGCACCCCCAAGTACTCCGTCAACCCCTTTTCCCCTACAACATCTCTAACATCCTATGATCCTATGATCTCATCTGCCAAGACCACAGACAGACCCATCAGGGCTGGTTTACCTTTCATGCAGAAGATGCCTCACACAGTGACTTTCCTACCCACCCAGCTGTGGGACTGTGCAGAACCAGCTTCAGCTCCCGGGTCTGGGTCTCATTCCACGTGCAGTCTCACCACACACACATGCTCAGACACTTCTGGGTTTGAAGACAGTGTCCCAGCAGTAACAGCTCTCACTCTGAATACCAGAAGCCAAAACACAGCCATTTTCTCCTGCCTGCTCCTCTCAGCAAACCGCCCCCCAGGGATGCTGGGGTGCAGCCCTCGCCCCGTGTCTGCACCCTTCAGATCTGTGTGCACACAGACACCAGCGCAGAGGCGCCGGCTTTCGACACCTCCCCACGCTGTTTGCGGTGTTATCGAAGCACGAGGACCACAGCCACCTCTGCCCCCCTCCCTTTTATTTTTCTAACACCAGAAAATTAAATTACACACACCCTGAGTTGCTATTCCCACACACACACACACACACTGCAATTTGCATTCTGGCTGGGAACAGACTGTTTTCATACTCCTGCAAATACAGCAGCCTTTTGGTCTTAATAAATTCATGAGCATCGATTCCTGGGGGTAACAGCACCAACAGAAGACAGAGTGTTTCTGACCAACACAAAGTGGTTTCTCTTCCCTTCCCCTCTCTTGCAGCTTGCAAAACCCAGTTACACCACATACCTGCACTGGGGTGGAAAGAGTCCACACGCAGAGCAGCCTGCAAATCACACTGGAACAACCTGAGCTGACTCCTGAGACTCCTAGAAATGATACCAGGGGTTGCTCCTGGGAGCAGCTTTTTTTCCTGCAACTGCTCCAACAACCCACTTTAAGACCTTCTTAAACAACAGTATCACTCAGGTTGGAAAAGACCCCTGGGATCGTCGAGTCCAGCCACCACCCCTACTCTACAAGTTCACTCCTAAACCACATCCCCCAACACGACATTTAAGCGACTTTTAAATTCATCCAGGGGTGGGGACTCAACCAGCACCCTGGGCAGCCCATCCCAGTGCCTGACCACTCTCTCTGTGAAGAACTTCTTCCTGATGTCTAATCTAAACCCACCCTGTTGAAGCTTGAAGCCCCTCCCTCTGGTTCTGTCAGTAATTACCTCTGAGAAGAGACCAGCACCAACACCTCTACAGTGTCTTCTCAGAAGGACCTCCAGGTCCTTCACCAGCTGACAAGGGGCTGCCAGGATGCGCCTGTGCCTGGGTGCAGCCTGGCTCTTCTGCACTGATGTACAACCACAAAAACAACCCAAAACTGCAAAATCACAGTCCTCCAGTATGGGTTTGGGGGGTTAATCACAGAATCATTAGGGGTTGGAAGGGACCTCGAAAGATCACCCAGTCCAATCCCCCTGACAGAGCAGGATCACCTGGACCAAGTCACACAGGAACACATCCAGGTGGGTGTTAAACATCTCCAGAGAAGGAGACTCCACAACCCCCCGGGCAGCCTGCTCCAGTGCTCTGTCACCCTCACTGGGAGGAAGTTCCTTCTCTGCTCAGCCATGGGACAGCCTTGGGACAGACCCCCTGGGGCTGTCTCAGTGCCAACTCCACTTCTGAGAGAGGATGGGCCCCTTCATGCCTTGATGACTGGGTTTTTCTCCCTGGCTTTGTCCCCAGTAGTCCCATTCTGCAGCCTTGCTTCCTGCCTGACATTTGAAGGATGAGCTACTAATGATCCTAAATTAATAACTGCTGCGGAGTTTATTTGAGAGGATCATTAAAAAATCAGTAATGTCATCATGTCAAGCAAAGTTTCTGGTGTGTTTCTTTAATGATTACACATGCCTTCTATTTTCCCCCCTTCCATTATTGATCTGAAACTTGAAGGGGGACATTAATACACCTGCCCACATCAGAACCCCTAATTATTCACCTCCAGTCAAACAACTAATTTTCTGGTGACTCCAGGAGGACCTGAAATTGCTCCTGTGTGGTTCTACAGCTTCTCAGAGCTCACCCTTCCCTTCATGCCTTTGCTTCCTGCACACAGCAGGAAGCTGTCACGCATTTGTGTCTACATGGGGATCGCTCAGCATCTGCCCACCAGCACCCCACAAAGAGGATCCAGCATCTCAGGAACAGAGGAGGGTCCACATCAGTCTGAGAAGGAACTTCCTCATGATGAGGGTGACAGAGTCCTGGAAGGGGCTGCCCAGGGGGGTTGTGGAGTCTCCTTCTCTGGAGATGTTTAAAACCCACCTGGATCTGTTCCTGTGTGACTTGCTCTAGGTGATCCTGCTGTGTCCAGGGGATGGGACTAGATGATCTTTGAGGTCCCTGCCAATCCCCAATGTTCTGTGATTCTGTGCATGCCCGAGCAAAGCCTGGAGACCTGTCTGCCAGCTGTGTGGGTGGGAGCCCTGCATCCCCTTTGCAGGCCTGTGCTAGGACTTTCCCCAAGCACAACTTGCCCTTGGAAGGAGCATCCATTGTGCAGGTGCCAGATGGGCACGCGCCTGGCAGCCCTGTCATCTTAGGAACAAACCTCCAACGAGTAAAACTCCTCCTGCCCCCACAAAAACGAGGTGGAGGGTGGCAGAGCCAGAAACAACCTGCAGAAGGAGCCGGGCAGCACACGGCTCTGCCGGCAGCCGCACTGCGATGGGCAAGTGACGAGCAAAGACGCTCCCTGAGCATAAAAGGACGCAGGTAAAAGATGCTGCTGCTCCCTGGGACTTGCACAGCTCCAGGCAGGTGATGAAGCACCTTCTTCTTCTTTTAAAGTTCTTTTTAATCAGCAGCCAAAAGCCAGATCAGCTGGAAAGGACTTGGGGAGGGGTGGGAAGCAGACGAGCTGGTTGTGCAGCACTCTGCCCAGTCCATGCTGGACACTGGACACTGGTGAGCCCCTCCTGACTCCCAGGCTTGTATTAAGGTGGGTGTTTCTGTGTTTCACCAGATGTCATCCTGCACTGCCCCTCCCTCCAGGGGCTGCGGATGCTTCTCCAGGGGTGCTGGGTGCAGGGGCACCCATCTCCTGGCCAAGGGGGAGCCGGTGTTGCAAGATGCTCTTTCTCCCCTGCGACTGTAGATGGAAGTAGATGGACTAAAGAGACTTTTTGCCTGTGGCTGGGACCAAGTGGCCTGAACCCAGGACAAGCCCCAGTCGGTACTTTCCCTGCTAGACTTTCCTTTCCAAGGCTGGGTCTGGGGCTGTGGGCAGCCCTGGCAGTGTGTCGCTCCTGGCTGCCTTTGCCCCTCGCTGCCAGTAATCCACAGCCATCACTTGTTGTGCCCTCAAGCTGCTCCTTTGAGTCATTCCCTGCTCATGGCAGGAGAACAGAGAAGCCTCTTGCCCAGGCTGGGGGAGGCTCTGGGCCACCCTTCCCCTGTGCCAGGATCTGTCCCCAGTGGCAGGAGGCTCTGTGTGTTTGATGCTTTACCTGAAGCACCGTGCAAAGCAGATTCCAGCTTGTTCCCTGCCAAGACCTTGCACAGAAGGGACATTTTAATCTCCCTGCCATTCACCCCAGAGGAGGGCAAGTGAGCAGGTCTGGGGATTGACAGACTGCCAGCCCTCAGAATGTGAATTAGCAACGGGGAAAGAAACCACCCCAGTTACACACTGAGTGGGCAGCTGCCTCTGCCCACTGTCACAACAAGGAGGGCACGGGGGCCATGCAGAGATGCTCAACTTGGGGGGCAGTAGGTGGGAATCCAACAGCTGTTTGTGGTCTCTGTCCTGCAGGCAGTACCAGAGGGATGTCTTGGAAAGCTCTTCATAGCACCCAGGAGCTATTCTCCCAGCAAACAAGAAGTAGTGGCAGCCTCGCTGGGGCCACCAGCATGGAAACCCTGTTCTGAAGCCACCTTGGGGCTGGGGGAGATGACTTCCCCTGGCCTGAACGTGGACACTGCCCAGCCAGACCCTCAGCAGGGGCTGCACACAGCATCTTCTAGATGCACACCGATCCCAGCTTAGCAAGAACTGCCAATCAAGTGAGGCAGCATCTGCCTGACAGACACCACTCAGCCCCAGCCCACGAGACCTTGGGCACAGAGAGGTGTAAACTCAGGTCTTTAAAAACCCAGGTCTTTTCTGTGCACTGCAGCAGCAGGAGGGGAATAAAAGCAAAGCATGGTCTATTCAAGGATTTCTTCTGGTATTTCTCATGTCTCTCACCTTTCCCAGCCTTGCGCTCCATCCTTGCTGCTCGCACCTCCGTCTGTTCGAGGGAGAGTTCAGCTCTTGCTGCCTACACAGCATGAAAACCTCCTGTTAATGCTCTGGCATTTGGTACATTATCAGTGGAGGAGACACAGAGGGAAGAAATATATTGTGCAAATTACTTGATAATGCACAGCAAGCCAGCACCATGACCTTAAAAAATGCCTGCTAACAGGAGCAAAAAAAAATAGGGAGAAGAAAAGAGACAGGAAGACTTTGCTGGAAGCCTCGGCGGTCTAGGTGGAAAATGGAATCGCTTTTTTTATGCTTTCCAGCCTGCTTTAACTCTGCCCTCCAGGTCAATAATCTCAGTAACAATCTTTTCCTCCAAGAAAATGTTAGAACTCGTGCTGGTCCCCACGGGAATGAAAGTTCAGGTGCCTCCGAGAGGCAGCTCATCGTCAGCCGTTTGCCCGGCAGCCAAAATAAAGCTGAAGCACCTGGGGTGGGCAGTGGGGACCCCAGAGGGAGCCTGGCAGGCTCCACGGTGTCATCCCATGGCCCCATCCTGCGGGCAGCAGGGATGTGCAGGACAAGGCATGGCCTCACAGGGACACGTTCCCTCCACCTTCTCTTCTTCCCAGTTTTATGAATCATTCCCTCTCCTCCTGAAGGTTCCCAACTCAGCCTGATGATGAACAAATGTTCTGTGGTGGCCAAAAAAGAAAGAGATGGGTTTCCATGACAACCCCCTTCCCAAAAGAGGGTTCCAGTCACCTGTACCACCAGCAGACAACCCTCCCAAAACCCATCACCCCTGCACTGGCCAGGGGTGAGCAGGGTGCCTGGTGCCACAGGAGAGGAGGCCCCAGTGATGCCGAGTCCCATCCTATCTCCAGCACCAGCGTGGTTTATTCATGGTGTCTCAGCAAGTAAGAGGTGCTGGGGGGCCTCTGGGGAAAGATACTCTCCCCAAGGGCTTCCTCTGCCCCCATGCAAAGCCTGGCCAGCAGCACAGGGCAAGACAAAAGTCCTGGTGAGACAGCAGCTGAAAGCTCTTTGGGGGCTTCATCCATCTCAGCTGTCTGAGGGACAAGACTTCTCACAGGGTTTTTAGCAAAGCAGTTGGGTGTGTGATTATCTCAGATCCTGCATCCAAATGCCACCTACCCAGGGAGAGATCAGAGTGGTGTGTGGGTGGAGACGTGCCACAGCCCCTGTGATGGGCAGCTGCCTGTGAAATGCTGGGGTCAGGGCCATGGCAGCTCAGAGCTGTCCCTCTGGGGAGGTCCAGCACCTCCTGGACTCCTCTGGCTCATCCCCACTGTGCCCTGTGCTGCCAGGGCTATGCTGCTCTCTCCTCCATACTGGGAGCAAGGTGAAGGAGCTCTGAGGACCTTCACACCTGCACAGGGTCCTGTTGAAAGCAGAGCTGCTTGAAAAGAGCACACAACCCACTTGAGTGGGTTTGCAGTGGTTCCATCCAACAGTTTCCAGCCAGTTCAGGATCCAGTTTAGGAGCACACTGGCAGCTTCACCTACAAGACTCCAGTTCCAGAGCTCACTCAAAGCTCCTGTCTCCACCTCAGGATGTCCAGGCTCTGTGTAGCTCCCCATTTTGGGGAGAAAGTGCTTTTGCATGGGCTTCTACATTCAGAGGGAGCTCAGTGCAGCCTAGCTCTGTGCAGGGTCTGGTGTTGATGCCCAGCATGTTCCTTCTGCAACATCCCCTCAGGGTTTGGGGTACTTTATCCGCCTCCAGCTTCAGCCCTTGGTCAGGGGCATCTCTCTGTACCATACTGGTGCAGACACCAACATCTGGGCCTCAGGGATGGGCAGAGGGCAAGGAGACACAACGCACACCAGCTACAGCACTCAGCTGAGGAGGAAGCTGCAGCTCTCCAGCTGGCAGAGGGCAGCGACTTGTCACCCTTCTCCAGAGAAAGAAGAGCAGGTCTGCAGTTACAACACAGACTGATGCTCTTCGGTGCCATCTTCCACCAGCCTGAACGCAGGGGCACGGCAGCACTAATGAGATTTCAGGAACTGGAGTGTGAAGTGAGACTTTCTGGGGTGCTCTTCCTCCTGTTCTCCTTCCCTCTGCCCTCTCCTGCACGGTGAGCCCTGAGTGGTTTTGTCCCACCTCAGGAGAGGATGCAACTTCCAGAAACTAGCAGGTTGCTCGGATAATTAGCTGCCTGAACCCCCACACCAGGCAAGCAGAGCTGCCCAGAAGCTGATGATGCTGTCCACAGGGCTTTCATCTCGCAGACAGTTCCCCTGCAGAGCTCAGGCCACGTCTCTTCGCACCGTCAGATTGGCACAAGCCAGTGTCAGAGCTGCTCAATAACAGCAGCCATGGGGTGTCACGGCAGAGCCCCAGGTAGCTGAAAGCTGAATGCAAAACCTTGACTGTTGTGGGAAGGAACAGCCTCCAGACAGAGCTGAGAGAGTGTCCCTGAGTGCCTGCCTGAGGGACTGTGGGCAGGGTGTGCTGCAAGGCAAGCTTTAGATGACACAGAGGAGGAAATGGCACGTGTCCAGGGAGTCCTCAGCACCCAGAGCCTGTCCAGATCCAGGCTGCAGGAGACGTGGGTGCTGTATGTGACTGTTTGGCCAAAGGACACAGCACTCCTCCTTTCTCTGCAAAACACACTCGAGTCCATGTGCCACTGTCCTGCAGGTGCAGAGCATCGCTTCGCCGCCAGCCTGCCTCGCAGAGCCACGGCAGGATGCTCCGAGGGTCCCCCAGGGGACACGGACCGCAAAGGTGGGGTAGCAGCCTGGCTCCCAGCTGCCATGGCCCAGCAGACTCACATTTGTGATCCTTGTCTTCTTCTGCATTTTTAATCCTGTTTGAAATAGACTCTTGAAGATGCACCTTGTGTCCTGATCCTGCCGTGACCAGATGGACAGAGGTCCTGATTGCTCAGCAGTGCTAACAGAGGGCTCCTCCTCCTCACAAATCAGCTCCACATGGGATGTCAGAGAAAAATCTGAGGGGCAGGAGGGTAATTTGTATTGTCTTGGAACAGCTGCACACGTAGGCGAGCTCCTTGCAAGCTGCAGAAGGGCACTGGTGTGCTCACCACAGTGTATGATGCACCACTGCTCACTGGGATGAGCTGGATGCAGACTGGTTCTGCTGGGCTGCTGGCAGAGGCAGGGCTGGGCTAGTTGCCCTTCTCTGCCTTCAATGAGACCAAAAGGAGTGGGGAGGGATTGGAGTAGTTGAGCACTGGATCCTTCTGCATCCTCCTACATCCCTTAAACCATCTCAGACCCCTCATCACTAGCCTTGACCACTGCAAACGTTCTCACAGGGACCTGACACTTCTCCCCAGGAATTTCTGGTGCACCCCCTGGCTCCAGCGCCACTGTGAGCCCCAAGGATCCTTTCACCTGCCTGGAACTGAGTTAATTGATCACTGTGTGGGAAATCTGTCCTGAGCACACCGGGACCACATGGCCCCTGCTCACAGCAGCTTGAGTTGCTCAGTGGATGGGAAGAGGCTGAAAGCTCAGGAGTAATTAAAAGGAGGAGCTGGCTTTGCTCGAACTCTCCCCGGCCGCGGTGGCCTCTGCTGCGCTGGCATATTTCAGGCAGGTGACAGGGACCTTGCTGAGCGTCCTTACTTGGAAGGAGTGTGATGGATCTGGCTTCTGCAAAGAACACAGAGGCCATGATCTGACACAGGCGTGATGGATTGTCCTCCTTCCTGCCCCAGATGATTCCTTGAGGAAACTCTGCAGTCTGTAAATATTTACTGGGCAGACCACAGCCCTGTATGAGCACAGAGACATTTGTTTTAATAAAGTGTCGCTTAATTAAGAGCTGCCTGGCAAGAGGGGGCTGTGCTTTATGGGGCCACAAGGATGGCGAGAGGAGAGTTTCCCAAAGTGAGTTGCAAAACAAACCATCCAGCTTGCCAAGGTCCAAGCAGAGCAGGAGCAGCCATGAAACACCCCGGCAGCGCCTCATCCCCCTGACCTGGGTGCCAGCTCCAAGGGCAGAAGCACAGATCTACCCCTCACAAGCTCTGCAATCCAGCCCCATCTATAGATGCCTCTGTGCTACAAGCAGCAGCTCCAGTGGAGGCAGGTGCCAGCAACTGGAGCTTGAGGGAGTTGGGGAAGCAAAAGAGGGGTTTTGCTCCTTCCTGTTGTTGCAGCCAGGCAGATGAGGACAGTCAGCACCTGAGCCAGGAAATTCCTTCCTGCAGCTCCCAGAGTGGGAAGGTCCTGCTGAGGGTCAGCGGCCAGGGAGCGTGGATCCGTGCCCGGTGGCTCTGCACAGGGTTCATGCATCAGAAACACAAACAACAACATCGTGGAAACGATGTCAGGACTGGTGCCTGCCATGGGCTGGGTGCTCAGGCTGGAAGTCAGCCAGCAAAGGGAGAAAATGTCTTATCTGCAGCTCAAAAAAAGCCAGGGAAAAAAGCAAATGGAGATCTATAGTAGGGGAGGTGAATTTATAAACAGGAGCTTATCAGAAGGCAAAGCAGATAATAAACAGCTCTTCAGATCTAGGTCCTGAGCTCACAGAGGACAGAGAAGAGAATGGGATTCCTCAGGAAATGGAAAGGGCTGATAAGAGCCCACAGTGACTTAGCAAACATCATTTAAAATTAAAAAACAAAGAGGCTAAAGCCCCCTCTTTTGTCTTCACACAACAAAATTACCCACAGCCCCTGGACAGACTTACTGGGGTGACTGAGGTGAACTGGGATGGGGGGAGAAACACCACTGCTGCTTTCCTGTGAAACTGAGCCTGTGTGGACTGCTGGGAAGTTCTCTGCCCCATGGGATGGGCAGGTTTGGGCTTTGCAGCCCTGTCTGTTTGCCCCACGGGCTCTGCACTCACCGTGTGGCTCCCCAAGGGGCAAGGAAAGGCTACACCTGGGGACACCCCAAACTCACCTCCACAACCTCCGAGGGTGCTCGTTAGGGATGACAGTGTGTGTTTGAGCTCCAGCAGAGGACCTGAGTGCTGCCTCAGCTGCCTGGTCACAGGGCTATTAGTAGCTCCAGAGCCCAGGCTGTTGCCTGCAGAGCTTAGAGCAGATGGGGTTTGCATAATCCGAGAATTAATTTTCCTCTTGCTCTTGTTACCTGTGTATTTATTTACAGTCAATTGCTCCCTATTTTTGTTGCATTTATGTACCATCTTGTTTATGATGCTACTTAAATGCCTGGTGTAGAGGTAATTATGTCCCTGGAAAAGCAAAGTGAAAGCAGAAGCACACAGTTATGCATCAGAAAAGGGAAGAGAATGGTTTTTCCCTTCAGAGGCAGAGATTCAAAAGCTCTGCCTAGACAGGTCTTGGGCAGGCTTGTCCTGCCCTGGCCCTGCCCAGCTCTGGCAGCCTGTGATGGGCATCCCCACACCTCTGACTTATATTGCTGAGGTTTCCCTCTCTCCAGGATGTGGTTAAGGGGGTGAAGTGATGGAGAGACTGAACTAAGAGCACAAACACCACAGCAGCATTTGCTGGCTTCACTCTGGGTGTCTGATAACTGAGTTGTAGTTTTCTAGCCTGATGGCTGCTCTTACTCCCATTCAGCCTTTCTTATTATGGGGCAGCCTTCCGAGGGGTTATTCTCTTCAAGCCACTGCAGTCAGATTTGCAGAGGCAGACCTGCCACCCAGGACTGCAGTCCTTCAGCACGACAGAGAGCTTCCCTGCTCTGCAAGGAGCTGAGGAAAAGCTCACGTGCAGCCCGGGGCCAGGAGGGGTTCAGTGAGGAACCCAGTGGGACCCTTCCTGGTGCTCAGGAGCCTGCTAGGGTGGCTCTCAGGGGGTAACGTCCCGCACAGGTCACGGCAGCCTTGTTCATTTTCCCACAGCCCTGTTCCCACCCAAGTCCCCCCACATCTTCCTTGCGTATGCCTCACCTTGCTCTTCTTTCTTGAGCTGAGAGGATGGAACAAGGAGCAGAGGTGCATGTGCCAAGGCAGGGACCCTGCTCACAGCGATGGGTCTCTCTGCCTGCAGCACTTGTAGCTGCACAGAAACGTGCTCCCTCATTTTTTTTAGAGTGTTTCATATATTTTACAGTAAATTACCTCAGTTTATGGCACTTTCTTCTTCCTTATGTAATTGTTACAAATAACCTTCAAACAACATAAAAGCCATAAACATTGCAGAGGAAGGAAGAGTAAATTGTAGAGATTTCAGAGCAGATGAAGGAGAACTCGCACGCTGATAAGGCAGGAGAGGCAGCCTGAGCTGGTTTGTTTGTTTGGCTTTTTTTTTTCCCCCAAAATTGTCTCTTTCCTGCTTCTTCAATAAATACCCACCTGCAAACAAATATTTCCTTCTCTGGCCATGGGGGATTTGAGAAGCAGCATCTCAAACTGCACAGATCCGCTGAAGTGAATGTTCAGCTGCAGCGCGAAGCCCACGGGACCAGTTTGTGTGGACACAGTGAGAAGGGGATGATGGCCAGTGAAACCCAGAGGCCAGGATCCTGCTCTCACCCTCACCTCACGGGGCATCCCCTCTGCCACATCCCTCAGCACACACCCACACTGTGCCAGGACAGACCCGGCATCACCAAGTCCCCCCGGCACCCCCCTGCAGTGACTAAAACCAGCAGAGAAGGAAGGAGCTGCTTGAAGGGCACCTGCAAGGACCTGATGCTCCCAGGGTGGGTATCAGAGAGAACATCACGCTGCAAGGAGCTTCTGAGAGCAGAACCATTCCCCGAGAGAGAGCAGAGGGCTTATGGCTTGAATTATTTAAAGCTGGGCTTGTCAAATCACTGCCGAGATCCCTGGCTGCGGGCTGAACTCGCGCTCTCCTCGGCATGCCCTGCGGCCAGGCTCGAAGGTTCAGCTGCTCAGTGGCTGGCTTGTGTCAGCTCCCACCCTAATGAGATTCCCTCCTGGGGCTGGGACAGGCAGAGGCCACGCTCAGAGCATCTGGGAAGCTTCTGGTGACTGGAACGCATCACGGAGCTCTGCTCCTGGATATGTTCCCTGCTCTGGCTGCACGGTGCTGGGCACTGGCCAGCCATGGTGCTGGGATGACCCTGGGCAGGCCATGGCCACCTTGGATGAGGTTCCCATGAAAAAACTGAGAGAAGTGCTGCTGGTTCAGACTACAGAGAAATGCCTGAGCCACGGGGGCTTGCGATGGCCACCGTGCTGAGGATGGAGACGGGACAGGTGCCAGCTCACCGAGGCTGCATCACCTGGTGGCTTGTGCCAGGATGGGTGCAGATAACTCCCTGTGACCATCTCCTGCTGATCCCAAGGACCACTCATTTGTGAGCCCTCTGCTCCATTAAGGGGACAATGTCCTTTCCCACTGGTAGGGGGAAGAGGCCTCTGCGAGGCACAAGCCACTTCCCTCCCGACTTTCATGCGGGAAGCTTGGCTCCTGGGACTTGCAGATAAATATTTGATCTTTAGAGATCATTTTGCTGCTTGTTGCAGTAAACACAGGCAGGTTTTTAGTGTTTGTTTATGGTTTGTACCATATGATTCAATAAACCGTGGCTGGGAAACAAGTACATAATTAAGTTTAGAAGGCAGACTCCACGCCACTCCGCTCGCTGCTTTCCAAGCCAGCCTTTATGCAACAAATTCTGTTCATTGCTGACACCAATTTCATCCTTCCCTCCCCTTCAGTCATCGCATCCAGACTGCCCAGAGTTGTTTTAAAGATCCAAGGGATTTTAGCAAAGCATCTGGCCGGCAGATTGTGCAGGTGAGGAGAGGGCAGCGACGGGGCCGTCGTGCTGCGTCCACATGCAGGCCCTGTCTGTCCAGATTAACTCGCTGCCATCAGTCGTGGGTCACACAAGGAAAGGCTGGTGTGAGCTCCCAGCTCCAGGCACTGCTCTGCTCTGGGGGATGGCAGTCTCTGACTGAGGAGCCCTTTGTGACCTGCATTGCTCTCTGTCTGCAGGTTTTCACTCTGGGTGGATTTTTTTGAATGAGAAATCACTTTTCCCCCCGATATGAATTATTTATTGGACTTCATGGCATTTCTAGGGCAGGCAGCATCTCAATTACATCTGGACACAGTTCCAGCCGTCGGCGAGGGGCAGGAATCAAGGCTCATCTCAACACACATCCCCCTCACTGCACCAGCCCCTCTTTAAAGCCACCAGCAAACGGAGCGTCACGACTGGTAATTTCTCCTTTAATTAAAAAACCCTGGTTTATCAGAAGAGGAGGTTTATCAGAAGAGGAACCAGCGCTGGGAAGGATCTGTTGCAGCGAGTTCCCCCCTAGTTCCAACAGAGAAGAGCTGCAGCAATCAGAGAGCTGAACTATGACGCTTTCAAATTGAGACCTCGGGCTTGTTCAGCCGAGAATGACTCTTCAGTGGGAAATGTTAATTGACGGTGCGAGGGGCTGGGGGCCTCACAGGAAGCACCACGCGTCTCTGATCCTTGCAGGGAGCTACTTACTCAGCCGAGGGTTCTAGTTCCTGCCTCCTGAAGAACTTCTGCCATTTCAGTTCCACAACCTTAGCTGAGGCTGGAGGAGAAAACATCAGATGCTGTGGTGGCTGCCTGCCAGAGCAGAGCCCACTCGGGTGTGCCAGGCGGCGAGGGCACGGAACCACGTTAGCCGTGTGTTGTTCAAAGAGCTGCCCTTGCACACGTGTGCACACACACATCTCGTGTGAGCCTGTGCAGTTCAGCTCTGCTAGCAGGGCTTCAGTTAATTCACTGCAGCAACACACTCTCTTTGCTACCACCCTGTGCTCTGGGAAGCAGCTCTTGGGAGGTTTTTTATGTGGAGCTGCTGGAGGGTGTCCAGAGTAGGGCAATGAGGATGATGAGGGAGGTGGAGCACCTCCCTTACGAGGAGAGGCTGAGGGAGCTGGGTCTCTTTAGCTTGGAGAAGAGGAGACTGAGGGGTGACCTCATTAATGTGTAAGAATATGTGAGGGGTGGGTGTCAGGAGGATGGAGCTGGGCTCTGCTCAGTGTCATCTAGTGATAGGACGAGGGGCAATGGGTGTGAGCTGGAACAGAGGAGGTTCCTCATCAACCTGAGAAGGATCTTCTTCCTTCACCAGTGAGGGTGACAGAGCACTGGAACAGGCTGCCCAGGGAGGTCTTCCTCACTGGAGATGTTCAAGACCCACCTGGATCTGTTCCTGTGTGACTTGCTCGAGGTGATCCTGCTGTGTCAGGGGGATTGGACTGGATGATCTTTGAGGTCTCTTCCAACCCCTGATGATTCTGTGATAGTCTATGATTCTATTCCACCCATCCCTCAGAAAGGATCCCTCTGTTCCCCAACACAGAAGCATTTCCCAGGTGAGTTTCAGCTCCAAAGACCACCAAAGCAGAAGCTGCACTCCCCAAAGCACAGCCTCCTCACAAAAGTGCCAGGGGGACAGCAGAGGCTCCACACACCTCGTCCAGCCAGGCTCTGGTGGGAAGGGCTCATCTCAGGTCCTGTGGGGAGGCTCAGCCAAGTCACTGGCTCCTGTGAGCGTTGCCAGTGGGGAGCAATTACCTTAGAAACAGAGCTTTCACCTGCTTCAATTGAATGAGTCTGTTTTACACGCCTAACCAGCTCCTCTTTACACACTTAACCAGCTCCTCTTTACACACTTAACTAGCTCTTCTTTACACACCTAACCAGCTCCAGCTCCTCTTTACATACCTAACCAGCTCATCTTTACACACCTGAATTGGCTCTTCTTTACACTCCTAATTGGCTCCTCTTTGCACACCTAACCAACTCCAGCTCCTCTTTACATGCCTAACCAGCTCCAGTTTCTCTTTACACACCCAGCCAGCTCCTCTTTACATACCTAACTGGCTCCTCTCTGCACACCTAACCAGCTCCAGCTCCTCTTTACACACCTTATTGGCTCCTTTTGCACACCTAACCAGCTCCAGCTCCTCTTTACACACCTTATTGGCTCCTCTTTACACACCTAACCAGCTCCAGCTCCTCTTTACATACCTAACTGGCTCCTCTTTGCACACCTAACCAGCTCCAGCTCCTCTTTACACACCTTATTGGCTCCTCTTTACACACCTAACCAGCTCCAGCTCCTCTTTACATACCTAACTGGCTCCTCTTTGCACACCTAACCAGCTCCAGCTCCTCTTTACACACCTTATTGGCTCCTTTTGCACACCTAACCAGCTCCAGCTCCTCTTTACATACGTAATTGGCTCCTCTTTGCACACTGTAGTAGTTGCTACAGGTGGGCTGTAGCTACAGAAGAGTTATCCTCCAGTAGTTGGAGGGTGAACTTGCTCTGGAAAGCAGCGGTTCAGTCCTTGAGGGCTCCCCAGCAGCCCCTCCATCACCCACACACTGAGAAATATTGGCTCTGATTTATCTGCTTCACTTCTCCCTTGGCAAACAGGTCGGAGTCCTGCAGGAATTCATGGGACAGGTGCTCAGTGTCTGTGTCTAATGTCCTCAGCAGCTGAAAGCTCTTCTCCACCCAGTTAGCTGACCCTATGAGGACACAGCACAGGTCCCATGTTCCCTTCCCACCCGGTCCTCTCTCTTCCTCAAAACAGACCCTCAGGAGCTCACAAAGTCCAACCCTGCACTAAACCCCCAAATTTAAAACAGTCTGAACTGAACAACCCCGTTGCATTGTTTGGCCAAGACACAGTAAGTTCCCATCAGCAATCACCACCTATCATCAGTCTCAATGTTCTGTGGTCCCCCCTGACATGACTCTACCTCTGGCAAGGTCACTGCACAAAGAAAAGGAGCAGTTTTTAATCCCTTGGGGAAAATACCCTCATTAGGTCCTGGCAGGGGGTTTTGTGTGCTCGGAGGGTGTGCTGAGACCTGCCTGCGCCCCCTCTCCTCAGAAGCTCTGGGGTTTGCTGGGGGGGGTCACAGTTCTTCCTTCCACTGGGAAACAAATGTCCAAACTCAGAGAAGAAAGATGAAGGAAAAATGCCAAGGTGGGGGGGGACTCAGGCAAAGCAGATAAATTATTCAGGTCCCAAGCTGCCGAGTGAACATTATCAGCTAATGATCTGTAATTATTAATAAATAATTTAAGCTTTAATAGCTAGGAAATGAAATGCTTAATTGCATCATAACATAATTAATGGAATTAGCTACTAGGAATAAAATGAGGGGTTTTTAAGTAAAAATCTTGTTTCTCTTCACAATGCTGTTACTTAAACACTAGTGAAGATGCAGAAGATGAGGAGGAGGAGCTCAGTGGGAGCTGCAGGAACACAGCACAAGGACCAGCCCTTTGCATTAATGGGGGAGATCAAGACATGGACTTCATAGAATTCTGTACAAGCACAGAGCTGGGAACATTAGATCTACGGGGCAAAAATGGAAAAGAAGCTATTCCTAGCTTCAGAAACCCTCCAGTCCAGCTGAGCCTCCATCCATCAGGCAGGATGCGAGGAAGAGAGCTCCCCCCCGTTCTGGAGCGGCGCTGAGACGGCACGGGGCAGGCAGATGGTCCCACCCCCACGGCCACATCAGCTGTCTCCACGGATGTCCCCGCAGGCTCCGCTCGGGCGCTAACAAGAGTTAATAAAAGCAGGGCCAGCACGCGCAGCCTGTTCCGAGGGCTTTTTATTGGGCAATCATATCTTTTCATTAGTTATGGTGATGAAGCACTTAGGGTTTATGGGGTGTTTTAGCATTTCATTTCGCTGTGTTTCCTGATTACCCTGCTAACGGTTCAGGGGGACACGGACTGCTTTCCCCTCCCTTGCTGAAGCAGCCTTCACCACAGCCACGAGGCCATAAACAGCACCAGCTCCCATCTGCTGGTGGAGGGAAGCAGCTCATTAAAGTCGGGGGACTCAAGTCCAAAAGCTGTTCAGAATCAGGACACCTCACAGTGCATGAAATAGCCCCAAATGCTACAACAAGATAGTTCTTGAAGTGATGTAGTGATGGGGGAGATGCTTTGCTGGGCATTTCACACTCTGCTGTAGGTCTGGATGGAACCAGCCCTGCTGCCATCACCCAGAAAACACCCTAGAGATGATTTCCAAGCCTGGACTGGGGCAGATACAAACTGACCAGTTCACCCCCACCCCAGGGAGGAAAATATTGACCCCACCAGCTGCAAGCTCAGTCTTGTCTGTACAGATCTGGGTGACCTCATTAATGTCTACAAATATTTGAGGGGTGGGTGTTGGGAGGATGGAGCTGGGCTGTTCTCAGTGTCATGTAGTGATAGGATGAGGGGCTGTGGGTGTGAGCTGGAACATAGAAGGTTCCACATCAACCTGAGAAGGAACTTCTTCATGGTGAGGGTGACAGAGCACTGGAACAGGCTGCCCAGGGAGGTTGTGGAGTCTCCTTCTCTGGAGATGTTCAAGACCCACCTGGATGTGTTCCTGTGTGACTTGGTCTGGGTGGTCCTGCTGTGTCAGGGGGATTGGACTGGATGATCTTTCCAAGTCCCTTCCAATCCGTAGTGATTCTGTGATTCTATGATCTCAACAGCAGGAGCTGGCTAGCAAATACAGACCCGGGCCACCATGTCCCTCTGTCAAACCTGAAACCAAACCATTTCTCTGGTTTGAACCGGAGGAAAAGGAGGAGGAGAGCGGGGGTGAGGTGAGAAAGCCAGAATATCTGCAAGCAGCTGAACTGGGGAGAAGCTGCAGGCTCTGGGAGAGTGACAGCTCGCGGCGCGCTGCCAGCTTTCATCGTCACCATTAGGCAATTACCGCAGAGGCAAACAGAGGAGTGTCGGCAAACTGGGGCGGCTCTCGAATGAAACGGGAAACGAGACGCTTGCTGCTTCCCAGCTACGGGATCAGACCACGTCCCCATCACAAAAGGCTTCAGGGCTCATCAATAATAAACACCCTGACAACAGCGGCGTTAACTCCACCTCAGGTTTCCACCTTAGGGTTCCCCAGCCCTTCCCACCCCCTCATTCCCCACCACCACCCATCCGCGCCCCAGAATTTGTTGTGGGATTTATTTATTCACCCCCAGTCCCAGCAGGTGAAGGGGACCCTGGTGCATCCCAGGGGTAGGGCTGGGGGGAAGGCAAGGAAACAGCTCTGCAAATTACGGATCCAAAGATTTGACTCAGTGCAGAGCCTTTTCAGGGCTGGGTTGGGCTTTTTCCCACTCCCTGTCACGGCACATTTTCGGTAACAAGGCAGCCAACGGTGGCAGAGCAGAGGGATTGAAAAGGGTTTCAAAGCAGCCTTATCGTGCTGGGGACATGTGCACATGGAGCCTTGGAGATAGGATGAGTGTAGGGCCCTTCTGTGGGAGGCAGACAAATATATACAGCTTTTATTTGCTTTTTCCTTTGGGTTGCATTTTCTTTTTTCTACTGGTTTCCTTTTTGACTGGGGGGTGGGATGCCTGGCCAACCCGTTCAGCGGCACCGACTGCGCTCAGCCGCTGCAGCCATTCAACACATCTCCTTCTTAAAGGGCCCGAGTCACTGTAAGGTCCTCACCTATGTTCCTCAAAATACCAGAAAAACTGGGAAGTGTTTTTCCCACTTAGTGTTTCTCTTTGGCCCCTGTGCTTTGTGACAGCAACGTCACAGGTCTTTGGTTTAGGGTGACAGACAGGTGGTCAGATGGATGGATGTGATTCAGGGAGGCAGGTGAAGGTACCTTCACAGGTTCCTCAGGACTCCTGTGATGGCTCCTGGCTTTTGAAAGCCCTGCCAACCCTCTCTGCAGTGTTATGAGGATGTCACCTCTCGTTTAAATACGACAGACCCTGCGCTGGAGGTCTGCAGGTGCTGGGGGCACACAGCCAGGACCGAGACCCATGCCTCTGGGCTCTCTTTAGCCCACGTGGCATTTGCCTAAAATCAGCAGCAATGCCAAGCATGAGGTGCTGCCTGGCAGTGCTGATGATGCTGCCATGCTCAGCCAAAGCTCGTTTTCTCTAGTAGCACGAGGACCACATTTTGCCAACCATACACAAGGGACTCACTGGGCTGCTCTGGTGCATGGTGGGGCCCCGAGGTACCCCCCTTCCCCATCTCTGCTCCCACTCCCACAGCCCCCTCCCAGGCACTTGCCTGGGATTCAGCATCTTCCACACTTGGTGGCCCCCGGAGCAAAGGAGCTGTGAGCTGAAGAGGAGCAGGAAGTTTTTCAGGAGAATTTCAGAAGGAAAGGCTAGGAAGAAGGATGGATGAAGTCCTTGCAGCAGGAGAGCTGCCCCCTGGGTATTTAAATGCAGTTTCTCCCTTACAGGGATGGAAAACAGTCAAAGATTACATCCAGGATGGGACTGGACTGGGTGACCTTTGAAGGACCCTTCCAACCCAAAGCATTCTCTGATTCTGTGATGGAGAAAGCTGGGGGAGAGGCTGAGCTGGCCCAAGCCAGCTTGTCTCCAAAAAGCACTGTCTCATCCCTGCAAAGTGGGGTTCTGGAAGGCTGCTATTTGTTTTGGAGAGCCTGTTTGCTCCTTTCATTTGGGCTGGCAGAATTTCAGTGCTTCTGCCAGGTTCTTGTGCTGGAATGACCTTTTCCACGTGAAGAAACCCCACACCCTCTCCCACGTTTGGTGAGGAGAGAGTAAAGCTGCTTTTGATGAAAAGCAAAGCCTCAGGCTCCAGGGGTGACATCACTGTGAACCAGAAAATTACAGCAGAGGTATTTTCTCTTGACTCTGGAGAAAGACATCAAGATGAAGCCTTCGTTAACGCTGAGCTGGTGGCACAGGCATGACAGGACACAAGAAACTGCCATCACCGACAGCAGGGACCCAACTCTGTGCCCATGGGATGCACAGACGCATCCTGGGACTGCACTGAGTCAGTGTTTGGGTGCTGGTGGCCAGCAGGATGACCATGAGCCAGCAGTGTGCTTTTGTGGCCAAGAAGGCCAACAGCATCCTGGGGTGGATCAGAAGGGGGTGGTTAGCAGATCAAGAGAGGTTCTTCTCCCCCTCTACTCTGCCCTGGTGAGACCACACCTGGAGTCTTGTGTCCAGTTCTGGGCTCCTCAGTACAAGAGGGATGTGGAGCTGCTGGAGAGGGTCCAGCGTAGGACAACGAGGATGATGAAGGAGGTGGGGCACCTCCCTTCTGAGGAGAGGCTGAGGGAGCTGGGTCTCCTGAGCTTGGAGAAGAGGAGACTGAGGGGTCACCTCATTAATGTCTATAAATATGTGAAGGGTGGGTGTCAGGAGGATGGACCTGGGCTATTCTCAGTGTCATATAGTGATAGGACGAGGGGCAGTGGGTTTTAGCTGGAACAGAGGAGGTTCCACATCAATCTGAGAAGGAACTTCTTCATGGTGAGGGTGACAGAGCACTGGAACAGGCTGCCCAGGGGGGCTGTGGAGTCTCCTTCACTGGAGATGTTTAAGACCCTCCTGGATGTGTTCCTGTGTGACTTGGTCTGGGTGATCCTGCTGTGTCAGGGGGATTGGACTAGATGATCTCTGAGGTTCCTTCCAATCCTTAGTGATTCTATGATTCTATGACTTCAGACTGCTGCACCCTGAGTCATTTCTGTGCCCAAACCCAGCAGCAGATAACGTTGTACTTTTCCTTCTCTGTCCTTTCCCATCTCCAGGTCTTCGAGGGAGCAGCCCCGAGAGAACCAGAGGTTGCAGAGCCCCCCGAAAGCCATGTAAGCGCATCGCGTCCTCACGCCGCAGTCCTGTTCATTAACACACTGCTGATGTTCATTAATCAAGTGTGAAACTGTAATTAAAAATAATCTTCTTTTCTTGGAGCAGCAACAGAAGAGCAAAGAAAAAAGGACACGGGAAGAGGAAATACAACTAATGCATGAGTGTGCTAATTGCAGCTGTGGGAGCACAACAGCAAAGAGTTGGCTGCTTTGTTTTCTTTCTGGGGGATCTGGCAGACCCAGCCCACGAGAGGCTGGGGAAAAGGTTGCAAACACCTCACACGTGGATGCATCCCAGCAGGAATTCTTCTTCCCCCCCAGCAAAAAAAAAGAAGATGGGCTGGGCTGATCCATGCTCCTCTGGCAGCAGCACCGATGTGGGGTTCAGGTTTATGTTGGCTGATTTATCTCCTTTGGTAAAGATTTCATTTCAAGTTGGAGGATGTTCAAAGTAAAGCCAGCCCTGTTACAGACTTAATTGGACCATATTTCAATCGCAGTTCATCTCTTCAGCGTGGATTCCTTATCCTTAGGTCCATAAAGTTTTATTAAGTTATATATCAAGGAATATACATATTGGGTGTAGAGGCACAGCCCTGCTTACGTGCTTCTTGAGGTGAGGAAGGTTGCCTGTGTGCCTGTTCACAGCCAGGGATCTGCTGCTGTGGTTTGGGCACTCAGACCCTTCCCTCCTGTGAAGCTCAGGAGCAGAACCTCATCAGGAGGGGGATTTGCAAAAATAGGAGAGGACGGTGGCTGGAGATGCTGGACCAGTAGCAGCACATTTCACCAGCCCCCTGCCCTGGTGGAGGTAATTCAGTATTTTGGAGAGTGCAAGACTGGAGGAGGAGAGGGGGTGACTGAATCATGTAGGTCTTTTGCAACCTGAATGATTCTACATCCCGGGGTGATGCTGTCCTGTGGGCTGGCATGGCAGGCAAACCCCAACGGGGCCAAGCCACGGGAGCCAGAGGACCACCAGGCAAAACCTCTCCTGGCTGCTCCCCGCTCTCCACACGCTCGCTCTGTCTCTCTTGGCTTTTTTAGCTGCTTTTCCATCGTGCCCCTCCTCTTTGCCAGCTGAGGTGATTTTGCAACGACAGGTAGTTACCAACACTCAGCCGCGTGTCCTAACAGCGCCTGCTGATGTACGGCAGCAGGCTTGATAATGGGACACGTGGAAGCTGATTGCCACTGGAGATAAATGGCTCCTCTGAATGGATGCACTTTAGTTAAACTTCTGAAGGCAAGGGGAAAAGTTAGCTCTTTTTTTTTTAAAGCAAAAGGAGCACTCTGAAAAGGATGCGCCTCCCCCAAGATTCTCATTTCAGATTAGGGTACCAGGTGTGTACAGCAAGCGATCTGGAGTCCCTGGCTGCCAGGGCTGCTGTTTGATATTCAAACCTGCCATTTGATCATTCCTGAATAGCTGCCTCGGCGTCCTTGAGGACAGCTCTATTAAATGCCAGATCTGCTCCCTCTCCCTCTGTCTCTGTGATGAGACAGAATGACTTGCACGCAGGAGCATTGACGGGACTCCATTGTGTCCTCTTGTAAGCTGGGGAGAGAGTGGGTGGAGAGGGAAGGGAACAAGGATGGGAGGAGAGAGACTGGGGGGATAAAACCCTCTTGAGCTGGAGTGTCTGGTTGTGCTGCAAGGCAGACTGAAGACAACGTTGGTCTGAAGATCAGATGGTGACAATAACTCTATGATCTTTGTTGAAGAAGAAGAAGGAGAAGAAATGAATTGAATGCTTCACACCAGGAATTAAAAGGCAATCCTTTCTGGTTCTGAGAGTCATGGGGTTGTGTGCAGTCAGCATCCAGTGTGGATGAGGAGCTGGATGTGTTCCTGTGTGACTTGCTCTAGGTGGTCCTGCTGTAGCAGGGGGATTGGACTGGATGATCTTTCGAGGACCCTTCCAGTCCCTAATGATTCTATGATGCTTGGGGAAGCCTCTGCAGAGAGTTATGGCTGAGCCTGTGTCAGCATCTAGCTCTGAGTTTAGACCCTTCACATCCCACTTGGCACTGCCTGCTCTCTTCAAGCTGCTCCAACACCAGGAACTGGCTGTGGGGTAACCTTGGCTTGTTGTCACCACAGCCACCACGGAGAGATCTTTCCACACGTTGACGGCACTTGATTTAACGACATGTTCACATTAGATCTCAGTGTTGATTGCTGAAGTCACTTCAAGTTAATTACAGAGTTAATTACCAGCTAATAACTTTGTTGCTAATAGCTGTAACGGATTTTTGGCAAGAGTTGTCAGAAGAGGCTGATTGGAAGGTCTCTTGGGTAGGATCCTCGTTATAGAAATGGATATACTGAAGGCAAACGATCCCAATCTTTTTTCTTTGATGAACAGTGAATTATTCTAATACCCTTCACTATTGTATTTGCTTATTATCTGTGGGTAATTAGAAGTGAAGAGCTGCAAAGCTGCCTCGGTTGCAGATAGAAGACCACAGCAATTGTGCTGTCTTGATTTTTGATGCTAAGAGATTGCTTTTGCATCCCTCATCTTTGCTTTCCTTCCCCAGACCCACAGCATCCCCATTCCTTCTGATGCATGGTCTCTGCATCCTGTTGTTTGAGACTCCCAGGCCAGGATACTTGCAAGTGAGCCTTGCAAAGAATCACAGTTGATTCCTCTTTCAGGAACATCTCAGGAGTGACTCTGCTAGCTAGGACATGATGCTGTCCTCTGCCCGTGGCACCACGGGAGGTTTCTGTCCCTGCACCCCAGCAGCATCCCCCATGATGTCTTAAGCACCCTGGCTCACCCATCACACTGCTGCTCTTTGGAAGCCAAGCTGGGCTAACTTGTTAAAAGCTGTGCCTGTGCACTGAGCAACCAAGAGCCCTGCTTGATCTGGATGGAAATAGCAGGCAGTGGTTGAAGCCAGGGGAAGAAAACAGTGGAAACCAGCAGAGATGATCAGAAAACAACTGAACGGAACAGTGTGTGGTCCCTCAGCAAGGCACAGCTACCCAAAGGAAAGATGCAAGGCAGGCTCGATGATAAATCCGAACACAGGAGCGATGGAGAGCGTGTGGCCCTGCCAGCTGCAGCCTGAGCAGAGACAAAACCACTGCCCCCACAGAGCTGTGCTGGTCCAGAGCCCCACGGAGCCCCTGGGCTTGCTCAGACCTCTTGGCAGCACACACACGGTTTGTGAATCGCTGCAGCTGTCGGCACGGGGGTTTCTGATCCTTGCAGCTCCCAGAGCAAAACAAACATGCTGGAAACATCCAAGCAAAAGTGTTATCACCTCCAAACAGTGGATTGACGAGAGGTTCCTCAGGACCAAAGACAGGCTCCTGTCTGGCAGCTGGCAGCCATTTCTAGCTGACACCCCTTCTGCTGAGCAGAAGATAAAGCCAGCAGCAGCTCCTCTGGCTGGGGAAGGGGGCAGAGATGCTTGTTGAGGAAATGCAGCACGAGTTCAGTGACAAGGCAGCCCTCACCTAAGCATCTTAGGAAAAGTGTTGTGGCAGCTAAATCGCTCTTGCAGCATCACACAGTCTTGGTTTTGTTCCCTCATGTGAGACACAGGTTAGTGTGTGGCGATTCCCACCTGGAGGTACCATCATCTCCCTCACCTCTTTGGAACCCATCCTCATTTCCTTCCTCCCTCTGCCCTGGCTGTCTCCTGCTCCACATCTCCCTGGCTCTCCTTCCTTGTGAGGCTCTCCCAGCTTGGAAATAGCCTGTGGTGAAGCACCAGTGCTGGACATCTACGAGCATCCACAGCACTCGGCTATGATGTTAAGCTCCAACCACACTGGAGGCTACACACTGTAGGGATGAAACCAGCCACACTGCCCCTCTGAACTACATCAAACCTGCATTAACCCAGCCCATGAGCCACAGGTTTTAGAGTTGAGCTCTGCAAAGTGACCCATGGCTGAGAGGCACTGCCAGCAGGATGGCAGCCATGTGGTCTCTATCCATCGACTGGATTTAATCACTGCTCTCAGTACCCTGTTGCTTGCAGCCACACAGGGCTGTACCACACTGCCAGGCTCCTCGTGTGCATCAAGAAGAGGGTCAGGGCTTGCCTTTGCTGTGCAGCCAGCACCCTGCCATCCCACTGCTCACTGCTGAGCAGAGCAAAGCAGGGTAGAGCCCTCCTCACACAGCTTCTTGGCTCAGGAAAGCTGCTCCAAACCCCTCCTTGTGCACATGCAGACACCTCAGAGGAAGAACTAGGATCTGAAGGATGCAGAAGGAAGAGCAGTGTCTGGAGTGATGGGGTGTGATGGCTGGATCTGCTTTCCTTTCCCCAAGCAAAATAAAGGGCTGAGAGCACATCAGAGTCTGATTTTGTGGAGAAGACAGCCAAGCCCGAGCAGTAACCTGCAGCCAGGAACACTGCAGCTGCTCTGGAAACCCAGGAGGTTTCTCTCACCCACAACCTGGCAGCTCATACCCTTTGCAGCCCACAAAGGCAGCTCTGTGCAGACCTTTAGGAGCTACAGCTTTCCTCAGGCCCTCTCCTCAGAGCTCACTGAGTGCTTCTTTGTCTGTGCTGAAGTATAAGCACTGCTTCACCGCTTCTCTTGAACCCTTTTAATCCATCAAAGGAGCTGACAAGCCCAGGAGGGGGACTTGCTGTGCCTGATCAGTCCTGTGTCCCGGGGTGTAGGAGAAGGATCCTGCCAGGAGGCAAGTAAGCCCTGCCAGAAACAAGAGTGAAGGACAGGAATTTGTTAGCAAGTCATCAGATGTTTGCTTAAGGAGGGTGAGAAGTTGCCTCCTCTCTGAGACCCCATTCCTACCCTATTCAGTGCTGCACCAGCTGCTCACTCCTACCCACCTCTGCTCTCCCAGCATCCACACCCCATCCAGGATCCCTGAACATGGGGACACCTTAACCAGACCACGTGCTGGAGCCTCCTGCTTCTATGGAACCCTCAGCCTCCAGCTTGTTCGTGCTGGACTTGGATTTATCCAGCCCAAGATCTGAGCAGAACAGATAACATGAGGCACTGGATCAGCCCCTGATCACGAGTGATTCCACTGGTTGCTGTTCTCTGAATGTATTGGAAAATAATGAGCTGGCAATCAATGAACTCCTTACTACTATCACCATTTCTAAGTGCCATGAGGAGAAAACTAATCTGGACTCTGTTCCAGGCTTTTACTAAGTATTGAGCTCCCATCACACATTCAAAATATTGAGCTTTCCTGGAACTCAGGCGCCAGGGCAGGTCCTGACACCTGAAAACTCTCCCACTTGCCAAACAGATGCCGCTGTGATCACCTTGCAGTGACTGATGCTCCAAATTGCAGTTCCTGGGCTGCAGAGGGGAGAGTGGAGCTGGGAGAGCAGGTGACAGTGTTTGAATGTCACATAAAGTTCACTTTCATTATTTTAATTGTCACTGTGAAAAGCTGCCCATTCAGGCTTGATTACACTGCAAGAGAAATCAGAACTTAAACCCCAATCAGGCGGAGCTGGAAGTGGTGTTTCTGCGACGCAGGCGGTGCTGGCTGAGCTGTGAGCAAGCTGCAGTATTAGCAAACCCTGAGCAGCTACCAGGAGACTCAGGAGCAGGCAGGGTGGGTGGGGAGGACTGCACCTTCGCCTCTCACATCAGGTTTTGCTGGTGACACTTCACAGCAGCCCTTGGAGGTGGAGAGGATGGGGAGGATGGGGGAGATGGGGGACACAAGGCTGCATCTAAACCATTTTATAGAATCATAGAATCATAGAATCACAGAATCATTATGGATTGGAAGGGACCTGGAAAGATCATCCAGTCCAATCCCCCCACCACAGCAGGATCACCTAGACCAAGTCACACAGGAACACATCCAGGAGGGTCTTAAACATCTTCTATGAAGGAGACTCCACAACCCCCCTGGGCAGCCTGTTCCAGTGCTCCGTCACCCTCACCGTGAAGAAGGTCCTTCTCAGGTTGATGTGGAACCTCCTATGTTCCAGCTGACAACCACTGCCCCGTGTCCTATCACTAGATGACACCGAGAACAGCCCAGCTCCATCCTCCTGACACCCACCCCTCACATCTTTGTAGACATGAATGAGGTCACCCCTCAGTCTCCTCTTCTCCAAGCTCAAGAGACCCAGCTCCCTCAACCTCTCCTCATAAGGGAGGTGTTCCACCTCTCTTATCATCTTTGTTGCCCTACGCTGAACTTTCTCCAGAAGCTCCACATCCCTCTTGAACTGAGGAGCCCACAACTGGACACAATACTCCAGGTGTGGTCTCACCAGGGCAGAGCAGAGGGGGAGAAGAACCTCTCTTGATTTGCTAACCACCCCCATTCTGATCCACCCCAGGATGCTGTTGGCCCTCTTGGCCACAAGAGCACATTGCTGGCTCATAGTCATCTTGTTGTCCACCAGGACCATTTTCCTGATGCTGCCCCAGTGTCTCTCCAGCAGATGGGAAAGGTGTAGGACAGAGCACTTCAGGAGAAGACAGCAGGCACCTACTGGCGTGAGGGGTTCAGGCATCCCCACGCACAGGGCAGAGCTGGCCCATCCCATGGCGCTTGGCGAGTGTTTGTTGAGCTCCCAGTCCTTTAATGCACATAATTAAGGGAGGGCAAAGAAGCAGGATGTTTCATAAACTGCCTGAAAAGTGGAACCTTCTCCCAGACAAACCAATTTGAAGAGAAATGGAGCCAGTGGGATCAGGCAATAACTTAATAAGCATCTCTGAAGAAACAATGCATCTAAGAACACCGGGGGTTTTTTTCCTAATGGAGAAACATCAACTCTGTGGGGAAATAAATGTAATAAACTAAGTCCAATCTCCACAAACATTTGTCTTCTTATCTCTGTAAAATCAATATACACGGAGCAATTATGTCCCTCCGACGAATCCTCCAAACTTTGGATTCTCTCTCAAGGCTTCCTGCTCGATGGGAGCTCATTACTGTCTTTATCTAGATAAATTTGGGGGTTGGGGTTTTCTCGTGTTTCCAAGCCCAAGTCACGTTTTTTTCTTGAAAGGTTCCATTTCTCTATTCCACACGGTGCAGAGGGAGCCAAGTGCTTCCCTCAGCTCTAATCTAATCAAATTAAATGTAATTTAATTGCTGTGCAAGCTTGTATTTGTTAGGAATCCCAGCAATGAATACACCAGAATGAAATCAAGGCAAATACTCTGCCTGTCATGGGTCTTCCTTGCTTTTCAGTGAAAATAACCCAGATTTGGTTTCAGCTGGTTGGCCAAGATCTGCAAGGACCAGGGCTGACTCTTCCCCCTGACCAAAGCACTTACTGGATCTCAGCGCTGGCTGGACCAGCCGTGGGGACCCTGAGCTTAGCCAGTGCCTCTTCAATTTCTAATGATGAAAAACCATCGTGAGATCATCTGAATTTCAGACAAACAGAAATCATCTTGCCAGCTTATTTGAAAAAGCCACTTCCAAGCAGATCCACCTGGACCTGGGCAGCTCTGCTGTCAGTCCTGGTGGGCTTCAGAAGAGGACAAGAAATCTCTGAAAACCAAAGGAAAATCTTGGCAAAGAGTTTCCCTCTTGAGTGAAGAACAAATGGATTGGACTAGATGATCTTTTGAGGTCCCTTCCAATCCCTAATGATTCTATGATCCTTGTGAATCCCTATCTTCCATGGCTTGGTCTGCACTGACAGGCACAGGACCTCCTCGTGCTGCTGCCATCACCAGCGCTGTGGTAACCACCTAGAGCAAGTGTTTTCCTGTTTTTCAGGTGGCCAGAGTTTCCTCCAAAGAGGCTCCAGACGTCACGGAGCCAGACTAATCACACTTGTAACTCTCAGGATGCTTCTTCCCCATCTTGTCACATCAGAAGGATTCTGATCACAGGGAGGGTGATGAAGCGCTGGAACAGGCTGCCCAGGGTGGCTGTGGAGTCTCCTTCTCTGGAGATGTTTAAGACCAGCCTGAACGTGTTCCTGTGTGACTTGGTCCAGGTGATCCTGCTGTTGCAGGGGGATTGGACTGGATGATCTCTCGAGGTCCCTTCCAATCCCTAATGTTCTGTGATTCTGTCATAAACTGCCTGCTCATTCCCCTTCCCCACAACGACGACCTCCAGCTCACACATCTGCACACAGATAGAGCTGCAAGATGGGACAGATACAGCAAGGGAGCAACAACAGCAGCAGAGAAGAGGAGCAGTAGATGTTGGAGAGACCAGAAGCCCTGTAGAGCTTGGTAGAGCTGTAACTACCCTCTGGGGTGCCTCCTGCTTGCTGTGGTACCACGAGGTGCCTCCTTACAGCGAGACCTTTCCCTTTCACACCTTTGCTCAGATTCCTTCTTTTTTTATGGGTTTTTTTCTACTTTTTTAGTGGGGGGTTAAGACTCTGTAGTGCTCATTTCACCCAGAGAATCTTAGAAACCCTGGCTGGCAGAGACACCCTCTGAAGCGCTGCCTACGGGAGCAGGTGCCTGGCGAGCGCCGTGTCCTGATTGCTGTGCTCACACACAAATACTCTGTTGAAATAACTTGTGTAAAACAAGTGCTCTTACTTAATACTTCTCTTACTAAGGATCCCCACAACACGGCTCCAGCCCTTGATTAGAAGCAGTAGGCACAGCTCCTGGGAGCAGGCTGAGCAATTATCACCAGGGGTTATAGAAGTGGGGTTGTGATGGGTGCTGGAGATTTCCTCCCAGTTTCCTCCCTGGCAATCAGGGGGAAAGTGGCTGTTTCTTGCCATGGGAAGAAATTTGCTGAATGCCTGTTCATGGAGCTGCAAAACCCCTCAGGCCACATCAGACAGCTTGTCTGACCTCTGTGCTCAGGGGAAGGTGGGGGTAAGGGAGGGGGCAGGGCAAATGTGGTCTGTCTCGGCTTGAGTAAGGCACTGGATGCAGTCTCCCACATCATCCTCACAGCCAGATTCAGGCAGTGTGGACTTGGTGATCAGGTAGTGAGGTAGGTGGTGAACTGGCTGCAGGATAGAAGCCAGAGAGTAGTGGTCAATGGGACAGAGTCTAGTTGGAGCCTGATCTAGTGGAGTGCCCCAGGGATCAGCGCTGGGACCGGTCCTGTTCAATCTCTTCATTGGTGACTTGGATGAGGGATTAGGGTGCACTGTCAGCAAGTTTGCTGACGACACAAAGCTGGGTGGTGTCGCCGACACCCCTGCAGACTGTGCTGCCATTCAGCGAGATCTGGACAGGCTGGAGAGCTGGGCTGAGAAAAATGTAATGAAGTATAACAAGGGTAAGTGTAGAGTCTGGCATCTGGGCAAGAGCAACCCCAGGGACCAGTATAGGCTGGGGGCTGACCTATTGGAGAGCAGTGTAGGAGAAAGGGACCAGGGGTCCTGGTGGACAGCAGGATGACTATGAGCCAGCAATGTGCTCTTGTGGCCAAGAGGGCCAACAGCATCCTGGGATGGTTAGCAGATCAAGAGAAGTTCATCTCCCCCTCTACTCTGCACTGGTGAGACCACACCTGGGAGTATTGTGTGCTGTTCTGGCCCCTCAGTTCATAAAGGACATAGAGCTGCTGGAGGGAGTCCAGTGTAGAGCCACAAAGATGATGAAGGAAGTGGAGCACCTCTATTATGAGGAAAGACTCAGGGAGCTGGGTCTCTTTAGCTTGGAGAAGGGGAGACTGAAGAGTGACCTCATTAATGTCTATAAATATGTGAAGGGTGGGTGTCAGGAGGATGGAGCCAGGCTCTTCTAAATGTCATCTAGTGTTAGAATGAGGGGAAGTGGTTGCAAGCTGGAGCAAAGGAGGTTCCACACCAACCTGAGAAGGAACTTCTTCCCAGTGAGGGTGACAGAGCACTGGAACAGGCTGCCCAGGGAGGTTGTGGAGTCTCCTTCATAGAAGATGTTTAAGATCCACCTGGATGTGTTCCTGTGTGACTTGGTCTGGGTGATCCTGCTGTGTCAGGGGGATTGGACTAGATGATTTTTCGAGGTCCCTTCCAACCCCTAATGATTCTGTGATTCTAAGATGCTCTGATTCTATGAAACTGCACTGACATGAGCAGGTAGCAGCCTGCCAGGCCCGTGGACAGCAACGATGATCTTGTTTAACGGGCGGCTCCTCCAGCGCAGGAGGCCAGCGTGCCACCCAGCCAGCTAACGGCTCATTTGTAGGACTCAGTTGGTTCAGAGAGTTCATAATGTCCCTGTGTCACGGCAGCTTACTTTAAGAATATGGATCTTCTACTTAAGGAGACACGGCCATACATCAAAGTGTTTAACAGCCTTAGGTCAGCATCCTTCTCTTTGGGGAGGTCTGGGAAGGGAGCCAAAGGAAACCAGTCCCTTCACGACTGGACTTTCCAGAGAAGTGCTCAGGAAACTGTTCAAGTGCTGCGTGAGAGCAGGCGCTTGGCTGAGGACAGCGCGTTTCTCACCTGCCGAGTGTCACACAGGGAGCAAGAGATGGAAACGGAAAGGTTGGATGCTCTGGGCTTTTTCTGTCACAACCTCACGTCCCCCAAGGTCCAGCGTCAACATCCACCGGCTGAGTGGTGACACACGATGCTGATGGGAACAGACAGGGTGACTGGGAAGGCACAGACCGGCGGTAAAACCACGCAGTTCAGCAGAGCAGGACGAGGCAGGGAGGGTTGGGTGATGCCCAGGCTCTCAACAGGGGTTTTTCCCACCATTTTCCACCAGATTCCCCACCTCAGGTTAAGTCCTTAATGGAAACTTGCTGCGTTTCCAACAATTCCACACATGGAAAAGAAACAGAAGACAGAACCATGGCAAGAAACAGGTGCTTCAGCAGCTTTGTGGTATCTAGGGCATTACCTCCTGCCCCTCCCCAGCTGAGCATCTCATCAGACATCTCTGAACTCCCCCCAACACACTGGGCTACAGCCAAAGAGCAATGGCCCTACCGGTGCCCGGCAACTGCAGAGCAAAGAGCCAGCCACGGGGTCCCCTGCCAAGGGCAGAGCAGGTTGTTGCCGCCGTGTCCTGCTTCGGCACAGCCAGGGGCCACAGCAGACAGGAGACAAAGTCTAGGGAATTTTGCTTTCACACGAGAAGAGAAGAACAAATGAAAAAAGGGAACAATTCTGAGAACCAGGAAATGTTTCACTCTCCTATTGTGGGTTTTATGAGCCTCTCTCTTGCCAGTTCCTCCAGGGATTGCTTTATTTTTTCCTGTAATTAGCAGCAAACTGTGATTGCCTTGCTTTAACAAGCCAAATGTCTCCTTTGGATGCCCACATGGGCCTTCCCCCCACCCCCCAGTTTTTCCTTCATGTTTTATTTCTCACCAAATAATTAAATCTGAACTGGCAGCAACAAAACTCTTTTAGGGAGCCAAGCCTTGCCAGGAGAGAAAGCAGCAGTTGAGGGTGAGTGCTCCAGCGGGCTGGGAGCACCCGAGCTCCCCTCCAGCAGCCACGGGGGTGGCTTGGAAATGACACCCCATGCTCAGCTCCCGTAGGCAGAAGCAGCTTTGGGCACCTACAGTGCTGCACAGCTGCCTTTTTCATTTGGCAGCCAGCTCTTGCTTCTTATTAATTGCAAGCAATTGCATCGAAAGTTGAATTTAATAACCACCAGCAGGAAGAATCATGAGCATCTTCTCCATCCCGGAGGAAACCCTGGAGCCATGGAATATCCTCCCTTGGCAAGCTGGGAAGCCCAGGGCTGACAGAGATGCTGGGGGAGCCCAGCCCTCCCCTCCAGGCTTATCCAGGGTGCTGCTCACTCCTCCACCCCCCCTCGCAGAGCAGTGGTGGCCGCGATGTTCAACAGGGAGTCCGTGAATAAAACATGAAGCAGAAAGCAAATCCTTTCTGGCACCTGGTTACTTCTCTTCCGAGTCCAATACGTGATGCTGCTAATTGCTTGATTTACTGTAGCAGTCACTCTGCCAACAGCCATAAATAATGTTAATTAATATAAGGTAACCCACTGACAGAAAGGCTGGTAATTACCAGGAAACCAGAGAGATGGGCCTTTTGTGGTACCGCTAGAGGAGAGAAGAGCACAATTTCCTCTTTTCTATTTGGGTATCTATCATCCTTTATTTGTTTGCCTTTGAGCACTGTGTGGAAAGATCTTGGGTCCAATGTCTGTTTGTTTTCTTTTCCTCTTCCTTGTTTTTTTTGCCTTCCCCAAGGACACTGCACATTAACCAGGGAAGGGTTTCTGTGACTGTACACACGCAGAAAGGATGGGTTTTCTCCCGAGCATGTGCAGTGAGACAATCTGAAGCCAAGATGCTGAAGAGAAACAAAATCTGACGTTGAAGAGGAAAGTCCTGGTGTGCCAAGAAGAGCTGATGCGAACGGGCAACTGTCTGAGATTCCAGTTCCACACTGCGGCCCCTCAGCCTGCAGGGAGCCACCCGGCTGCTGGACATCATCATCCTGCAGAGTTAAGCATTCCCTTAAATACCTGGGCTGAACCTGGGTCTGAGGAAATTCAGGGTGATCTCTGGCTGGGGCTGCCTCCCTTGGAAAGCTGCAGAAACACTTCAGCTGCATCACAGCAGGGGAAAAATGTCTCTGTCAGTTATAAAAGTTGGCAGCATCTTTGCCCTGACCAGCTCTAGATCATGTCTGGTCCCCTTCTTGCTCTGGTGGAGACGTAAATCATCACAAAATCTGTCCATCAGGTTAAAAATAAGCAAGTGCAGAGAAACAAGATAAAACAAGTGGGAGCTCCCCAAACCCAGCTCAGCCCAGCATTCCCAGAAGAAAACCTCGTGGCTCTAAGAAAGAAACTTCGAGGAGGATTAATTAGCAAAGATGAAGCCTCAGGAGGGCCTAATGGAGAAAGGCCCCCCAGGGTGGAAAAGGCATGCCTCAGGACCAGAGCCAGGGGTTATTCACTTCATCTAATGCCCCAGTAACTCTGTCAGAGTGAAATTGCCTGGCCTGGCAGCCACCTGATGCAGACAAATTGCTCTGGAGAGCAGCAGTGACAGCTCCCGACACCCTCACTCCTGGTCCCCGTTGGAGAGACACCTAATCATTCCAGCTGCTGTGTAGAGGGGAGATTTCACAGCAAGAGAAGTGATGCAGGATGTGCATCAGCCAGAGCTGATGCACAGAGTCTCCAGGGATCTGCGCAGAAGCCACAGGTTTACAGAGCAGAAAACTCAAGAAGCTCCCAGCTTTCCATCATGGAGCTGTGTAGCACCTGACTCTGGAGGTCACAGAAGGGAGAGCAGCCCAGTTTGCTTCCTTTCTTCACTTAACTTCTGAGGTGTCCATGACAAAATGAAGTTATGAGTCCCCCACACAACTTGTGAGCAACAGATACCTGTCTGGATGGTTTTCACACTGGGTTCTTCACAGTGACTCTCAGGGATCACGGCTGATGAAAGCTGTTCTTCCAGCCTGGCTTCCTAGTTAACAGAGACAATCCACCTCTCCCTCTAAACCCAGAGATATGATTTGCAAATAATACTCTTGTAAAGTTCTGAGGTGGCTACGAGCGTGAGTGGCTGCACAAGCAGGGAGCAAAGCTCCTGGTGTGTGGCTGCAGCCAGGTTTGGCCCTGGAGTCGCAGTGATTTACGCAGCCCAACGCTCCACCCTGGCTGCGTTGGCAGCAGATTTTTCACAGCAAGTTTTAAGAGCATCTCCTCTGGAGAAGAGCTTCCTGCACATCTCCCATGCAGTCTCCCATCACCTTGGAAATATGCGTCACATATGTCACCACGGCTGCACAAGAGCCTTTTGGAATAACCCGTGTGCCATGTGAAGGCACAGTGTTTGTCAGCGAGATGGAGTCTTCTCCCTGGACTAGGGGGAAGTGGACTGTGATCTTCCAGTCTAACACTGCACATACCTCACTCCATCCCCACAGCACACACATTAACCCTCCTTTGCTGCTGTAACTACTCGTTGGAGGCTGCTGATCAGTCCCCAGCTTGGCTCCCGCTAAGCACTGCGTGGCAGGAGGTTCTGGGGTTGGACTGTTTGGTGGTGAGCAGATGTTTTGTTTGCAAGTGGCCTTGAGCAACAAGACGTTGCTAAAGCTGGACCCTGGAAAGCTGGGTGTTAATCCCAGCCTTGCCATGGTGGAGCTGAGGATGGCATCACGTCCCCTGGCGTTCCGGGTGCCACTGCTCAGCCCCTTTTTTCTCTGGAGAAAGCGAGTGTCTCCTGCAGAGGGTTTGTGTCGCCTCACATAACAACATGTTTCATGTAAGACCAATATTAAATCTACCCACAACCCTACTGAGGTGTCACCCCAGAACGAGGAGCTCATTTGAAACTTCCAGGGCTTTGGGGAGTCATTTCAGCTCCTTTAAGTGTTAAGAGCTCATCAGAGCCATTGACTTTTCTAAGTGAAAGCTCCATCGCCAGTGTTTTCTGCCCTCTTTGTTCCTTAATAAGAGTGAGATCTGTTTCTTCACTCAGTCCCTCGCAGAAGGGAGGACACGTGAGCCATTAATGCCCACATTTGTCTCTCTCAAACCATCTTTGTAACTCCCAGATGTTCACCCCTGAGTCCTCTGGCACCTGGCTGTGCTCCTGCCTCCTATTCACAGCTTCGCTGCCACCACTCACTGCCACGTGCTCCTGCGGGTGACAGGACAGTTGGGTCCAATGTCCAGGGCCAGCAAGCTTCTCCTCTTCTGACTTCTTCCACCCCTTTTCCTGCATGAAACTGGGAGGGACTCCCAGTCTGCAGGAAAGACTCAATGAGCTGCAGAGCCTAAAGATGAAAGAGGTCAGACAGAACTGCAGGGGGATTGTTCTGGATTTCGGCTTTAAGGCCAAGGGGTGCTATTCCCTCACCCAACATGACATTGTGCCTAGCAAGGGTCAAACACATTCACCCAGCAAGTCCAATTTCGAGCACAAGTACCCATGGATGGAGTTAGGTTGAGTTTTTAATACAACAGTCATCTGACCTTTGGTAATGGACCCTGTGACTAATTGCTGGGCCAGCTAAAAGCATGGATCTCACTGCAGCTAAAGCCCAGTGAAGGGAGCCCCTGGCATCTGGCAGCTCTACAGTCAACAAAGCTCTAAAATCCACTGGAGCTGGCCCATGTGCACTGAGCACAGACCCTCAGCTGCGAGGGTCCTTGGTGATTTTCTCCCTCTAGGACACTAAGCAGAGCTTTGCCCAACCCCATTAATCTAACGATGCCGTTTAGTTCTACAAGGCTGTCAGAACCTTCCTCCTGGGCTTGCTCGCTGCAGCTAGAAGTGCAAACCTACCCAGTCAGAGCAAAGGGGCCTCAAAGAGTGGTTGGAACAACTGATTTCAGGGGGATTAAAATTCAGCATAGTCTGGAGCATCCTCGTCAGGGATATGTAAGGCTGGAGCACAGACGATTGCTGCGTCGAAAAATCCAATGTTGTGGTTGTTAATGACAGAATCTCCATCAATCACAGCCTCGGGATGCTGGTGTTACAGCTGCACAACGTGCAGGCTCCCCGTCTGGAGGCTGTCACCATTTCTCATCCATGTACATGAGTCCTTAATTCAGTGATTCAAAGCACTTTCTCAAAGGAAAAGAGGCTGGTTTGGGGATTTGGAGGCAGACTAGTGTAAACGGATGGTCAGACCTCCTTCCCAGCTTGTACACTGCTGTGAGCAACAAGAGGAAAAGAATTTGCTCTCCTCAGAAGATGCCAGATCCTGGCTGGGGCTGAGCAGGGCTGAGGAAGACAGGACTCAGCCCCTGTTCCTTCAGCTTGAAGCTGTGGGAAGAAAAGATCCTGTAGTGTTTGGAAAGGCCAGGCTCAGCTGAGAGCTCACCTTCAATTTGCTGGCAGGATTAGGTTACCTCCTGATTGGAGAGGAGATGAGATGCTTTTCATGTAAATGATCTTTAATGGATGTTTAGCACAAAGCTGACAGCGATATGACAGATAGGATCCTCACAGGGGCTTTTTGCAATCACACTATTAGTTTAGTCCTTTAGATGACAGAGATCTTGATCTTCCAGTCTTTCAAGTGCTGTGCATTTTGGTTTGGCGGCTGGGTTTCCTTCCTGAGCAGTGGTGTCCTTGATAAACGCACAAAAAATGCCACAGAGCCAGGAAGAAAACACTAGTCTGCAAGGAAAAATGGGGAAAAAAAACCAACCCAACCTAACAGCACTACAGCAGCTCAGTGAAAACCCAGCTGGTGCTGAGAAAAGATGGGAAAAGATTTCATCAGCAGCTCGGCGGGTGGCAAAGAGGGGCTCCTCACCCATTTGCCCTTTCTGCAGGAGTGAGAGCTCGGCCAAGACATTGCCATCTCCATCCCATCAGGCTGCACCTATGCAGGGGAGCACAAGGTGCTGCAGGGGCTGGAAGTGGCCAGCACAACCCCAAGCTGTCTTCCAAGGGGCTGCAACCCAAGTTCATGCTCCAGGGGGTAAGTGCTGGTCACCTGCTGAGCCCTTTGCCTGCCATGAGGGAGGTTGTAGCTTCAGCACAGAACGGTTTGGGCTGAAGGGACCTTCAAAGCTTGTCCAGTCCAACTCCCTGCAGTGAACAGGGACATCTTCAACCAGAGCAGGTTGCTCAGAGCCCTCTCTAACTTGATCTGGAATGTTTCCAGGGATGGAGCTTCTACCACCTTTCTGAGCAACCCGGGCCAAGGTCTTTCCACACCCTCAGCATAAACTATTTCTTCCCAACACTCAGCCTGCATCTCCCTCTTTCAATGTGAAACCATCATTTCTCATCCTACAGCAACAGGCCCCCAGACTTTTGTGCCACCTGAGCAACACCACCCTAAGCCAGGCAGAAGAGCAGCCCCCAAGTGACCCAGCACAGCAGAGAGGACTGCTAGCAAGAAAGAAGGACATCACACTACACTGCTCACATCACACCCAGATCTTCAAACACAAGAATTCAATTTCTTTCCGAATCCTAAAGGGAAATAAGAGGGATCTGGGGGAAGATGAAGGGGGAGGAGGAAGAAAAGCCTCACCCAAACAGAAATTAATGAATTAAGCACAATCAAAACCAACCACCTAAGAGGCCAGCTGCAATCAAGGAGAACAAATGTAGACTGAAACTACTGGTATTAGCTAATGGGAAGGAGAGAAGGATCTTTCTAACATGCTGAGTCTTAGGACAAGCTATTAAGGAGTTGACATTTGGAAGTGTATTTAAGCCCTGCTTAGATTAAAGCTTTTTATGTCTTCTAGCTCTCATCTCCTCCCTACCACATTCTCTAACATTTGGCCCCTCTTCAGTGGATTTATTTCTGTAGACTTATTCAGTGCCTCCATTGTGACCATCTCCCCTTTTTTTCCTCTCCCTCTATTTACCATGAGGCTAATGGTGAATAAATTAAGAGCAAAGTGAACACATTGCTCCTATAAATAATTGATGGGCATTTCAGCTCCGTACAGATCCCACACAGGTTCCTGTGTGTGTGGGCACCGAGCACACAGAGCCTGGGGAAAGGAGAGGAAATTCTGCTCCTCGTTACGGGAGGGAAAAGGAGGCTATTCCTGCCTGCCCCACTCAAGCAATGAGATGGAGGTATTACTGCCTCAGCACTGACAGAGCCAGCCCTCCTGTGCCATGCACAGCCCCTGCTCGTGGCCCTGTACCCTGCTCAGTGCAGCCCGGGTAGGGCCACGCTGCAGCAGAACGGATGAGGATAATTAAACTTTGCAGTTAAGAGATAATGGGAGAGATGCTGGTTTTCCTCTGAGCTTTTCACATCGCAGCTGGAGGCATTAGATAAGGTGGAAATTGGCCTATTTTCCAGCTGAAAGTAGCTTTGTTGTGGGAATACATGGAAATTTCAGGTTTTTTGTCCCTTCTCTGAAATAAAAATGTGACGGTTTGCACTGCGACACCCTCGACTCCAAAATTCTAGTCGGGCGGCATTTTCTTAGACTAGCAGGATGTTTTTTCAGGTAGCAATGGTGAAAAAAATCCTGCAGATGATCCTAGATCCTCTTCCCAGGATGTCCTCCTCAGATGCTGATGGCCAGCGTGGCCAACACCACGGATCCCCCCAGCTAGAGCTCAACCAGCCCCTCCCGAGCAGATGCGACAGCACAGGGAGCCGCGGGCGGCCGGGGGAAGCCAGTCACTGGGGATTAGCATTAGCTGCCACATCTGTTGGCTCCCGAGCCATGCCTGGGTGGAAACACATCTCACAGGGCAAGCGATGCTCCACAGAGACAGGCTGGCAGATGTGAGTGACACTTGGCTGTCCCCTGCCCTCCCAGCTCCTGCAAAGCCACCGCAGAGCTTCAGGAACATTTTCTGACACATGGCTATTAAAAACCACGGACTTTGGAGGGGTGATGTGTCAGCTCTGTGTCTTGGACACAGCAGGCTGGGTGCAGGAGGAGCCAAGGGAAATCACCGAGGCAGGCCATTGCCAGGGTCTGGGGCTTGAGGGCTCTGGGAATGAAGCAACTGAGCAGTAGCACCACCCATGAGAGTGAAAACCAGCATTAATCATCAGGCTTTCTGCAAACAGTGGAAACCCTGCTAGTTTGCTAGTAACCAGAGCCCTAATTAATGGCAGCTCCATATGCACACACAGCTCTGTAGAGACACACACGCAGACATTCACTCCCTATAGACCCGCTCTCGCGGAGCCCTCCCTGGAGACCTCTGCTCGGCGAGGCCTCAGCCTTATCTCCTGACACTGAGCTTCTCTGACAGATGCTGCAATGAGGTGGGGGGTGGAAATAGGAAAAAAGACAAATTCTCCTTCTTTTTGCACTGGGATGAGCTGCACAGGCAGGCACTGCTTTCCCCCAGCAAGGCAGGCGGCTCCTCACGCAAGGGTCTGCATCACCATTTCCTTGGAAAGATGCTTCCACAGGAACCCATCACACGACTTCAATACAGGATATTGCTTCCTTCCTCCTGACACGTATGAACGATGCATTTCACATCTCTGGTGCCACGTGCCATGAGAACATCTGCCTCAGCCCTGGGCACTGCGGGTTTAGCGCTGGTGAGGGGGGCTCGGCACAGGTCTGAGGGTGAATCCGAGGAGAGCGAGGAGGCCCGTCCCTGCAAGGTCCTGCAAGCCAGCTCCTCGGTGGAGCTGCTCCATCTTCCTCCAAAACCACATCCAACCCCGTTTCATGCCTGTCCACAGTGGATGCCACGGGAAAGTGAAGGGACTTTGGGGCACAAAGTACATAACTGCTCCATCTCCAGCCCAGAGCAGCACCGAGCCCTGACCCCCCGATGCTGTGTCCCGTCTCCACTCATCCCTGAGTGTTAGACATTCTCTTAGAATAAGGCACAGATCTCCCTGCAGCACTCTCTTTTCAGCATCCTGCCTCCCCATCCCATTGCATTTTTCTTTCCTTGCTCTTTCCTGCACTTTTTGCAGCCTCTTCCCCATTCCACCCTGTTCCCCTCCTTCCTGCCTCCATCTGCCAGCATCTCTCTCCTCTGCTCCCAGCTCCAGAGCAAGTCTCTTGACACCTCATATCACCATGACAATCTCCTCCCTGATGACAGCAAAATGGAAAGGAAAATTCCTCTGCCACTAGAAGCTCTTGTTCCTCTTGGGCACAAATCCCCTTGTTCCTTCACCTAGTGAAGCTCTCGGAGCCGCTCTGATGTCCATTCACAAAGAAACAAACAGAACATTTCAGGAAGGGGCCACATGGTATTGAAGTCAGTCTGCAGAGCAAGCTGGTCCATCCCCAGTTCCACCAGGAGCCTCCACCATGCCAGTGCTTGCTCACACCTTTTGTCCTCAGCAAGGTGGTGCCAACTCAGATAACATTTTCTCACCTCAGTGTCTTCACTCCCTCTCAGCGCTGAGGGATCTCGTGATCCTGCACCGACCATTAGCACCAGTCCCCACAGGATGAGGTTTGCTGCAACAGATTATCTGTGCTCAAAGTTCTCATCAGAAGGATGCAAGGACGTGGAGGGAAGAAAAACACTGTCAACAGGTCTTCCAGCAAACAGAGCAAGTCCACCCTCCAGTGCTCTGGGAGGCAGCAAGACAAGACCCACGTTCTTAAGGACAACACAAGAGACGTTTCAGCTACGAAGTTCCTGTGGGCTTTAAGAAACACAAGTCAGTGGAGCCAAGTGCTCAGATACCCAGGGGACCAACAAAACCAGGGAAGCTGACAGCCACCCACCAAGTCCTTTGGAGAGAGCCCAAGTGGTTGAGTTACTTCTTTGACAGGTGCTGCAGCTCAGGGTGGAGGGAGAGCTGAGGAGCTGTGAAATTCCTGCAGCGCTTAAACTTCAAGAGCTTTCTCACAGCAGAAGTGAGGAAGGGTGGTGATGCACCTCTTCCAAAGCAAAAACACACAGAAAACTGAAGCTCTTTCAGCTGACCAGCTCCCGGGGAGCTCTGTGAATTCCACTGGGATGCTCAACACTCACATCTCAGGGCCCAGCATCCCAGAGGGCACACGGGGCAGCAGCCTCAGAGCATCCTGACAAGGTCGGGAGCTGTGGAGCTAAACTTTCCTCCTCCGCAGCAGATACGGAGGGGCTGAGGGGTGACACCGAAGGGTTCAGCTCCCAGCAAACATCCTGAGCCTGCCCAGGCACTGTGCTGGAGCCACATCATCATCTGGCCACGGCTCTAAAGCTGGGGATGGGATCTCCTTTGAGGCTTAATCAGTGCAAGACTGCAAAGTGCTCGCAGACCCTTAGGGGGAGGGAGGCCAAGTTATCGCGGCAAGGAATCTTTTTCTGAGTTTTATTCGCATTAGCTGCTGCTCGTGTTAAATTCATACAGCACTTTGCAGGAACTAAAGCACTTTCTCTGCTGCACATCATTCACTGCTTCTCTCCTTCACAGCCCAAATCAAGTTGCTGAAAGGCTGCTGATGTCTCCACAAAAAAACATATATATAACCCGAACCCTTGAAAGGAGCTTTCTGTGCCAAGATAATTCTGCTTATGTAACACATTATCTGTCTTTCTCCTGGATTTTATTACTAAGAGATATTTGCATGAAAACAGGATCTTTGTTGCTTAGGAAATTCATCTGCTACCACTCATGTCCCCATTCTGCTGCGGTCGAGTGACAGCTATTGTGCTCCGCTCTCACCCTCGGCTATTTATACACTCCCCAGCCGCGTGTGCATCCGCCTCCTCGGGGAAGAAACATCCCTGGGTTTAAAGGGGAAAAACAAAGCAAAGACAAGCTGCTTCTTGGGCTTCCTTCCACTGAGGATGTTGCAAGAAGGGAGTAAACAACGGCTTTGGGATTGCCTCCACCTCAGAGCTCAATGAACCGCTTCGGGTCAGAGGTGTGCGGGGAAGCTGGAAAGAAGTTTTTGTGCTGGAGAACTGATGGAGCTCCACCTGCAGTTATCCCAGAAGAGATGAGGTGTGACTCGACTGGAGCAGGCAAGACACTTCCAAAGTGAAAATACAGGGTGCTAAATGGCTGTTGAATCTGGAGGAGAAAGGCACAGTAAGAAAACACAGCTAAAGCCAACTAAGTTCAAATGAGAAACAACCACACACCTCCACAGCGATGGACAACCACCGGAACAAACTGCCGTGACCAGAGGCCAGCTGAGGAGATGCTTTCACCAGACTCAGCTTGCAGGCTGCGACACAAGGGCTGGGATGCTCAGCTGGTCACCAAGGACCTAGGGACCCCTTTGAGGATCGGTGATTTTGCTCTTCAAAGTGTGGTGGCTTCCTGCAAGAAGCACACGTGCCTGCTTTGGCATGGAAATGCGGAGGGGAAACCACAGAACTTTCAAACGTAGCAACCTGGAAACAGTTCAAGGCTGAAACGCTCAGGCAAATGTTTTCACGGGTTATTAAGCCCCGATTTCTCACGCTTTGTTCCCTTACACTGCACTTCCCAGCCAAGCGAACCGCGCCGGGGCTGTCGACTCAACACACGCAAGGAAACCGGTCACAGGGCACAGAGGGTGAGTGAGCCTGGCTGGAGCAGAGCCAGGGTGGGAGCACAGCCTGTGGATGAGAGCAGAGCCCTTCAAAAGCAGCAGGAGCCCGCTCCAGCCCTGCTGGTGCTTTGCCCCTCGGCCGCTACCTGCCTACAGATGTATAAATCATACGGGTCGGGCAGAAAGCACCCTTCCAGCTCGGAGCACTTCAGCATGGATTAAAGAGTGCTGCAAGTCCAGGGACATCAGCAATGCCACCTTTGATTTAATATTTACCAGCACAAGAACTCCCCTCCATCTTCCCTGGACTCCCACGTCCCCGTGTGGACAGGGATGCTCCCGCCCCACCGTGCAAGACAGCTGCCCCCAGCCTTGCCCCTGGGTTTACTTTTCAGGGGTTAGAGGCATATTTTTTAATTCTCAGTCATGCCAGCCAGGCCCAGCCTTTCTTCTTCTCACCATCTTGGCAGGAAGGAGAAACCTCATCAGGAAAGCTAATTGTGGTCTGTGCTGGTACTGAGTCAAAGGGGTCAGTGAGCCGGGGCTCACCCATTCACATCCCACCTCAGCTATTCTCCAAACATAAAAAGAAAGTAATTAGTTTCTTTAATGGAGCAGACCTACACAAAACACAGTGGGAGGGGAGGAGGCCACACACAGATCAGCAGGTTTGGGAACTTTAATTGCCTTTTGATTCATTTCAGCTTTGAGGACGTGGTGACACGCTCCACTACAATACCACAGCCCTGATGGGATGAAGGCTGTTCCTGTCTTACCAAAACACCAAATTAGCACACAAAGGTTATTTATTTCTTTGGCTCCTGTTTGAAGAGCTGAGGACACATCTCTCTGCTGACGGTGGAGGTCCTGAGCCCACCCACAAAGGACTCCCCAGGGCAATTGCCCTGGCACAGTCCCCTGAGACCCACAGCAACCCTCCCCTCTGCAACCCCTTCACAGAACCATCCCTTCCATCAGTATCCCCTGGGCTAGGAAGGAGCCAGCAAGGATGAGGAAGGAGCCAGCAAGGAAGAGGAAGGAGCCAGCAAGGATGAGGAAGGAGCCAGCAAGGAAGAGGAAGGAGCCAGCAAGGAAAAGGAAGGAGCCAGCAAGGAAAAGGAAGGAGCCAGCAAGGAAGAGGAAGGAGCCAGCAAGGAAGAGGAAGGAGCCAGCAAGGAAAAGGAAGGAGCCAGCAAGGAAGAGGAAGGAGCCAGCAAGGATGAGGAAGGAGCCAGCAAGGAAGAGGAAGGAGCCAGCAAGGAAAAGGAAGGAGCCAGCAAGGAAGAGGAAGGAGCCAGCAAGGAAGAGGAAGGAGCCAGCAAGGAAAAGGAAGGAGCCAGCAAGGAAGAGGAAGGAGCCAGCAAGGAAGAGGAAGGAGCCAGCAAGGAAAAGGAAGGAGCCAGCAAGGAAGAGGAAGGAGCCAGCAAGGAAGAGGAAGGAGCCAGCAAGGAAAAGGAAGGAGCCAGCAAGGAAGAGGAAGGAGCCAGCAAGGAAGAGGAAGGAGCCAGCAAGGAAAAGGAAGGAGCCAGCAAGGAAGAGGAAGGAGCCAGCAAGGAAGAGGAAGGAGCCAGCAAGGAAAAGGAAGGAGCCAGCAAGGAAGAGGAAGGAGCCAGCAAGGATGAGGAAGGAGCCAGCAAGGAAAAGGAAGGAGCCAGCAAGGATGAGGAAGGAGCCAGCAAGGATGAGGAAGGAGCCAGCAAGGAAAAGGAAGGAGCCAGCAAGGATGAGGAAGGAGCCAGCAAGGATGAGGAAGGAGCAGTACTGCTGCTGCCTGCATCTCTCAGCTGCTGTTGCTTTCTCATCTTTCTATAAAAGTCCCTTCATCTCTGCTGGGAAAAGCCTCCTTTCAACTCTCCTCTCGTTAGCTGCTCCCTCATGTTTCACATTCCTGCCTGGGATCCAGGGCTTAGCACTGCTTGTGAAAAGCTGCTCTTGCTACCCTCCCACAGACCCCGGGATCAGGAGAGAAGCATCATTAGAGTGATTCTGGGATAAACCACAGAAATCTGATAGCTGTGGGAGACTGCTTTAGCTTTTCCTGCTTAGGAAGACCTTGAAAATCAAGCCTTGCAGAACACACCAGAATCCCTCCTCCCTGTACTACGGGGAGCAGCTTTTGGACCAGGGTAGTGGAAGCTTGTGGTGTCAGAGAGGTCCTGGCTGCACTCAGGACACAGAAGTAAATTCAGCTCTGAGCCACGAGATGCAGAAGAAGGAGAAGTGGCTGTTAAGAGGAGGAACCATCCATCAGCCTCCTCCATGGCCCCTCTTCCCCCAAAAATCCCAGTGAATTTGGTTGTAAAGATGTGAGACTTTTTACAATCATTATAAACGACTATTTGCATTTTCTTTTTCTTTCCTTTCTGGGTTTTAACGGGACTCATGAGAGCCTGAAAGGTCCAGTTATTTTTTATGATGATGATTATTGTCATCACTGAATGAAAGCTGAGATTCTCACACAACAGCACAACCCCAGGCACTGGCGTTTGGTAGGAATCACCCGCAAGGCAGGAAACGGGGTGCAGGCAGCACCCCACTGTGTCCCAGCAGCCTTGTGCCCCCTGCCAGCCCAGAGGAGGGTTTATCTTGAGCCATACCTGAGCCTCACAGAAAAGTGATGCCTAGTGCCTTGTGCCTCCCTCCCCGGTCATGTCCATCTTCTTCATGGCTTTTGGGATGCTACACTCATTGTGATGGATGCTCTCATTATGCTTATGCAGGGAGGGAAGATGATGAAGCCTTGATTGAGGTACTATGTCTATTAAAGATTTAGAATAACCCGTGCTGCTGGTGATCCCTCACTCTAAAGGCAGCCCAGCTTATCCTTGCACAAGTGAGGGGGGAACTGAGGATGAGTATGGGGTGGGGAGGGATAAAGGCTCATGGCACTCACTCCATGGATAGAAATGCACCTGGATTTGCAGTGAGCCCCAAGGACTCCCATAGTTTTCAAAGAGGCTGGGGAGGGACTATTTAGGATGGCAGGTAGTGACAGGACCAGGGGCAATGGAGCAAAGCTGGTGATGGGTAGATTGAGAGTGGATGTGAGGAGGAAGTTCTTCAGTGTGAGAGTGGTGAGAGCCTGGAATGGGTTGCCCAGGGAGGTGGTTGGGGCCCCATCCTTGGAGGTGTTTAAGGCCAGGCTGGATGGGGCTCTGGCCAGCCAGGTCTAGGGTGGGGTGTCCCTGCCTGTGCTGGAGGAGTTGGAACTGGATGATGGTTCCTTCCAACCCTGAGTGATTCTGATTCCATGGCTTCTCCAGTGAGGTGAGCCTGCTGTGGCAGGGGGACTGGACTAGATGATCTTTCAAGGTCCCTTCCAACCCCTAATGATTCTATGATTTATAGCTGCTCATCTTCAATTTAAGGCCCTGACACCCCTTCCTGAGCCTTGCACAATGCCTCAGCTAACCCTCCTGCAAAACGAGGCCAGTGCCCAATCCCTTCACAAAATCATTCTGCTCCCTGTAGGTGCCTTGCCATAGAGAAGCTAATTACAGCTAATTTTCCAGCACAGGGGCTGGGAACAGCTCCAGTTCCAGAGCTGTTCACACGTGGCACCACAGGGCCAGGGCACAGGTTGTGTTTGTGTCGGGGGCAGAGAGACAATTCTTCTCTCTGCAGCGGATAAATCCCGGCGTGTTTAAAGGGAGACAGACATGACTGCATTTATACTGTCACCCCTCCAGCTGTGGCTGTGTTCCTTTAATGTATATTGGAAAGTTTACTCCAAAATGATCCAGTATAAAGACTTTTATTCAAGAACTATAAAGGAGTTAAAACATCCCTATTTCTTCCTCTTCTTCCAAAAGCTTTTATGACAATGCTTTGAATTAAAAAAAAAATCCCTCCAGGCTTCTAATTGTGCAAGAAAATCCCACAGAAACACAACTGACTTCCAAATGCTGTTAAATTTAAAAGCTAATACAACAACGAGCAGACTGTGGTTTCATAGAATCACAGAATGATAGAATCATTAGGGATTGGAAGGGACCTTGAAAGATCATCCAGTCCAATCTCCCCACCACAGCAGGATCACCTAGACCAAGTCACACAGGAACACATCCAGGTGGGTCTTAAACATCTCCAGTGAAGGAGACTCCACAACCCCCCTGGGCAGCCTGTTCCAGTGCTCCGTCACCCTCACTGGGAAGAAGTTCCTTCTCAGGTTGATGTGGAACCTCCTGTGCTCCAGCTTACAACCATTTCCCCTCATTCTAACACTAGATGACACTGAGAAGAGCCTGGCTCCATCCTCCTGACACCCACCCCTCACATATTTGTAGACATTAATAAGGTCACCCCTCAGTCTCCTCTTCTCCAAGCTCAAGAGACCCAGCTCCCTCAGCCTCTCCTCATAAGGGAGGTGCTCCACCTCCTTCATCATCCTCGTTGCCCTACGCTGAACTTTCTCCAGCAGCTCCACATCCCTCTTGAACTGAGGAGCCCAGAATTGGACACAATACTCCAGATGTGGTCTCACCAGTGCAGAGTAGACGGGGAGAAGATCCTCTCTTGATCTGCTAACCACCCCGGTTCTGATCTACCCCAGGATGCTGTTGGCCCTCTTGGCCACAAGAGCACACTGCTGGCTCGTAGTCATCCTGCTGTCCAGTTTAGACAGTAGTTTGGGAGCATCGAGCTGTCCCTTCACATTACTGTGACCAGTATCCACAGACACTTTCACCCAATGATTTTACGTTTAACACAAGAGCCAGTTAGGGATCTGTGCTGGTTATGGGGTACCCATCCCCTGCATCCTCACTCCGTGTCCCTTCCTCTTGGCTTGGAGGGAGTTTTTCATCTCTCTTTGGGCAGGCTGAGCCGCAGGAGCCCCCAGTCTGCTGTACTGGGCATCAGCTCACCCTGTTCCATCCCAGCATTTGCAAGCAGAGCTCAGTGAATGGAGCTTTAATCCCGTGGAAATAGGACTTTTCCAGGCACTACTTACTGTGTTCACTACAACAATCCAAGGCAGATCTGCTCCCTCGACAGCACAGAGGGAAAAGGCTGCGTGACTGCGGGATCAGGACGTGTGCTGGGAAGATAAATTCACTCTTCCAAGCCTTTTATTTTTTGCCTGGGAACACCCCAGCACTGGGTTGCAGCCACACAGACAGGATTCACACACATGGCCACGTATCTAGGAATTTACCAGTCCCTTGCACAAGCTCAGCTTTGCCCCTAAAACCCCACTTGGATGCCTCATGGTGTAGCCAGGCTTTTTGTCCCACACTGAGCTCTAGGATCACGGTACGACACAGCAGCACTGCAAAACGACAGTCAGAGGCTGTGTCTGATCATCCATTTCCCTGTGGCCCTGACGACCAGCATCTCCCCCTCCCTCCCACCCAATCTGGCAGATGCACACAAGTGGCTGCAATAATTAGAGTCTCTTCAGGGTTCAGAGCCTCTCTGAATTGTGTTTGAGTGGCTGCAAGTGGGCGTCGCGGCCAATGCCAGCCTGGCTGGTATTTGCCCTCTCTGCTCCTGCTGCCAGAAGAGGGTTGAAACAAGTGTGATTGGGTTGGAAATCCATCCACCTCCTGTCTCCTCGACTCTTGGGTGTCACAAATCTGCTCTAAATGGGAGCCTGTGACACCCATCGACTTGTTACCATTCAAGCTATAAGGGACCATCAGCTGCAAGTGAGTGAACATCCACAGCTCCCAAGCCCTTAAGTCTCATCTGCTGCCCCAAAGTTGAACTTAAGGGTGTGTTTGGCAAAAGCAGCCTTTCCAGACAGCCCCTTCCTCTTTCCCAGGGGGCTTGACCCAGTTCATCACTGTCCCTGCAACAAACACCTCCGACAGACCTAACTGCTCACATGAATGTGGCATCCGCGTCCCAGCCGCCGCTGCCGAAAGCTCTGCACCTGGCTGCCAGCATCCTCTGTCACCACCTCTGGGTCTCACCACCACCACAGGGACAGGGAGAAGGACAAGAAGCACTGGACACGCAGAGTCACCTGCAGCACGCCACAAGGACAGCATGGGAGAGAGAACAGAACACGTTCCCCTCGCCTCAAGCAACCTCCAAAAACTCAGTCTCACTGGAAGAGACTTATTTTTCCTACTACAGAGAAATAAAACCCAGCAAAACTAGGAGACATCCACAGACCCCTCCAAGAGATCCCACCGGGTGGGAGGGTCGACAGCAGAGCAGCTCTCCCCTAAGGGTGACACACACAGACCTCGTTTCTATGCACTTTCCTCCAATAAACTTTCTACTTCCTATGCAAACAGAGATGACGACGACTTCCTGGCACATTCACATTTTAATAAAAATTACAGAGGGGAAGATATACGAGGTGGCACCTGAAACTGAAACCCTGCTATTTCTCCCATCATCCCCAAAATGTAATATTTTGACATTTAGAGAGAGCTGCAGCATGGAGGGGTTTCTTTGAATTGATTTTCTCTTTCCCTGTATGATATTAGGCAAGCTCTTCTCCATTTTCTAATTTCATTAACTGGCACTGAGAATAAGCCCCTTTATTTCCCCCTGAATCCACCCACTCAATTTTTATTTCTCTCATTCTACAGAGAACTCCACGTAAAACGTTTTTCAAGCACAATTGCTCAAAGAATTACAAGGGAGGCAAGTAGAGCAAAGGCAGCCGAGTGCCTGAGCGCAGCAAGAGCATCCTGTACGCACCGGGCCAGCGGCAGGTGAAGGGGACCCTTCACCTTCCCAGGGCAGGTAGGAAAAGAACTAAATCCAAGAGGGAAAGGCTTGTCTGGAAGGGAAGACTACACAACTCCATGCTGAGGACTGATGAGGTGAGCAGAGCACCATGAGCATGGGATCATGTCCAGTTTATCTGTGTGATCCTCCAGTAGAGCCACCCCTGCAGGGCTCACAGAGCCCCCTCCCCACATCAGCCAAACCTGCTGGGAGGCTCTTTGCATTTACATTCCACAGCTCTTTTCAAACAAATCTAAAGAGGAGATGTTCACTTGTTCCCAAAGGCACAGCAGAAATACCTGTGTTGTGTACAGCCAAGGAGGATTTGCTGATTGAGCTGGACCTAGGGGACCTAGCAGAGATGTTTAATGCTTCACATCACAGCTGGCACAGGGACTGTGCTGTGCTCTGATGCCCCAGCTGGCCTGCAGCCTCCTGCTCCCTCTGACCTGCCAAAGCTGAGCTCAGGATTCAAAACTGCCCAAACAGAGGAATCAGAGCTCCAAAGGGATGGGATCTTTCCAGAGGCAGGGACCCTGCAAAGACCATTGGGACACTCCAGTGTTCCCAGAGCACATGAAGGACACATTTAGTGGAAAAAGGAGGCAGCTGCTGAAAAATCTGCCTGCAGCTCTTTGTGGCTGCTCAGCACTGGGAACTGGAGACTGCAGGCAGGAGTAAAAGGCATTTGTGACCAAAGGCAGGAGTAGGCAGAGCTGGGCAGAGAAAACCCACTCCCAAGCCCCTGGATCTGCATTGTACCCCCAGTGTTCACAGATCTGCAGATGAAAAGAGACATCAGGGAATTAGAACTACTTGTGGAGAAACAAGAATGATTAATGCTGCAGAAGGAAAGGGGTATGAACGGGTGAAGTAATAAAAGAAATACAGATGAAATAAAATCCCCCTTGAAGTCTCATTCATCCAGATCTGAAAAGGTGGAACTTTGCCACCTAATTCAGGATTTCCTCCACCAGAAAAGCAGATGGATAAACAGATAAGGTGCTACTCTGCCTCCCTCCTTTCATGCCTTTCCCTGGGTCCCACAAAGGCTGATCTCCACAGGCAAAGACTCTGTTCCTCATTCTCCATCTCCCCAAAAGCGACACTGAATAGCAGGTGCAGAGCCACAAGAAGCTGGATTTGTGCATATGTGTGTCTGGAGGCATCACACACAACAGCTGAGGACTCTGACTGAGCTCCTCCAGTCACCCTTATCTCTAGGAACCCCGTTCGGCTGATGGGCTGAGACCTGGCTAAGGAACAATCCGAGAGGCACAGCCGTGGGGTAGCCTCATGCTGCACTGTGTGTAAGGAGCCTTGGCCAGCTGGGGAAAGAAGAGATCTCCATTCTAGACACAACAGTGATATTTCACATTGTTCTCTGGCTTCACATTGAAAGGAGGGAGAAGGGTGGTATTTTTCAGGAAGTGGATGCCATCCAGAGGGACCTGGACAGGCTGGAGAAGTGGGCACAGGCCAACCTCATGATGTTCAACAAGACCAAGTGTAAGGTTCTGCATCTGGGTCGAGGCAATCCTAAGCACAAGTACAGGCTGGGCAGTGACTGGCTGGAGAGTAGCCCTGAGGAGAGGGACTAGGGGGTGCTTGTGGATGAAAAGCTCCACATGAGCAAGCAGTGTGCACTTGCAGCCCAGAAGGCAAACTGGATCCTGGGCTGCATCAGAAGTGTGGCCAGCAGGTCCAGGGAGGTGATTCTCCCTCTCTACTCTGCTCTGGTGAGACCCCACCTGGAGGGCTGCATCCAGTTCTGGAGCCCTTATTCCAAGAGGGATGTGGATGTGCTGGAGTGAGTGCAGAGGAGGGCCACGAGGATGAGCAGAGGGCTGAAGCACATCTCCTATGAGGCCAGAGTGAGAGAGTTGGGGCTGTTCAGTCTGGAGAAGAGGAGGCTCCCAGGTGACCTTATTGTGGCCTTCTAGTATCTGAAGGGGGCTACAAAAAGGTTGGGGAGGGACTTTTTAGGATGTCAGGTAGCGACAGGACTAGGGGGAATGGAGCAGAGCTGGAGATGGGTAGATTTAGAGTGGATGTGAGGAGGAAGTTCTTCACCATGAGAGTGGTGAGAGCCTGGAATGGGTTGCCCAGGGAGGTGGCTGGGTCCCCATCCCTGGAGGTGTTTAAGGCCAGGCTGGATGGGGCTCTGTCCCTCTGTCCAGCCTGATCTAGGGTGGGGTGTCTCTGCCTGTGCTGGAGGGATTGGAACTGGATGATGGTTCCTTCCTACCCTGAGTGACTCTGATTCCGTGGCTTCTCCAGTGAGGTGATCCTGCTGTGGCAGGGGGATTGGACTGGATGATCTTTAGGGGTCCCTTCCAATCCCTTATGATTCTATGATGCTCTGGAAGAGGAGTGGGGTGCAGGTTCCCTGGGAGGGGCTGGCATCGACACTCCCATCCCCACTGACAACACACTCCGATTTTCCAAGGCAGCGTTTGGAAACCCCACCTTGTTCCCAGGCTTTTTTTGGAAAAAAAAGGGCAATATTAAATACAAACAAACCCAAATCCATTATCAAATTATATTTCTCTGTAAGATAAGGGTTGATAGAGAATGAATTGCAGCAATAAAGTTGAAACAAAACATTTTTAGTTTTCTATTACTGCTGGCCCCAGGCTTTGAGCCTCTGAGTCTCTCTGGCCAGGATGGATTGCCTCTCGTCTTGGACGTGAGCTGGGAACCAGCTCCTCCACCTCTGTGCAAGAACAGCAGCTGAGTGTGCGTGTTGGACGTGCCAGGAGGACCCTCAGGAGCACCAGGGGGGTGGCAGTGTCCATGCTCAGAGCCGGGGGACGAGCCTTCCCCCCTGAGGAAGGGGTAAAGCCACGCACGAGTGCGGGTGGCACAGCTCCTGGGATCCCCATCGATTGCTCGCGCTACCTTCCGATGCTACACACGGACGCACCGGCACGCAGGTTGAAATCAATAAGACAAGGCTCTTCTATTAAAGCAAACACCAAACCTGACATTTGGGAGGAGGGGGGTCGGGAGATTTTTACAGCATGAGAGCAGCAGCGTGGCAGCACAAAGAGCCGCTTAGCAGCTCTCGCTCTGCATCCTAAGCCCACAGCACAGAGCTAAACCTTCAGGCCACAGCTTGCCCATGCGCTTCCACCAGACAGCTCTGCAGTGTCCCTGACTCAGCCTGGACTTCGACCTGTATTTTCAGCACTGATGGGCTCACACAGCAGCTCAAAGAGCGCACTGGCTCCTGAGGGGAAGGAATTGGTGTTTGATGCCAGGCATCAAATCATCAGCAGCCAGCACAAGCCCACCAGTAAAGACTTTTGCTGCCAGTCATCTCCTGCCACAGAGGAGCAGCATCTTCCTGTGCCTCAGGTTCCCCATGGCAGACTCTACAGCAGGGTTTGCATCCATCCACTCAAACCTCGGATGAGTGGGCTTTTTCCCAGGAAATCACCAAGCTTTTGCCACCTCAGTCCTGGCAATAAACCCATTTTCCCTTCCAATCCCTAATGATCCTGTGATTTTCCCAGATGTGGAAAGCCAAGGTGGGCTCTGCTGGCTGCATCCCCCTGGACAGCAGCATCAGAGCCAGGCTGTCCCCACAAGCTCTGTCCATTAGTGCCAGTGATTGGGTGATTTATTGCCACTGTTTGTGTGGCCAGGGAAGACGAATAGAGTTAATAAAGCCACCCATCCCTGCTGGAGACGCTTTGCAAAGCTGCTGTAATTCTTTCCCTTACATCCCTGCCATGGGTTCAGCTTGGGCTAAGAGAAAGTGTTCAGGAGGCATCAGGAGCACCTCACCCCAAGCCTCCTAGCCCCTCACACACCTTTCAGGTCCCTCTGGAGACAGACATGGGGCACTGAATGCAGCCCTACCCAACAGAAAGCCTTGGAGCAAAGGCAAAGGAGGGCACTGCCTACAATGTCTTTGACTAAAATGTCAGGAAGGCAGGTGAAATCCAGCAGCTGCTCAGCATCCCTCTGCCCTGGCTGGATGCTCTCTGGGCATCCAAAGCTGCTGCTGCAGCTTGCCTTGGGAAGACAATTCAACAAAAGCATAACAGCCTCTGATAGGGATCTTCCTAATTCTATTCCAGCTAATCCTCACAAATTAGTAAATACAGCTTCATCCTATTTGGAGATATTTCACCACCCAGGGATTTCTAATAAGCTGATAGGAATAGCCAAAGTAGCTTGACTAACTGCGCTTCTGAAGAGCAGCATCAGGTACTGTGTCTAACAAGCCCTCCCTGGTCCAAAGGGAGCCTCTGATCAATCCCTATCAGGCAATTCCCTGTGTTATTTTCCATTGACTTCTCCAATAATCCCCTCCAGCAGTTAATCAGCGCTTCGCATTCGGAGTCACTTAGGTTTCATAGGATTTTCCTAATGTTGTTGGCACGTTAATATTTAATAGCCCTTGTGCTGCATCTTTTTGAAGCCAATGGACCTGGGATTTTTGCTCAACGAGAGCTTTTGTTGCAAAGCAAAGCTGACAAGTCCTCAGGGGTGGATCGTGGGAAGCTGGGAATATGGACCCGAG
>VXBP01010403.1:0-22044 GCA_013400115.1 Rhinopomastus cyanomelas
GGGGGAAGTGTTCAGGGATTTATTTGCTTCTTAATTGTTTTCGCTGCTATAAGTTCTGCCTTACAACTTATTACTTTTAAGCATTGGGCCACACTTGATGTCGTTTTAGGTGCGATGGAAACCACAGTAAAGCCATGGCTGAAGTGGCTATAAGGGAGTACTCATGCACATAGAGCATAATTAGACTGCAGAACTCATTGCCACTGGATAAATGGGTTTCCAGAGCCAGTGGTGTATCCGAGCACATGATGGGATGTGCCTGTGAGTGCCCAGCCTTGTCTGGCAGCACAGCAGTGAGCAAGAACTGTGTGATCTGTCCTGCAAGAAACACTGGCACCTTATTTTTTGCGCTGAGAATGCCAGTTACTTTGTGGAAGGAGATGCTTTTGAACCTGGTTTGTTTCCTGGACTCCTATAGTGACTTTTAAAATGGATAAAAGGATATAAAATACAGGAAATGCAAGGGAAAGGTCATCACTTTGTGTGTGTGTGTGTGTGTGTGTGTCTTTGAAGCACATAATCTGGAGAAAGCCAAGACTGGCTAATAAGATCCTGTGTGTGCATGTTGTCCCACAGTCACATGGGTTGTAATGTCTCTTATGGAGACACAGTGCTTCCCCAGTCCCTTTCTGAGACAGAGGTTTTCATTTAGCTAATACAAGAAGGTCCCAAGCTTTTTGCATCAATAGACCCCTGTTACTGTTTAAAAATAAAACCATCAACCCTCCTTATCAAGTATTTAATTTGAAGTTGCATGTAGCATCATTCACAGAATCACAGAACATGAGGGGTTGGAAGGGACCTCAAAAGATCATCCAGTCCAATCCCCCTGCCACAGCAGGATCACCTAGGTCAAGTCATACAGGAACACACCCAGGCAGGTTTTAAACATCTCCAGAGAAGGAGACTCCACAACCTCCGTGGGCAGGAGATGTCCTTTCTTTTATCCTCCCATTACCTCACAGAATCACAGAACATGAGGGGCTGGAAGGCACCTCAGAAAATCTAGTCCAATCCCCCTGCAGGATCACCTCGATCAAGTCGCACGGGAACACGTCCACATGTCAGTCTTAGACACGTGGCCCCTTGAGAAAAAGGAAGTGAGGTTTGGTCTGTGCGCTGCTAGAGGCAGGAATTTTGGTCAGGAGTCCGTATGCAGCACAACTAACACATAACCTCCCCCTTCCTTTTTTAGTAGATCCCTGGCACACCTCAGGTTCGTCTGGTATAACCGGTAACTAAATGGGGGCAATTAAATCCAGGGTCCGAGCTCTCACTAAAACGGCTCAGGAGTAACTAACCCATAAATTGTGGGGGTCTGCTGCTTCCTACCAGAAATTCATTTCAGTGAGTGCAGGTAAAATTAGTAGTTAGGTATCTGTTTTTATCAGCAAATGTATGAATTTGATATTTTTGGCACCAACTGGAGTTCCACACAGAAGAATGAGAATTTAGACCTTGACAGTTGTACCTTTTCACCTCATGTGCTGAGCTCTGAGATGTTGTACTGCTGGGTATTTCAGACCTACCTGCCTCTGCCCTTTAGGCTTTCCTCTAGTAGAAATACCCTGCTTGGACATGTTCCTGTGAGACTTGGTCTAGGTGTTCCTACCATGGTGGGGGGATTGGACTAGATGATCTTTGGAGGTCCCTTCCAATCCCTAATGTTCCGTGATTCTGTGGCATATGAAGAGTCACTCTTCAGCAGAACAGAAAGGTGACACCACGTTCGAAGTGGAGGGGAAAGGAAGAGTGCTTTCAGATAATCTGTAGTTAACTTATTTTGTCCCTACCTTGAACAATATGCTCTACAAGTTTCAAAAGCAGATGCAGCTGTTGCATGGAAGTGCTACGGTCCACACTTCACTTGGGTAGGGCAGAACACTCTGAAGAACACATTAATTTGTAAGCTTTGGCACTTAATTCCTGGGGGGTTCTGCTATCTGTTGCATCTTCCTCTGCAGTAGTTAGACTGTGAGTATCGAGTTTGAGCCATGAAGAGGATGAAGGGAGTAGAACATCTCCCTTATGAGGAAAGGCTGAGGGAGCTGGGTCTCTTAAGCTTGGAGAAAAAGAGAGTGCTAACCTCATTAATGTTGATACAGATGTGGAAAGTGGGTGTCAGGAGGATGGAGCCAGGCTCTGCTCAGTGGCACCTAATGATAGGACAAGGGGCAAAGGGTGTGAGGGTGTGAGCTGGAACAGAGGAGGTTCCACATAAATATGAGAAGGAACTTCCTCGTGGTGAGGGTGACAGAGCCCTGGAAGGGGCTGCCCAGGGGGGTTGTGGAGTCTTCTTCTCTGGAGATGTTTAAAACTCACCTGGACATGTTCATGTGCAACTTGACCTAGATGATCCTGCTGTGGCAGGAGGATTGGACTGGATGATCTTTCGAGATCCCTTCCAATCCCTAGTGTTCTGTGATTCTGTGATTAGCCAGTGTTGTTTCTCTAAGAATTTTCTGCGTGTTCTAATGCAGTTGGCTTGTGTTGGTTGTCATTGTAAACTCTCAAGTGTTAGGCACTGTAGCGTGAAATCTCTCTGTATTTGTTTGTAGTGGCCACCACTATCGTGCCTGAGGGTTTTCTTTCTTTTTTAAAAAAACTCTTATTTCAGTCCCAAATTTCTCTGCACTCTGTCTCCTTTTTTCCTCTGCTCTTCACCATAGACTTTCTCTTCCTCTTGCTTTACACTCAGAAGTAAGGACCACTGCCAAGTGTTGTAAAAGAAAGTGTTTCAACTGCTGGACGTTGACAGGAAATGTAATAGTAAGAACTCTCCACAGAGCAAGGAAGTCAGAACTTCCTTCCTTTGGCTTTCCCTCCTCCAAAAAGACTGCTGTCTCAAGGAGCAACCCATGACTGGCCTCCTGAGGTCCTGGAGCTCTGTGGCAATTGCTGTGGCTGAAAGCTGAGTTCCATTAACAGCACAATTTCAGTGATCACACTGAAGTTTTGAATGTGACTTTTTAATGCATTGGACAGTCACATTTTTCTTGGAGTTTTCTTCTCTTGAACAAGCGCAGACTGCTGGCTGCATCTTCAGAGCTGCTGGAGAGCTGGGTGGGGAGAAATTTAATGAACTATAACAAGGGCAAGTGTAGAGTTGGTATCTGGTCAAGAACAACCCGAGGCACCAGTATAGGTTGGGGACCAACCTGTTGGAGAGCAGTGTAGGAGAAAGGGACCTAGGGGTCCTGGTGGCTAGCAGGATGACCATGAGCCAGCAATGGGCCATTGTGGCCAAGAAGGCCAACAGCAGCCTGGGGTGGATCAAAAGGGGGTTGGTTAGCAGATGGAGAGAGGTTCTCCTCCCCCTCTACTTTGTCCTGGTGGGACCACATCTGGAGTATTGTATCCAGTTCTGGGCCCCTCAGTTCCAGAAGGACACAGAGCTGCTGGAAAGAGTCCAGCGCACAGGCACAAAGGTCCTTCCAAGGTCCCTTTCAATCCCTGATGTTCTGTGATTCTGCCATAGATCTGTTTAGTAACTGGCACTGGAGCATGGCCATGTTGGGAGCTGGGTCTCTTCAGCTTGGAGAAGAGCAGACTGAGGGGTGACCTCATTAATGTCTATAAATAAGTGAAGGGTGGGTGTCAGGAGGATGGAGCCAGGCTCTGCTCAGTGTCATCTAATGCTAGGACAGGAGGCAATGGGTATCAGCTGGAACATAGGAGGTTCTTTCAAGATCATCTAATCCCTTCCAATCCCTAGTGTTCTCTGATTCTGGGATTCTGTGATTTTTAGATGGAGTGAGTGGAAGTTCTACAGGATCAGAGCAGATGTGCTGATACTGCAGATACTGGTTTTTCAATTTACTGGGTATCACAGTATAATTACAGCAGATTTTCTCTTTAGCTCTTCTCTAATTTGTTATGTTTTTTTCAAAAATCACCTGGCAGAATTTGCCTGGACATGTTCCTGTGCAACCTGATCTAGGTGATCCTGCTCTGGCAGAGGGGTTGGGCTGGATGATCTTTCAAGGTCTCTTCCAATCCCTAATGTTCAGTGATTCTGTGAAGCTGGAAAGGGGCAGATAGAGGCTGAACATGAGGAAAAAGCTCTTTAATCTGAGGGTGGTGGATCACTGGAACAAGCTGCCTACCAAGGTGGTGGAGGCCCCATCCCTGGAGATGTTCAAGGTCAGGCTTCATGGGGCTCTGAGCAACCTGTTCTAGTTCCAGATGTCCCTGCTTGTTGTGGAGGGGTTGGACTAGATGACCTCTGGAGGTCCCTTCTAGCCCAATACAGTCTGTGATTCTGTGATTTCTGTCCTTCTCCTTTAAAAAAAAGACTTGTAGAAGATAACAACATAGTTGTTGTCTCTGAAGTTTAAGAAGTTATTCAAAGTACTTTGCATGTTCTTTGGGGTTTTTTTTAATCTTGAGCCTATTTCTTCTCATTTCTTACTCTAATTTTCCTTTTTTTCCAAAGGCTGTCCTTTTGTGATCAAAACATTTCTGTGTTTTTAAATCACTAGCACTTACTTACAGAGCAAAATGTAGAAGTTTTTGTGTTGTCTTCTGTAGCCAGAGAGGCTCTTTGTGCACATGGGAACCAAGCGTGTCCCCTCACTGTAGCACAGAGCCAGCTGTTCATCTCTTGTCCTGACTCTAGCTGAAGAGGGATGCACAAATGGGATAAAATACACCCATTGTTCAACTCAGATTGAAGTGGGATTTGAGTGTTGCTCAGCCAATAAAGAGAATTAATTTTATTCTCTCTGTGAGAGTAGTGATTTTCTGCAGAAGGGGACACAATGTCTTGCCATTTCCCCAGTGTCACTGGCTCCACTTCACCCTCCCCTTTGCTGACTCACAGTTCTTCAGGGTAAAGAGAGGGTTAACTTTCTTGGGGCAGTATAAATGGGTGGAGTAAGGGTTGAGCTCCTTACCTGGGACACCCACTAAACACAGTGACAGCTCCAGGAAAGAACATCCTCTTTGGTAGAAAAGGATCCCAGCAGGATATGAATTGGAACCTGCAAGTGGTCCTTTGTCTGACTAGAGTCAAAGAAGATGATGGGGCCAAGACGTTCACAGAACCGCAGAACATTAGGGATTGTAAGGGATCTCGAAAGATCATCCAGTCCAATCCCTCCACCACAGCAGGATCCCCTAGATCAAGGTGCACAGGAACATGTCCAGGTGGGTTTTAAATGTCTCCAGAGAAGGAGACTCCACAACCTCCCTGAGCAGCATCTTCCAGGGCTCTGTCACCTTCACTGTAAGGAAGTTCCTTCTCGTATTGATGTGGAACCTAGAATCATAGACTCATTAGGGATTGGAAGGGACCCCGAAAGATCATCTAGTCCAATCCCCCTGCCACAGCAGGATCACTTCATGGAAGAAGTTATGAAATCAGAATCACTCGGGGTTGGAAGGGACCACCTGATCATCCAGTTCCAACCCCCCCACCAGGCTGGGACACCCCACCCTAGACCAGGCTGGCTAGAGCCCCATCCAGCTCTGCCCTTGCCCTCATTCTGCATGTTCTGTCAGGAAGGTCCCTTATGAAACTGGGACCTAGGAGATCCTGCTGTGGCAGGGGGATTAGACTAGATGATCTTTTGAGGTCCTTTCCAATCCCTGATGTTCTGGGAGTCTGTGAAACTGCCTGAGTTGTCCAGAAGGCTCTACTGTCATATCCCAGTTAGCAAACCAGTTCGTTCCTCTGTGCTTTGGCTGCCCTGTTGCTGTAGGGAGGATATCACAGCTGCTGGTAGCCACATCATCTTTTTAACCTGACAGCTTGTTACCTGACTCATGAACCATCTTTATTCCATAAGATCCACTCTGAGATTTACATCCTTAAAACTTCTTGCAGGGCTGGTTCAAAGACATTGCTCTGCACACTGAATCATACCTGGCCCCGTGAAAAACGTGGGAAGAAGTTCACTGCCTACAGCCACTCCAAGTCCAAGCACAGAAATAAATGCACTGAAGCAGAAGTGAGCTAAAAGCAGAACTTTAAAAGGAAAGTTTCCATGACATCTTGAAGGAAAGCAGCGTTTTGCAATGTGCTTCAGCCCCAAACCAGACCGTGCCGTTTCCTTCCAAGCGGTTGGGTTTAGAAGCTAACGTTACTTTCGGCAGGTCTTGAGATTCATTTTTAGAGCCGTTTCAGGAAGAGAGACGTTCTTGTGGAAGGAACAGACAGCTTGTTCTTGGAGGCAGCCCGGGGTTAAAATCCAGGTCTCTGTGCCTTGAATGCAGGGAACTGAGAGCTGGGAGCTCCAACTCAGAAATGGGTGTCTCTTCCACTTGGTTACTGGCAGCTGTTTCCCCTCCCTCAGCTGCTTGCTTTGCCTCTCCCCAGCTGCCCCTGCCTGCCCAGTGAGGGTGCCCTACTGGCTGACCAGGCTAGAGCGTCCACAACACTTTACAGAATCACAGAACATTAGGGGTTGGAAGGGACCTCAAAAGATCATCCAGTCCAATCCCCTGCCACAGCAGGATCACCTAGACCCAGTCACACAGGAACACATCCAGGTGGGTTTTAAACATCTCCAGAGAAGGAGACTCCACAACCCCCCTGGGCAGCCCCTTCCTGTGCTCTATCACCCTCACTGGGAAGAAGCTCCTTCTGATAATGATGTGGAACCTCCTGTGTTCCAGCTGACACCCACTGCCCCTTGTCCTATAATTAGATGCCACTGAGCAGAGCCTGGCTCCTTCCTCCTGACACCCACCCTTCACATATTTATCAACATTACTGAGGTCACCCCTCAGACTCAGTTTCTCCAAGCTGCCCCTTCATACACTGAGCTGTTTGTTTTCTGTCTGCTTCTAAACTGAATGTGGGAAACTTATAAATCAATAAAAATCACAAATAAATGAGCAGCTCTGTAGGAAGGACAGTCCCCTACACAGGTACTTTGAATAACGAAGTCTCACCTGTTTCTCTAGACCTGATCATTGCAGACCCTGTTGCTGTCAGCTGTGAATCACAGAATCACAGAACATTAGGACTTGGAAGGGACCTTGAAAGAGCATCTAGTCCAATCCTCCCACCACAGCAGGATCACCTTAAAGCAAGAACAGACAATGTTAGCAGCAAATATTTCTTTCCCTCAAAAAATCTATCAGCTAAAATAGTTTAAAGCTGTTTTTCACAAGAAGTTGTGCTGGTGTCTGTGTCCTTCCCAAGCCAGCATGTACCCCAGTTCCCCTGTAGCGGTCCGTGGCAGGGGGTTGAATATGATTTGTCACTGAATGTGATACAGCCCTTCCCTCCCTCTCCACCCTGCAGCAGAAATGATGGAGATTGAACTAGACCAGATGAAAACCAGCTTCTAGAAAACAAATATAACTTCAAATTGTTTTCATAATCGTGCAATGGTTTCAATTAGATTTCTTAATCAATCTTCTTGGCGTAATGTGTAACACGACAAAACATTTTAAACCTGATTTTATTGGTCTTTTTGAAGGGCATTGGGACTTTTCAGTCTGATAGACAGCCTGTGGCCTCCAGTAGCACCTGTGAAATACCCTGGACAAAGTCAAGACTCTGCACTGGTGAGTAAGGTTGATGTGGAAATGGGTTTTTTCCCTCACAGCTACTGTTTTTGTTGGTAATGTGATCGTGTTTACCTTGGGAGTCACGTTCTCTCCCTCTCTCTAGCTACTGAGTGTTGTTTTAATGGTTCTGGGAACCTCACAGGCTAACCTGAAGCCCTCTGAATCAGCAGTATCTTTCCAAAAACGTGCTGTTAGCCCCTTATTTAGTCCTCTAGTGTTAGAATGGTAGGAAAGCCAGACAAATTAATCCTCTCCACGCGCAAGGAAAGAGGGATGAGACAGCATGGGGCCCACTGAGAAACCTGTGTACTGGACTAGATGATCTTGCGAGGTCCCTTCCAATCCCTTATGATTCTATTACATTAGCTCATTCTTTTGAAGCCCTTTACAGCCCTTAGATTTGAAAGCACTTGTCTAAGGATTAACTTCTGTGAAGACAGTGACTGCTGGATTCAGGTCTCTTATTAGTTAGGATGGGTTTGAGGGATACTACTCTCACTTAGCATCACAGAATCATTCAGGTTGGAGAAGACCCCTGGGATCATTGAGTCCAACAATCAACCCTACTCTACAAGGTCACCCCTAAACCAGATCCCCCAACACTACATCTGAGCATCTTTTAAACACATCCAGGGATGGGGACCCAACCATGGGCAGCCCATTCCAGCACCTGACCACTCTGTCCATAAAGAATTTCTTCCTGATGTCCAGTCTAACCCTTCCCTGTTGAAGCTTGAAGACCTTCCCTCTGATTCTGTCACCAATCACCTGTGAGAAGAGACCAGCACCAACATCTCTACAGTGTCCTTTCAGATAGTTGTAGAGAGCAATGAGGTCTCCCCTCAGCCTCCTCTTCCTCAAACTAAGCAGCCCCAACTCTCTCCATCTCTCCTCATCAGATTGATTCTCCAGGCCCTTCCCCAGCTCCATTGCCCTCCTCTGCACTCACTCCAGCACCTCGATGTCTCCCTTGTACTGAGGTGCCCAAAACTCAAGGTGTGCTCTGCACTCACTCCAGCACTGCTCTCCCCTTGAAGACAGCTAAGGGATGAGGACAAAAGCAATCTGAAAAGTAATGAACACTTCTGTGATTTGAGGAGTTGGGGAGGTATTAAAAAGGGTTTGAGGTGCCAAGCTGTGTATTTGCAACTGGAAAACTGCATTCTTAATTTCCATTTAATTAGCTTTTATGGTTGAAAAGGAGTTCTGTCATATTGAGTGTTCTTCTGGTAGTCCGAGATCACCCGAGAAGGCTCTGGGTAGCCCAGTTCTCCTGCTGCCCTGCTGTTCTTGCATAGGCTGTTTGAGATATTAAAAGTCTGTGTTAGAGCCTGGGGCAGTCAATCAGGATGTGAGCTCTAGAAAAAAGAAGCAGCAGCTGGAAATTAACAACTTTCAAAGCCAGGGGATGTTGAAGGTGAATGTTTCTACTTACTCCTGAAGCCTGGAAATCTTCTTCTCTGCAGTGCAGATTGTTCTTTGCGTTGTGCAGGGGTTTATGCTGAAGAATAAAAGGCTGAGCTCTTGGTTACATATAAAACCAAGACTGAAATGGCCATTCTCTCCTTGACTCTCCCTTTCATCTGGACATTTCTCAAGTCTCAGAGGAGTGGATTGTTTTGTGAATTAAAAGTACTGAGGACAACAGAATGGGAACATCCATGGACAGAGCAAAGCTCTTAAATATTGTTCAGCCTTACGATGCTTCTCATTTGTTCTTAATTTTCCCTGTTTTATTAGCCATCTAAAAATGGAGGAAACTTTCCATAGTCGTGTCATTTACACTCCTGTCTGGGGTTTGAAATACTGATTCGTTCCATGGGGGAATCACGACTCGTCTTTTCCTGCAGCAGGTGTTTGTCTGGATTGAGTTTTTTCAGTCAAGAGACATTTTTCGTGACCCAATCAGTACAGGTTTGTGGAAGCAGGTTTATAGTGAAGGGTGGGTGTCAGGAGGATGGAGCCAGGCTCTGCTCAGTGGCATCTAGCAGCAGGACAAGGGGCAATGGGTGTGAGCTGGAACACAGGAGGTTCCACATCAATATGAGAAGGAGCTTCTTCCCAGTGAGGGTGACAGAGCTCTGGAAGGGGCTGCCCAGGGGGGTTGTGGAGTGTCCTTCACTGGAGATGTTTAAAACCCACCTGGACATGTTCCTGTGTGACTTGGTCTAGGTGATCCTGCTGTGGCAGGGGGATTGGACTGGATGATCTTTCAAGGTCCCTTCCAATCCCTAATGTTCTGTGATTCTGTGACCCCCTTTCTTTTGAGCCCCATGTACATTAAAAAGCCTTCCCGAGGAGGCAAACAGAACTTGTGTATCAGCTGGGTTTGCTTTTTCCCTCCTTCTGCAGATCGGATTTGTAATGGTTTTTAATGGATTCATATTTATTGTATAAAATGAAATGCCTCATCCCCAACAAACACCACTGGAAGAATATATTAACATTCCCACAATACACATTATTCCCTAGCACTGTCTGTTTTATTTTCCTGAGGAGCCTTTCCAGCTCTCTTGAAGCGCTGACTGATAAAGCTGTAACGTCACAGCACTTTTTAAGGGGGGAAAGAAAAATATCTGGCATAACGCGAAGGGAGCAGTCCCTGTAGCTGTTGTGTTCCTGTTCCTCATTATCTCCTTCTGCTGTGCTGGATTTAATTTGGCAGCTTTGAATGTTCAGCAGCTGTTTACTATCACAAAAACCCACCCACATGCAGCATTCCCCAGCTCTCAGAGAAGTCAGGGATGCTAAAAAGCAGAGCGCTCCAACCACGTCATAAACCAACAGCAAGCACCTTGAAGCTGTCGCGATGTTTGCCAAGCGTGCCAGGCTGCGAGGTGTTTGTGTGACGAGGATCAACGTCAGGCTGTGGGAAGAATGATAGGCACAAGCTGATTTCACTTATGACTCTCAATTTATTCACTTCTGCTTCGGAGAGTCGTTGTTATTAACCAGATTATTTTGTTTCCTCATTCCTCTTCGAATGTAAACGGTGTGATTTGCTTTGGCTGTCATTGTAAAGCCCAACGAGCCAAGTTAAAGTACCTTTTCTAAGGTGACATTTCCTTTCCTTCCTCCTCAGCAGATGACAACTGATCTTCCTGCTCCCAGCTTCTGTTACATCCTCACTGCTCACTCTGGTGAAATACAGGTGGAAGTGGATGAGGAAGAGCAGCTTTCGAGTCTGTACCAGCCACCAGCTGTCCGTGGTCTGAAGGAGATTCTTCAGGTAATCTGCTTTCTGGGACAGGTAGCAAATACTTGGTGCCACTGCACTTCTGCTGTCGTGTTTGTCTCATTGCCTGCTTTTGTGCTGTTTGCAGATCAGTGGTTGTAACGAGCGTTGCAGCTTCTGGGCGCGAGTGCTGTACCGAAGGCTGCAGGTAATCTTTGCCCTTAGCAGTGACTTCAACATCCAATAATGTGTTCGTGTGAGGAAGATGGCATTTCTCTTGTTTAGGGGAAAACACAGACTCTTCACAGTATCACAGATCATTAGGGGTTGGAAGGGACCTCAGAAGTTCATTCAGTCCAATCCCTCTGCCAGAGCAGGATCACCTAGATCAAGTCACACAGGAACACATCCAGGCAGGTCTTGAACATCTCCAGAGAAGGAGACTCCACAACCTCCCTGGACAGCCTGTTCCAGTGCTCCGTCACCCTCACTGTGAAGAAGTTCCTTCCTGGATTAGCTTCAAGAACTGTGTGTACAGAATTACCACCAGGTCTAAAATGATTGTGGACAGGTAAAATGAACTACATCTCCAGTTTCAGTCCTGGCCAGTGAATTGTTTTTGAATAAACCGCCTCCTCACCAGTGATCCCACTGCACCCTGGAAAGGGAGCTTGTGGAAAGTTAGTTGAGACTTGATTTATAGCTAATTGCTATCCTTAGATACTAGCAAGAAGTTTCCATTCATTTGAGTGTCTGGGGATAGAAGTTAACAGATGAGGTTTATATAAAAACACAGTTGTGCTCTTTGCATGCAAACATGGGGACTGTGTTTGTTGGCTTCAGCAGGAGCCCCTCAGGCGAGTTTGGCTTTTATGGCCTGAGCAGTGGAAGGGGAGAACTCTCAGGTAAATACATCTGCCATCCATGTTATGTTGGAAAGCTGCTAAGTGTGATTTCTTTATTTGTTTCTGAATGATGCTACCATTTTCTTCCAAAATGCTGCAAACTCCCTCTGTAGTTAGAGGATTTTTTTGTGTTGCTGATTTATTTATTCCGTCCTGGCAACCGGATTCTCAGTGCGACCAGCCCTGAGTGCTGGTGGAGGGTAATTTGTAACTGTCCATCAGCTCCACAAGAAACCAAGTGTGAATCAAAGCACATGAGGCAAAGGCAAATAAATTCCAGAACAGCCAGTGAAATGGCCGGAGATGCTTCCCACCAGTGTGAGACATAAATATAACTTGGGCTTTGACACGTTGCTTCCAAAGCCAATGAGTTATGATTTGATTTGGGGGCAGGGAGTACTTTTAACTTCCAAGAGGAGAGTTCTGTCTTGTGTTTTCTTAATGAGAACTTAACAGAGCACCCATCTGGATGTGTTCCTGTGTGACTGCATGTAGGTGATCCTGCTGTGGCAGGGGGATTGGATTAGATGATCTTTCGAGGTCCCTGCAAGTCCCTAATGGTCTGTGATTTGCAAATGTGGAATTAAGGTTAGTTTGATGGGATCTAATAGAGAGATGGACACAAGGCATATGCTGGACACACAGTTTCTAATCCAGGTCAGGATGCCCTTGGTCTTCTTGGCCACCTGGGCACCCTGCTGGCTCATATTCAACCATCTGTCAGGCAGAACCCCCAGGTCCTTTTCTGCCAGCCTGCTTTCCAGCCACCCTGCTCCCAGTCTGTAGCATCGCAGGGGATCGTTGTGACCAAAATGCAGGACCCTACACTTGGCACTGTTGAAACCCAGACATCAAGAAGGTCATGAAGAGCAGCTTCTTTACTGCAGATGCCTTTTCCAAGAGGACATGCCCAGTAGTACTAAGTGAGGAAGGGACTATGATTTGGTTTAGTTTGCAGAGTGAGCATCATTAGATAATCTGTGACGTGAGCTGATCTGAATGTACTTTGGAAGTAGCGTAGCTGCAGAGCTCAGGGACACTACAGTAGTCTGAAGGAGAACCAGAAGTACGTATTTATTACTCAGAATCTGTGCTGTGGTACAGAAGGAGTGTGAGGAAATGTATTCCATGTGTGGTTAAGGAGCTGTCCTTCCTTGTAACTCAATCCTGCTGCTGTTTGCTGTGTCCTCTCTGTTCAGAACAAACTGTCGCACAGAGCGAGATGATGATTTTATGCTAACTTGTGAGTTTTTTTCCTGCTGTTATCATTATTTACTCTTTTGGATGGTTCTTCTGAAAGCCAGCTCTTAATGTGTTAGTAATTCTCATGTGACAGCTGTAAAAATTCCTTCTTTGAAGCCGTCCCAGTGCTATCAACACAGGGGAGGTACTCAACTGTCCATAGCTGCTGGGCAAAGAAACATCACTGCAACAGGCAGCATCTACTGCATTGAGTAACCCTAATATCCACGTTCTGAATCTTCCCAGTAATGATCTGCAGTTGCTACAGTGTTCTAAGAGCTGCTAACAGGAACAGACCAACATCAGAGCACTGGAACGGGGCGCCTAGAGGGGTTGTGGAGTCTGTGTCTCTGGAGATGTTTAAAACACCTGGACATGTTCCTGTGAGACTTGATCTAGGTGGTCCTGCTGTGGCAGAGGGATTGGACTGGATGATCTCTTGAGGTCTCTTCCTAACCCCTAATGTTCTGTGATTGTGTGAATAGTGAAATATTCCACTAGACTTTTGGTTCGTTGTCGTGTGTGAGCCCTAAATGTGATAATTCATGTCAGATTTATTAATCATTTAAATATGAGGCTGCTCTGTTAGTCTTTCCTTCTACTAAAAAAAAACAACCACGTTGGAATTTTACTGGGTTTTTTTCATTGTAGACAAAGCACAGTGCTCCTGTGGATCAGAGAGAGATTTGGCTGTTTGTTACTGATTCTACACTGCAGCTTGCCGCTCATCCCACTCCAAAAGTCGTTGCCGTGTCGGTCGCCGCGTCGTGCGTTCTCAGTGCGGAAATCACAGAAGCCCTCGGCGTCGCCTCGCGGTTCGTCTTCTTCAAGGATGCGCTCTGGGGAAACGGTAAAAGTTACAGCTGGTTTTGAAGCAGTTGGGATCAAACCAAAGCAGCATCCCAACCTCTGACACTGCAGTGGGTCATCTGCAGGGACTTCTGTTCTCAGATGAGCGTGAGACATTCTGAGCTTGGGAAGAAATTAGAAGAGGTTGGAATTAGAGCTTTCCCATAAGGTCCCTTCGTTACGTTTCTGCCTGGATCTCCACGGTTAAGAAGAAGTGCAGGAATCAGGCTGAGTGTCCACCAGTATTTCTGTCAGTCTTCCCTGGTGGATGGGGAATCCCATGACCAGTGTCACTCAAACTTGCTACCTGACAGAACACTCGCTGTTGGACTAGATGATCATTGTAGGTCCCTTCCAACTGAAACACTCTGTTCTATTAATAACCTTGGTTTCATTTCTTTTGGCCTTCTTGCCTAAACTTGTTTCAGTTAATTTCCTACCTCTGAAACAAGTAAGGGGGTGACTCTAGAGACTTGCATGTCCCTTGACACAGAACTTTTGCAAGCCCTTCTATTCCATCTTGGCTGTGAGCCTTTGCCACCATACAAGTCACGTAAGGACAGTAGGTTAGTTGCTCCTTTTTCAAGCTCATGTCTGGTTCTGCGTGGGTACTTCACGTCTCATACCTTCAGGCACTTCCAAAACCTGAGTGGACTGGAAGCTTGGACCTGTGTGAGTGGCTGCATGTCCCAAGGCAAAACTCCCTGCTTTGCCAGCACCTCCTCTTTGTGATCTTCCACATGAAGGAAGAGCACCTGAGGAGCTGCCCAAGCTTATTACCAGGGAACAGACCATAGCACTGGCTTCACAGGGAGCACGGTGTGACACAGCCAGAGTGGGACTGGACTCTTTTCTCCCATCTTTTCTCCCCCCAGGAGCTGCAGTGTGTGTAACAGGAGCGTGATGCGCGTAGCAAAATGTTTTGCCATTGAGAAAGCCCGACGGAGTCTGTGCATCTGTCTAGTGGCTGGCAGAGATGGTTGTCTTTGTTGGCCACGACAATTAACGTGGTCACCTTTTTCCTTGTTACTGTACTGAGCTGAAATGTCTCTGTTGGCAGGTAGGATTATTTGTGTTGAACGTACTGTTCTCCTGTTACAAAAGCCGCTTTTGTGCTCGGCTGCCGGTGCTGACCTCAGTGAGCTGACTGCTCCTGTTGGACTTGATGAGCTGGATTCTACAACGCAGACCAACTCCATTTGTGCTCTGAGAGGTGCGTATGGCCTTTCCTGAAATGAAGGTAGTTAATTGTTTGGCCTCACTTCAATCTTTTAGGTCTTTGTATTGACCTCTTGCACAGGCAGCTGGAGAGGTGAACCAGCAGAGCACTGCTGTGGGTCATGAGGGTATTTGAAGGTTTTGGACTTCTTGGTGGGCTCTGCCTTTAGATGGCCAAGCTCTGCTCTCACTCACTCATACCCCAGAATGAATGTTGGATGCACAGTCTGGGTTATTACATCCCTCCCCTCACTGTCTTCTTTCAGGAGCCTTCTGTTCACACCAGCCTTGTTGCTGTTGGCAGCAGTAAGTATTGTTTAGGCAGCTGGATGAGGTACGATAGCCAGATCCTGAGTGGCAGGGGGGTTAGTGGTCTGATTTCCCCGGAGCTTTGCTGCACTGGGGCAATTTCATATTTCACCATAGTCATCAGGCATAACTTGGCCAATATTTGCTCACCAGCCACTTTGGATCATTGCTTTGTCTAATATTTCAGCCCTGCCCCTCACCAGGCAGAAGCATTTCTTACAACGTCGTTTCTAACATTTCCTAATCGTGCAGAAACATTTCCTACTGGGTATTTTCTAGTGCTTTGTCCAGTCAGCATCTCAAACCTCTCCAGCTGTAGAAGGCCCATAGGGAAAAGTCCTTAAGAGCCCCAGAACTCTTGGCTTTCAAAGATCATTTCCTTTCTTACTTTAACTCTTAGGATTCCCGTAGCCCTGGTGGAAAATGCTTGATTGACATTTACACCTCCTTTCATTTTTAATTTCAATTTTTAAAATCACTTTCCTTGACTTAAAACCAAGTCTGGGATGTGCCTGTCTTCTTTTGTCCCATCGACAGTGTAACTAGTATCACAGAACCACAGAACATTAGGGGTTGGAAGGGACCTCGAAAGATCATCTAGTCCAATCCCCCTGACACAGCAGGATCACCCAGACCAAGTCACACAGGGACACAGCCAGGTGGGTTTTAAACATCTCCAGAGAAGGAGACTCCACAGCCTCCCTGGGCAGCCCCTTCCAGTGCTCTGTCACCCTCACTATGAAGAAGTTCCTTCTGATATTGTGTGGAACCTCCTCTATTTCAGCTGACACCTGTTGCCCCTTGTCCTATCATTAGATGCCACTGAGCAGAGCCTGGCTCCATCCTCCTGACACCCACCCTTCACATATTTATCAACATTAATGAGGTCACCGCTCAGTCTCCTTTTTTCCAAGCTCAAGAGACCCAGCTCCCTCAGCCTTTCTCACAGAGCCATCAGTCTGCTCTTCAAGGAGAAGCAGTATTACCTCAGTCCTCCTTTTGTCTTCGTGTCCTCCTTTCGCTTCCTGTGCACTTGGTCGCCTACATACCCTGGGTGTGGGCCTCTCACCCAACACCTCACAGAAAGGCTGCAAAGGCTTTGCCCTCCCTTGAAGCAGTGCTCTTCCTGCTCCTTCCCAGGCATGGCAGTGCCTCCTGGCTCACAGGGATGCAGCAGGCTCAGCCTTCCCCAGAAAAGCTTCCTTTTAACTAGTGACTAGTGCAGATGGGCATTCAAGTGCCCATCCACAGAGACAATGGTTGGTCACAGCCCAGAGCTTCCAGCAGTGCCGTGATGTGGGAAGGGCACAGACTGTGCTGCCTGCTGGGTTGTAGGTAGATTGGTCATTTGTGGAAGGAGCATAAAGAGACTAATCAGAGAATCATAGGTTTAGGTTGGAAGACACCTCAGAGTTTGTCTAGTTCCAACAGCCCCCTGCCTTGGGCAGGGACACTCTCACCATATCAGGTTGCCCAGAGCTTATCCAGCCTGGTCTTGAACACTTCCAGGCAGAGGGCATCCTCTACTTCTCTGGGCAACCTGTTCCATTGCATGAGCACCCTCATAGTGAAGAAATTCTTCTTCCTAAAGTCTAGGAAGGTGGTGCTGCTCTGGCAGGGGGATTGGACTAGATCCAGGGGAGTTGTGGAGTCTCCTTCACTGAAGACGTTTAAGACCCACCTGCATGTGTTCCTTGCTCTAGGTGATCCTGGTCAGGGGGATTGGACTAGATGATCTATTGAGGTCCCTTCCAGTCCCTAATGATTCTATGATTCCATGATCTTTCAGGGTCCCTTCCAATCCCTAATGTTTCTATGATCTTTTGAGGTCACTTCCAATCTTTAATGTTTCTATGAAATTCCTGCAGTCCTAAGTCACAAGGCCATCACTAGATTAGAACTACTCTGCCCTCAGTGATCTCTGGTGGTTTTCTCCTGTCATCAGAATAAACCTCTCCACTAGTTATGATCTTGTCAATATGATTTCTTCACACGTACTTGTGTTACCTGTGCACTGGCCTCCGGCAGGTGCGGCATCGCACACGCTGGGGGAAGACCCGCCTGGGCATGTTCCTGTGCAACTGGATCTAGGGGATCCTGCTCTGGCAGGGGTAGTGAACTGGATGATCTTTCGAGGTCCCTTCCAATCCCTTATGTTCTGTGATTCTGTGAAATCTGTGTTGGGTTTGAGAAACACCTTTCCTGATCTTCAGACCTGCTGCCCTTTGAGTTCCTAAAGAAAACTCTGTCATTTGAACAGGCTGCCCAGGGGGGTTGTGGAGTCTCCTTCTCTTGAGACATTTAAAACCCACCTAGACATGTTCTGTGCGACTGGATCTAGGTGATCCTGCTGTGGCAGGGGGATTGGACTAGATGATCTTTAGAGGCCCCTTCCAATCCCTAATGATTCCATGACCTTTCAAGGTCCCTTCCAATCCCTAATGATTAATGATTCCATGACCTTTCAAGGTCCCTTCCAATCCCTAATGATTCTAGGATTCTATGATCTTTCAAGGTCCCTTCCAATCCCTAATGATTCCATGACCTTTCAAGGTCCCTTCCAATCCCTAATGATTAATGATTCCATGACCTTTCAAGGTCCCTTCCAATCCCTAATGATTCTAAGATTCTGTGATCTTTCAAGGTCCCTTCCAATCCCAAATGATTCTATGAAATTCCTGCAGTTGTGTGAACTCCCTCCTTCCTGCCCACCCTTGTCCCAGGAGAACCAGGGACCAGACAGGATGAGTGCTCCCTAGTCTCCGAGGATTTCTTTTCTTGAAGGCAGTATAAAAACTGTGAGATTCTTGCTCAGTAGGAGCTGGAATGTGTAGCCGACGCTGCTCTGGTAGCAGCTCTGGTTGTTGCAGTGTGATTTCCTTCTCACAGGTGATCCTCTTCATACGCTGCAGAGTACGTAGAAGTGTTCCCTCCATAAATGATGCTCGTACTGTCCGCGTGTCGTTGCCACCGAGCGCAACGCACTCTTTATTGGCTTCTCATGAATTCCCTTGCCAAAACTAGCATTCCCTTCTCTAGGTGCTCACTTCGGTCTGGGTGCCAGAGCTAATCTCTGTTAAATCAGTAGGAATGAAGAATAAATCCATTGCTCATGGAATTCAACCCGCATGGTTGCTCTGTGAAAGGGTTTGGGTCTTCTCGTCGCATTGTGTGTCTTAGCTGATGATTTTCCTAGCTTCATTGCCGAGGAAACGCCGGAGGACCAGGAAGAAGGCAAAGAAGGAAAATCAAATCCGAAGAGCGCTGCATCCAAACCAAATGTTTTGGGAAATTAATGATCAATGAGAGTCCTTCGGGTGTTTTTAGCGTGTCGCACACTTTGCCATGCAGTGGTCCTTTGCTGGAGGTTCAGAGAAGGAAGGGAGTGAGACTGACCTGTTGGAGAGCAGTGGAGGAGAAAGAGACCTGGGGGTCCTGGTGGCCAGCAGGATGACCATGAGCCAACAATGGGCCCTTGTGGCCAGAAAGGCCAACAGCATCCTGAGGTGGATCAGAAAGGGGGTGGTTAGCAGATCAAGAGAGGTTCTTCTCCTGCTCTACTCAGCCTTGGTGAGACCGCATCTGGAGTATTGTGTCCAGTTCTGGGCCCCTCAGTTCCAGAAGGGGACAGAACTGCTGGAGACAGTCCAGCACAGAGGCACCAAGATGATGAAGGGAGTGGAAAACCTCTGAGGAAAGGCTGAGGGAGCTGGATCTCTTGAGCTTGGAGAAAAGGAGACTGAAACGTGACCTCATTAATGTTGATAAATATGTGAAGGGTGGGTGTCAGGAGGATGGAGCCAGGCTCTGCTCAGTATCATCTAGTGATAGGACAAGGGGCAGTGGGTGTGAGCTGGAACACAGGAGGTTCCACATCAATCTGAGAAGGAACTTCTTCACAGTGAGGGTGACAGAGCCCTGGAAGGGGCTGCCCAGGGAGGTTGTGGAGTCTCCTTCTCTGGAGATGTTTAAGACCCACCTGGATGCGTTCCTGTGCGACTTGACCTAGATGATCCTGCTGTGGTGGGGGATTGGACTAGAAGATCTTTCGAGGTCCCTTCCAATCCCTAATGTTCTGTGATTTTCTGTGAGACTGATGGAAGCTGCTGCTTTCTCCAGAAGGTCTCAAGCTGAGGGTCAGTCAGCAAGGCTCAGAGATGCTCTGCAGCCATGACAGTGTTTGCTCCCCTACCACAAGCTTTTCATAAGCATTTCATTTTCTACAGGTACCGTTGTTGGAGTTAATGAGAGAACTGCTTTCTCCTGGCCTGCATGTGACAGATGTGGCAATGGAAAGTTGGAACTGTGTCCCCAGGACAGGTGAGAGTCAGCATGCTCCGGAGCACCCCAGGTGTTCTGCAGATGTAGCCATAACAGCAGGGGGTGATGCAATGATTCCTGCAGGCACAGGCTGCACTTTGTTCCTTCCTAGAGCTGAGACGTAGTATTTTTATTGCTGATGAACTGATAAAACCAGGAAGGTTACATTAATTTATTAAGAAAGATACAAGGAGATACCAAAGGGTTTGAATTTGCAGCTATCACAGTATTTCAGATTCATCTCCAGCAGTGCTTGTAAAATTGTGGTAGCTCAGTGCACGATGATACTAGTCGTAATCGACACCCACGTGAAGCCCTGATCTGATTTGAAGCTCCTTTCAAAGCTGCTCCTCGTGCGTGTCTACCCCTCCTTGTTACCCGGAGAGCCGCCGGTTCACCTGGGTGCTACAGGCTGGAGCTCACCTGTGCAGGTGGTGTGTTTCAGACCGTGTTGGGAGTCTCTGTGAAGGGGATGTTTAACAGTTGTTGGGATTGCAGCTGGCCCAGATGTGCAGGCTGGTCCTGCAGGACCTGTTACCACCTGAAATGCTAAACCTGCGTCATAGCAGGAGGCTCTTGGAGAGCCTCCAGAGAGTGGGCAGAGCTACAGCGGAGGAGAGGGGGGCTCCTGCTGTGGGAAAGGCTTGCAGGAAGCACGAAGAGAAGCTGGGTGTGTTTGAGCCTGCTCTGGCAGAGGGGTTGGACTAAATGATCTTTCAAGGTCCCTTCCAATCCCTGATGTTCTGTGAATCTGTGAAGTTGAGAACATTTTCCAACATAATGAGAGGCTTTACCTTTAGACTTTGTTTTGTTAGCTTGGAAAACAGGAGGCCGAGGGGTGACCCCATTAATGTTTATAAATACTTGAAAGGTGGGTGTCAGGAGGATGGAGCCAGGCTCTGCTCAGGGGCATCTAGTGATAGGACAAGGGGCAATGAGTGTGAGCTGGAAGCAGTGTGCTCTTGTGGCCAAGAGGGCCGACAGCATCCCGGGATGGATCAGAGGAGGGGTGGTTAGCAGATTGAGAGAGGTTCTTCTTCCCCTCTACTCTGCACTGGTGAGATCCATCTGGGGTTTTGTGTCCTGTTCTGGGCCCCTCAGTTCCAGAAGCACACGGAGCTGCTGGAGGGAGTCCAGAGTACAGCAATGAGGATGATGAAGGAAGTGGAACCACCTCCCTTATGAGGAAAGGCTCAGGGAGCTGGGTCTCTTCAGCTTGGAGGAGACTGAGGGGTGCCCTCATTAATGTCTATAAATATGTGAAGGGTGGGTGTCACGAAGATGGAGCCAGGCTCTGCTCAGTGTCATCTAATGATAGGACAAGGGGCAGTGGGTGTGAGCTGGAACATAGGAGGTTCCATATAAATATCAGAAGGAACCTCTTCCCAGTGAGGGTGACAGAGCACTGGAAGGGGCTGCCCAGGGGAGTTGTGGAGTCTCCTTCTCTGGAGACATTTAAAACCCATCTGGACATGTTCCTGTGCGACTGGATCCAGGTGATCCTGCTGTGGCAGGGGAATTGGACTAGATGATCTTTCAAGGTCCCTTCCAATCCCTAATGTTCTGTGATTCTCTGTAACCTCCAGGAGGGGGGGAAAGGCTGAACATTGAAATCCCCAGGTTGCTCTGAATTCTCTCTCGTGCACAAAATCAGGCTGTGTCTGCCCTCACACAGCAGCTGGGTGCAACTGAGGAAACAACCAGCGTTTACCGTGACGGATGCTTTTGCTTCATCTGGAGAACGAGGTAGCATCAATATTTGTTTAAGACCTTATTCCAACAGGCATTTATAGCTGGGCTTAGTTTGCTGCCTGTGACTTAAGTGTGTGCTGAAAACACTGGACGCTTGCTGAACGAGGGCCTAAATCAATAAGTCCCTCGGGCTTCAATCCGTACGACAGGTTTCCTTGCGCCAGAACTGGTGCAGGTTTGGGAAATTAATATTTGCCTTATATTTGACTATAAATAACAACCTACCCCCATACTGTCAGGACTCGTAAGAAGATCCCTGTGTTAGGAGACTGTGCGTCCTGCTGGAGGGTTAGTGAGCCCTACCAATGGAAGAGCTGTTGGGAGGTAGCTGAGTCTCTGCCAGGGCTGTCCTGCTAAACATCTAGGAGCAGCTTACATGAGCTTTGCACAGGAAAGCCCCATATGTGTCAGGAGGATGGAGCCAGGCTCTTCTCAGTGGCATCTAATCATAGAAGCATAGGTTCATTAGGGATTGGAAGGGACCTCGAAAGATCATCTAGTCCAATTCCCCTGCCATAGCAGGATCCCCTAGACCAAGTAACACAGGAACATGTCCAGNTGGGCTCAAAACTGGACACAGTACCCCAGATGTGCTCACACCAGTGCAGAGTAGAGGGGGATAAGAACCTCTCTTGATCTGCTAACCAAAATAAGGGGTAGTGGGTGTCACCTGGAACACAGGAGGTTCCACATCAATATGAGAAGGAATTTCTTCCCAGTGAGGGTGACAGAGCACTGGAATGGGCTGCCCAG
>VXBP01010403.1:22977-34710 GCA_013400115.1 Rhinopomastus cyanomelas
AACACAGGAACATGTCCAGGTGGGTTTCAAACATCTCCAGAGAAGGAGACTCCACAACCCCCCTGGGCAGCCCCTTCCAGGGCTCTGTCACCCTCACTGTGGAGAAGTTCCTTCTTATATTTATGTGGAACCTCCTCTGTTCCAGCTGACACCCACTGCCCCTCATTCTGTCATTGGAGAACACTGAGCAGAGCCTGGCTCCATCCTCCTGACACCCACCCTTCACATATTGATAGACATTAATGAGGTCACCCATCAGTCTCCTTTTTTCCAAGCTCAAGAGACCCAGCTCCCTCAACCTCTCTTCATAAGGGAGGTGCTCCACCCCCTTCATCACCCTCATTGCTCTACGCTGGACTCCCTCCAGCAGCTCCACATTCCTCCTGAACTGATGGGCTCAAAACTGGACACAGTACCCCAGATGTGCTCACACCAGTGCAGAGTAGAGGGGGATAAGAACCTCTCTTGATCTGCTAACCAAAATAAGGGGTAGTGGGTGTCACCTGGAACACAGGAGGTTCCACATCAATATGAGAAGGAATTTCTTCCCAGTGAGGGTGACAGAGCACTGGAATGGGCTGCCCAGAGGTGATGTGGAGTCTCCTTCTCTGGAGAAGTTTAAAACCCACCTGGATGTGTTGCTGTGTGAGTTGATCTAGGGGATCCTGCTGTGGCAGGGGGGTTGGACTGGATGGTCTTTCGAGGTCCCTTTCAGTCCCTAATGCTCGGTCACTCTGACAGTATTTCAGAGAGCAAGTGAGCCTGCTGTCTGTGTGCTTTGATTTATAACCAACAGCTCTTCCATTTCTCTGGTTGCCCATTGTTCTTCACATCTTTCAGAGGTTTGCTCTACTGCAGCCAGTGTCCTGCAGTTGTCACCTCACCGGTTCTGAAAATGCAGCTGGAAGTCTTCTTGAGCTGTCCGTCCCGATCTCAAAGTACCGTGCAAGTCAAGGTAAGACACGCGGTGAGCGTTGCTGTGGTGGGTGGAGCGAGGCTGGTGGTGTCAGCCACACGTTTACAAACAGCTCTGTCAGAGCAGAAATCAGACTCAATTACGGGCCATAAGTGGGGATATAATTGGGACTAAGAACCCAATTCCCCTCTCTTACTCAAATAAGACAATCAAGTTCACCCCGCGGTTTGCAAACTGCTTTGTGGTCCAGCCGAAGGGATTCGTTGGGCTGGGACTTGGGGAACCTCTGTCTCCACAGCCTAAAAGGAATGTGTGTTTTTAGACTCCCATCGTTAGTGTCACCTCTCCTCTGCTCTCCCAGCCAGAGAAACACCCCATTCTGTATTGAAATGATAAATGTTTGTTCTGTGTGACTGATGCAACCTGCAAATAAAGTGCCTTTGCACACATGATGGACTCAACCGATTCCCTTTCTAATTCCAGCTGTTACAACGGACAATCTCTTCTCTCCTGATGTCCTGCGCCAGTGAGGATGGGGTAGGTACAATGGATGACCGCATCTGGAATATTGTGTGCACTTCTGGGCCCCTCAGTTCCACAAGGACACAGAGCTGCTGGAGAGGGTCCAGTGCAGAGCCACAGAGGTGGGGAAGGGAGTGGAGCATCTCCCTGATGAGGAAAGGTTGAGGGAGCTGGGTCTCTTGAGCTTGGAGAAGAGGAGACTGAGGGGTGACCTCATTAATGTCTGTAAATATGTGAAGGGTGGGTTAGGAGGATGGAGCCAGGCTCTTCTCAGTGTCATCTAATGATAGGACAAAGGGGAATGAGTATCAGCTGGAACAAAGGAGGTTCCACATCAGTGTGAGAAGGAACTTCTTCATGGTGAAGGTGACAGAGCACTGGAAGGGGCTGCCCAGGGAGGTTGTAGAGTCTCCCTTCTCTGGAAACATTTAAAACCCACCTGGATGTGTTCTTGTGTGACTTGGTCTAGGGGATCCTGCTGTGGCAGGGGGATTGGACTGGATGATCTTTCGAGGTGCCTTCCAGTCCCTGATGTTCTGTGGTTCTTTGTGTGTGTGGATGTTGATGAAGGAAAGTTAAACTACAAAACCTACTGTAGAGGCAGAGTGCAGGACACTTGGATCGAGTGAGAAGATGCTCAGACCATAGAAGTGGAAGGGATTCTGGATGTTACTGTCTGACCCCCCACCTCACATGGGGCTGTTGCTGATGCATAAGGCAGGGCACAGAATCACTCTGGCTGGAAGAGACCTTTAAGATCATCAGATCCAACCTTTAACCCAGCGCTGCCAGGTCACCACTAAACCATGTCCCTCAGCACTGGTTCCACATGTCACTTAAATCGTGGTGATCCCTGTTCCAGTGCCCAACAGCCCTTTGAGTGAAGACCTTCTTCCTGACATCAGCCATGACTTTGGCTGGCAGAGTCTTGGAAACTTAGAGATGTTGACTCTGCCTTTGCAGGAGCTCAGTTCAAGAACCCCAGAAGGAGCAGTAGGAGATTTCTCTCTAAACCATTTTTCACAGAATCACAGAATCATTCAGGTTGATCCCTTGGGATCATCAAGTCCAACCATCAACCCTACAAGGTCACCCCTAAACCAGATCCCCCAACACCACATCTCAGCAACTTTTAAACTCATCCAGGGATGGGGACTCATCCACCACCCTGGGCAGCCCATTCCCCTTGTGTCCAGGCTGGGATTTGAGTGAGCTGGACCCGTCAGCAAGCCCCTTGCACCCACCGGTGCCTGGCTGTCGCATGGCTGCCATCGGGCCGTCAGCCTGGCCAGATAAGCCCTACGAGCCACGGCTTTCTAACAGCTCAGCCATGAGGCTGCTGGCAGACAGTAACAGCAGAGACATTTGCAGAACACGAGCAGGGCAGCACTTCCTGACTGCATGAATGAAGCACGTGTGAGCCACGGGGATCTGGGGGCCAAAGTCCACTTTATGTAACCGCGAAGCACGTACTCCTTTGACCTGCGGTATCAGAGGAGCCCTTACGTTTGGCACAGTGACCCAGATCTATCGCAGGGGAGGGAGGTGCCCAGGCAGGTGCCTGCCTGGCATTGGCTGCCAGGGGGTCAGCAGTGAAGGAGCAGCACCTGCAGAGGGTGGGTAGGTCCAATTAGCACCCTGAGATCCACCCTCCGACTCCGCTGCACGTGGAAGGGAGCAAAGGCCAGCGCCGTGTCTTGTTTCGTCGTCCCCGTTACGTGTCCTCAGCAGGGTGACAAGTGCTGGGGTCATTCTGCCTGCCCTGGCTTCTGCAGTCCCCTGGCGTCTTGCTGTTCATGCTGTGTGGTTTAGTGGCATGTGTGGGTGGTGTTTGAAGTGGGACACTGCTCTGAAGTCATGGAATAGCGGCGTGGAATCTTTCAGGTTGGAAAAGACCTCTGGGATCACTGAGTCCAACCACCAACCCCACTCTACATGTTCACCCCTAAAACAGATCCCCCAACACCACATCTCAGCAACTTCTAAACTCATCCAGGGATGGGGACTCAACCACCACCCCGGGCAGCCCATTCTGGTCCCTGACCACTCTCTCCAGGAAGAATTTCTTCCACATGTCCAGTCTAACCCTCCCCTGTTGGAGCTTGAAGCCCTTCCCTCTGGTTCTGTCACTAATGACCTGTGAGAAGAGACCAGCACCAACATCTCTACAGTGTCCTCTCAGGGAGTTGTAGAGATGAGGTCTCCTCTTCCTCAAACTAAACATCCCCAACTCCCTTCTCATCAGATTTCTTCTCCAGGCCCTTCCCCAACTTTGTTGCCCTCCTCTGCCTTCGCTCCAGCACTTTGATGTCTCCTTGTGCTGAGGTGCCCCAAACTGGACCCAGTACTCAAGGTGCAGCCTCACCAGTGCTGAGTGCAGGAGGACAATCACCTCCCTACTCCTGCTGGACTCAACAGTTTCTAATCCAGGCCAGGATGCCCTTGGCCCTCTTGGCCACCTGGGCACCCTGCTGGCTCATATTCAACTGTCTGTCAGTCAGAACCCCAGGTCCTTTTCTGCCAGCCTGCCTGTAGTGCTGGTGTTTCCCAGTCTGGCAGCGCCGAAGCGCCCGTTCCCTCCCGAGCTGAAGCGCAGGGCCAGTTTATTCCTTGAGGTGAAGTCGCGTTTCCATCTCGGAGCTGCTGCCCGTGAGAAGCAGCCCAGCCCAGCGCAGGCTGCTCCCCGGAGCTACCACCTGAGGTGCTGCTCTTTCTCTCGCCAGCGCTGCTCGGTTTTCCAAGGGTGTAGTCACCTCTTTTGGCAGGAAGGTTGGCTGTAGCCACCGCTGGCCCTGGCCACTTGCACCTGACTTTGTGGCAGCCCCCCTGTTAGTCCGGCAGAGCTGTTGGTGCAGCTGCAGGGTGATCCAGGCTGCAGGGAGAAAGTAATGTAGGGATGGGGAAATGGGAAGGGGAAGGAAAAAGGAAAGGGACGAGGGAAAGGGAAAAGAGAAGGAAAGGAGAAAGGAGAAAAGAGAAAGGAGAAAGGAAGGAGAAAGGAGAAAGGAGAAAGGAGAAAGGAGAAAGGAGAGGAGAGGAGAGGAGAGGAGAGGAGAGGATAGTTGATACCTTGAAGCAGGGAATAGGTGTGGCTGTCACATACCTGTACAAGTGCACAGGCACGATGAAAACAGGGCCATGGTCAGGGGCTGGGCATGGGCCCACTGCAGAGGGAAATGGTGTGAGCCATCAGAGATGCCCTCTCAGGTGAGTTACCAGCTGCAGGTGTTACCAGATCTTAGGGTCATGTGCTCTTTTCTCTTAGAGAGACCCCTCCAGCCTCACATCCCTCTTCCTTCCATGTTGCTGCAGGGCTCAGGTGCAGCTCATGCAGGTAAACAGTGGGATCATTGGGCAGGAGGGACAGAGTTAAAAGAGGGCAAGAGGGGCAGTGAGAAGTCAGAAAACACTTCTCCCTCCCGTGGGTCAGTTAGCTGAGGCGATGGCTGTCCTGCATGTGCGTGCGTTCACCTGTGAGTCGACTCCTGCCGGTGCCGGGAGGACAGGCCGGCTGCTCTTCAGCAAAACAGAGGAGTTCCAAATCACAGCAGCTTTATTTTCTCCTTCAATAAATGGCTCATCTGGAAGAGCCTGGCAGCCGAGTAGCACTGTCAGCAGTGAGGGGTTTAACTGTTGAACACCCGAGGTGTTCATTCTTTCCATCGGTTCTCGTGTCCTTAAACAAGTGCTGCTGGAAGAGGACCTGACACTCTGCATCCTCTGAGCCCGGCGCCGCTCAGAGCAGAACGTCCAGGACTGTTTGTTTTAATCAAGATGCTTTTATCACCGCAGAGTTACGAGGTGCAGAGCGTGCTGGGAAAGGAGGTGGGGTTGCTGAGCTGCTACGTCCACGCCGCGTCCAGCCGCCCCGACCGCGTCGCGCTGGAGGAAATTGTTCTGCTGGAAGCGGCAGCAGGACGCTGAGCGGAGCCCGAGTCGGCGCCTGTGGGATCTGTGGACTTTGTAACGTGGTGGCTACGTGTTCACTAGGGCAGCGCGCGCCGCGATAAGCGCCGGGATGCACAGAGCACACTCCAGAGCACCTGCTCTAACGCAAAAGAAGGGTCTGTCCGGCTTCCTGAGCTCCTTGGGTTTGGATCAGCTCAGGGTTCACGAGCCCAGTCCTTCAGCGTCTTTGCGGTTTGTCTGTGGAAGACACCTTGTTCCGGAGGTGCGAATGGTTGTGATTTTGCTGTTGTGATCCTGGTTTATTTATTGTGTGTGGATGGAACGTGTTTTACCGATGTCTTTGAAATAAAGACCTTGCTGTGTGCAGCCGGTGTGAGCTGAGTTCTATCAGCAGATCCTCAGCCGTGCCGCCGGGCACGGACTGGGAGTTGGAGTTGTACCACTGCGTGAAGTCTGAGCTGTCGCGTTCGTTACCACCTCCCAAGAAATGTTCTAAAGCCAGAGATCTGAACAAGCTTGTATTTTGAAGTGCCGAGCCCGGGTGAGGTTAATGTTTTACGGCTAATTGGTCCTGAGCGTAGCAGTACCGCGTTATCGGCGGCTCCCCACAAAGCCGGTGGGGGTTCATTGTACAGTTGCTGTTATGGGTTAAAGAGCAAACTGCTCTGAAGGCCACGTTAACTGTCCTCACCCCGACTGCCCAGAGACACAGGGCCGTAGCATCAAAGTCTTCCCACGTGTGAGTAGGTAAAGACGCAGGAGCTCAGGGTTCGGTCTTCTCCCCTCTCATGGTATTGGAGAAACCTGCCAGGGCAGAGGCAGAGGCACAGGTGGTTTTGCACAGGGGTGGTGTGTGAGTACCCAGCAGGAAAGGAGAAGCCAACCTGTTGCTGCACAGATCGTTCCTGCAGCCAGAGCTAAGTGGATGTTCTTACATAACATCACACCGGCTACAGGAGCAACCCAGCTCTTAAATCCCCCCCTTTCCCCCCCACCCCTCCATGTCTCTCACCTGCCTCTGTAAGGAAGGGATGTCAGACTGTTCCTGTGTGGATGATACTGCTCTTTGCAGCCAGAGTGATTCCATTCTCTCTGGAAGCGCTGGCTGTTGGAGGAGCTTGTCCCATCAGACCATTCTGCTGGCGCTCCACAGACGCTGTCACCGCTGTGCATGCACCAGCTCCCTTCGGCCAAGGCACCCAACGTCAGCCAGTGCCCAGCTCGGTGTCACTGCTGGTGGTGGGGAGCACCCGCAGCTTGTGTGTTGGGAGAGCAGCTGGCTCACACCTCAGAGCAGCTTTGTCCTGGCTGGGGTGGAACTGTCTTAGTTAGCAGGGACTTTAACTAACCGTGTTCTTGTGTTCACACACAGCTGGCTATATTTTTTCTAGATAGAGTTTTTAATATTTCCAATAGAAGGTTTCTGAGAGTCCTGGCCAAAGCCCAGCCCATCCTGCAGTGCAGCTGGTGCTGAACCCCGCAGGGTAACGCTGGCCAGGCTGCCGTCGGCCCCTGCTTTTCCCAAGAGCGTTTGGCCCAGATGTTCCCTGAGGTCCCTTCCAGCCTGGTCGCCTACGATCCCATGGACTTGCCTCAGCATCCCGGCACGGCTCCCGGGGAGCCGCTCTGTGGCCCTGCACAGCTCCCAGGTATTTCCACCACGGCAGGACCCTGGCGCTGCTTTACAGGCAGATGCGCTGGACCATCTTCCCAGCTCATCCTCCTCACCCCACCAGAGCTGCTGGAGACCCCCGGCGCCCCGTGTCACCACCAACCCCCCGCCTCTGCTGTTGCCACCCAGAGCAAACGAGAGCCGGGTTGATTTAAAATGCTTTTCTTTTATTCTTAGAAATGCTGTAAAAATTGATATAAAAGGTCGAGCATGCTCAGTCTTTTTTTTTCCAATCCTACTGTCTAAAATACATGGAGGAGGGGTTCTGAATCACGTTAACAGAGGTACCATAGCTGCATCGGGAGGAGTAAAATGTAGAAAAGACCAAAACTACCATTACAAAAATAATTTAAGGGGAGAGAAGAAAAAAATAGATATATTTAGCTTTCTGCAATATTTTTGTTTCTGCAAGTTTTCGTGGTGAAAAGACGCCCCTCCCTCCCCCCCGCTCCCCGCGCCTCCGGCATCGCCCCACATCGATACCAACGTCCAGGAAGCGGCCGGCGGGTCCCAGCGCGACTTCGCGCCTCCGCGGGTCGGTAACGGCCCGGCCCGGCTGGGCCCGGCACGGCCCTCTGAGGTATTTATCCACGGTCTCCCGGAGTCCGTCTCTCTCCGTCCCGCTCCCCCCCTCGGTTACCGGCAGTCGGTGCCTGAGCTGGGCTGTAAGAAGGAAGCGCTGGGCAGCTGCTTGAAGAAGTGCCGGAGGCTGGTCAAGTCCCGGGTGAGCTGCTCGATCTTCTTGTGCAGCTTCTCGTTCTCGGCCGAGAGCTCCAGCAGCTTCTGCTGCATCTCCTGGTTGCGCCGCTTCGCCTTGTCGCGGCTCTTGCGCACCGCGATGTTGTTGCGCTCCCGGCGCTGCCGGTACTCGGGGCTGAACCTGTCCACGCACTTCTTACCGCCGCGATCCTTCCCTCCCGCGGCCGCCGGCTGCTGCGGGGCCCCCGGCACCGGCCCGGCCACGGCGGAGGGTCCCGGCGAGCGGGTGCTGCAGCTGGACGGGGAGCTGCTGCCCGGCGGCTCGGGGGAGGTGGGCGGCGTGGGCTGCCCGCTCAGGTTCATGATGGTCTGAGCGCAGGTCGCGATCTGCGACGGCAGCAGCGACGAGGACAAGTCGCTGTCGCTCCAGTCCGGCTCCTGCTTCAGCGCGCCGCGGGAGGAGGAGGAGGAGGAGGAGGAAGTGGAGGAGGCGGTGCGGGGCTCGGCGCCCAGCAGGGTGGTCATGGCAGCGCCCAGGTCCTTGGCGGGGTCGCGGCCCGACGGCAAATACTCGCCGTAATCCCCGCCCCGCTCGGGCTTGTGGTTGCTGTTGAAGAGGTCGGCGAAGAGCTCGTCGTTGCAGAGCTCCAGGTTGGGCACGGCCGACATGGAGTCGATGTAGGAGCTGAAGTCGATGGCGCTTTCGTCCTCGTACATGGCCGGGGCGGCTGCGCTCAGCTCCGCCAGACTGGTCCCGCTGCCCCCGGGGCCGCCGCCCGCCTCTTCGCCGCTCATCCCGCAGCCGCCGCGGATCCCCCCCGGCTTGCAGGCGGCTCCCGGCCCTCCGCCGCTGCCCACCTTGGCGTCGTAGAAGTTGGCGGGCTCCAGGCACCAGCTCTTAGTGTAACATGCCGGCGAGTCCAGGCTGTAAAGGGCTGCGGCGCTCATGGGCGAGCGGGACGCGGCACCTCGGGGCCGCCAGCACCAACCGCTCCGCTCCGACGGCAGCTCCAGCCCCCGACCCGGCTGCTGCTGCTGCTGCTGCTTCTGCGGCTGCTGCTACTGGGGATGCTGGCAGTGCTGGGGATGCTGCTGTCGCCGGTCCCGGCGCCGCACTGGCTGTTCCCAGTCCCGCAGTCCCTTCCCCGACCGGGGCCGATAGGCTCTCGGCTCACGCCGATGGGACAAGACGTCTCCTGGACCTGGGAGCGAAACGCCCGCTCCGTCCCTTCTTTATACCTCGCCGGCCCCGCCTCCTGCCCCAATGACGGGGAACGAGTGTTCCCGGCACCCCCGGGGACCCGGGGGCGGGAGCGGGTGGGGTGCGCGGCCGCCTCCCGCCGCGGAGAGCTGCCACCTCCCGGCAGAGGGTGGCCGTGGTCTGGGGTGACCCCTCGCTTTTGGGCGCACACCCCCTCCCCGCACCGTCTCGTCCCCGTAAGGGCTGCCTCCACGCCGGTACCGCCTCTCCTCGCCTCTTCCCCCCGCCCAGGTCGAGCGTTAGTTTCCCCTTTCCCTATAGGAGCCTCGGCTGAGGCGATCCCAGAGAAGATGCTCCTACCCCACGCGTGTCCCAGCGCATCGCCCGAGCGCCCTCCCGAGGCTCTTTCCTCCGCAGCGCCACCCGAGAGGGTTAGAAGATCCCCCGCAGGATCTTCTACAGGAAAGGTTGGCCTGGGCTTCTTTGTGGGATGCCCCGGTGGGAAAAGGGCCTCTAGGGCTTCTTCAGCAGCTTCGTCCTGTGTGGGTGAAGTTAAACCTCTTAAAACACTTTATGGCAAGCAGGTAATTCTGCATCGTCCTCCCCCTCACGTCCAATAAACCACCACTATTCAATTAAGTAGCAGAGAAATTAAACCGTTTTAAATAGGTGAAACGTGCTGGTTTTCCTTACATAACGCGTTTTCATGCGCCGGCTCCCCCCACACCAGGTGCTCCATTGACCCAGTTACATCAGAAACACCTTTAAAAACTGCTTTTCCCCTATTACAAGAACTTTCTATTTTAAGATTTATTTACTTCTTCTCCAGGAGACTCAGGGAAGATTTACGATGCTCCGGCAGGACTAGCCCAGCCGCTGCATTTTCAGCCCAGCGCTCAGCTGACACTGCTGGCGTGCGGCTGTGCCACTCGCTCTGGGGTGGCCGTGCTGGCCGGTGGGTACGTGCTGCTCATGCCGGGCCTGATGCCCCGCACTGGGCAGGGCTCCAGCTGCTGCTCCCGCAGCTGTCGCACTAACGCAGCTGTTGATCAAAGTGGGGTGCGTTTTGACATAAATAGTCGGGACAGGACTGGGACACCCTCTCCCTTTGGCTGTGAGCTCCTGGCCTCTGCCTGGTGGGGAGGGTTTTGGGGTGGTGGGGGAGTTCTAACTCTTCTAACTCTCGTGCTGCTGTTAACCCCACAGGGATGTCTCGTTTAAAGACACCTGATCTGAGAAATAAACCTGATCTGCTCGGCCGTGGTTTATCTCATGAGCATCCAGCGCTGAACTTGACAGCGACACACGGACCGGCAGGGTTTAGGGGGTTTTCTCCTTCCTTTTTTGTTATTTCAGTCAGTTTTCCTTCTCCAAATCATCAGCGAATACCATCCCCACGCCCAGCCCTGCGCGTTACCTTCTTCCCTCCAGCACTGGGGTGCAGCCACATCGTGTGACTCTGCCCCCTGCCCTCAGCCTGGCCACACAGCCAGGAGCTGTGACCATCACAGAACATTAGGGACTGGAAGGGACCTCCAAAGATTAACTAGTCCAATCCCCTGACACTGCAGGGTCACCTAGACCAAGTCACACAGGGACACAGCCAGGGGGGATTTAAAATCTCTCCATAGAAGGAGACTCCACAACCTCCCTGAGCAGCCCATTCCAGTGCTCTGTCACCCTCACTGTGAAGAAGTTCCTTCTCATATTGATGTGGAACCTCCTGTGTTCCAGCTGACACGCGGTGCCCCTTGTCCTGTCATTAGATGTCACTGAGCACAGCCTGGCTCCATCCTCCTGACAACTGTCCTTCACCTATTTACAGGCATTAATGAGGTCACCCCTCAGTCTCCTTTTCTCCAAGCTCTAGAGACCCAGCTCCCCCAGACCTTTCTCTCTGCAGGATGTGCAGACAGGTGGGTGCACAGAGCATGGGAAGGCAGCTCAGAAACACAAATCCACTGGCTGCCCCTCGCTCTGTGCGGGGTCTGTGGGTTGCTGGAAGGTGGGAGATGCATCTCACCTGTCTCAGCCATGAAATCAGGACTCGGCTCGGAAAGCAACTCGCTTGCCTGTTTGTACTGGAGCGGCGTTCTGCTTCCAGCTCACCGAAGTCCTTGTCTCCAGAGGCCAGTGGTCATCAGGTGGTGCTGGAGCACAACTGCGCCAGCCCGGACACCCCGTTTACTGCCCAGCCTGTGCTGCTCTATGAAAGAGATGCAATTCCCAGCCAGGTCAGGCAGCCACCCCGCCATGGGGCTTTGAGAGTCACAAAATCCCTCAGTGAGGGGTGACCTGCTGGCCACAGAAACCCTGTGTAAGGCCCAGTATCTGCCACCGGTGTCACACCTAAGACCCATCACAGAGGGTGCAGCTTTGCTCACAGGACCCAGAGGTGTCATCAGGGCTCATGGCCAAACCTGTCACCCCAAAACCAAGTGGCAGAGGCCATCCCAAGAAGGTGGGGAGCTGGCTTTTGTTGCTGAGCCTGTGGTGGTTTCAGCAGCACCTTTCAGGGGCTTCCCTCACGCACCAGGAGGGTGTCATGCCCCAGGGATTGGCACTGCACCTGCAGTGAAGTATCCAGGAGCAGGTGAGTGATGCCCTTTGCTTACCTGAGCACTGGGCTGAGGGCAGGACGATGCCCATCCTCTGCTGTCTCATCGGGTGGGTTCGTCTGGCGTGTCCACGGCTGGATCTGGTCCCCTCTGCACAGGCAGTAAAGCAGAGACAAGCTCTTGATTCTCTCACCCGTCCTGCTGGGTACCTGATCCACCGACCCACAGCTCGTCTTTGGGATCCAGTATCACAGAA
>VXBP01010403.1:34824-134974 GCA_013400115.1 Rhinopomastus cyanomelas
CGGAGCTGAGGCAGTGCCCACCAGCAGGACACTGGCTCCTGCAGGATCCATGGGGTGGGGTAAGGCAGCTGCAGAGCAGGACTGCAGGAGAGACAGCTTGTCCAGGGGAAGCGCCTCCTGGCACTGGGGTTCACAGGGAAAGGCTGGCTGGTGGCAAACCGCCCTCCTATAGGGGTGAGGAAGAAGGAGGGTGTTGTGCCTGGTTTTCTCCTCCCCCTCAGACAGCAGCAGGAAGCCAGTGATCATTCTGTTCCATGGCCAGAAGCCTGGAACTGTGCTTGGGGGGCTGGCTGGGAGCAGGGTGTGCACATGAGGAGGTGCAGGTTGTTTGGGAACAGTCAGAAAACCTGCCAGCACATTCCTCGTGAGGGACAGTATCTCCTTGAGGCTGGCACTGGCACAGTGACTGCCGGGCTCGCTGCCTCACATCGCAGCTCTGCCAGGGCTCGTGCTCCTCCAGCGCCCCGAATCGCTGTCACGCTGTTTCGCTGGTCACTGGTGCCCACTTGGGCTGGCTCATCACACCCAGCCGGCCTGCAGCACAACACCGCAGACCCACACCCTTAGCTTTATCATCATCTTTGCTGGGTGCTGGAGCTTGTAGTGTCTTCTTCTCTGGAGATGTTTAGAACCCACCTGGCTGTGTTCCTGTGCGACTGGCTCTAGGTGGTCCTGCTCTGGCAGGAGGATTGGAACTGGCTGATCTCTCAAGGTCCCTTCCAATCCCTAATGTTCCGTGATGCTGCGCTCTGGACCTCCTCCCAGCACAAGTTTCCGGCAGGGGCGAGGTGTTTGAGCTCAAATTCTCAGCTACATGTTCTGCTTAACCAAACAAAACCCACCCGGTGCCACTGTGAATTCGAGGGGCAGGTTGAGCGATACCCTCCCCTGTCCAGTCAAGAAGTTAAAGAATCCCAAGAGAACAGCACAGCCCTGTAAGTAACATGGAAGCCACAACCACATCTTTTCCAGCCCCTGTGGGCAACAAACACCACCCAGCCGAGACATCCTGTCGTGGATACTGTTGGTTCGAGTAGCTCCCTGTAGCTCTGCTACAGGAGTGGTGACACCACCGGGTGCTGCAGGTGGCTGCACCGAGACCTTCCTGCAGAGGTGCCATTTCCCAGGAGCTTCAGGATGGGATTTCTGAGCCCCAGGTCTTTCTGAAAGAGGCGCAGGGTGTTAATGAAGTGACTCAGCAAAACCTGCAGGGGGGAAGGAGAAGAAAGAAAAAGTTTAAAGCAGCAGTGACAAACCCTGATGTTACCCCCTTGATTTTGGAAAACATGAGTTTGGGCAGAAGCATCTCTAAATGTGGACCCGCACACCGACCTGCTCTTACCAGCTGGGCGAGGAGGCTGCAGAGAGATTCCTCTCTGCTCAGCAGTGGTTCTCTGGAGACGCTCAAAACCTGCTTGGACGTTGTGCGACTGGATCTAGGGGATCCTGCTGTGGCAGGGGGGTTGGACAGGATGATCTTTTGAGGTCCCTTCCAATCCCTAATGTTCAGGGTATCTGTGGAACTGCAACGCTGACACGGACGGCAAGGAGCAGCTCGAACATCCGCGTTACCCCGCACAGCAAGGAAAACTTCCTGAGAGCCTCTGCCAAGGGCTTACACAGCTTTTTAGACGCAGCTAATGGATTTCCAGATATAGGGCACATCTGGTTATTTAATCTGAGGAGGAGACATCCTGCTCTACTTGCGGAGAGTTACTAAGATTCTGTTTTGCATCACGGGACCTGAAGCCGCACATGGTCTTATTCTTGTCTGGAAGCCGAGTCCCGCGACGCACGGAGCCCAGCGGCCTGAGGTTTGAGTTGCGTCAGTGCCTCCTTCGCTGCTTCGCGGGTTGGCTTCAGCCTTTCTGATGAGCTGCTGCGTTTTATTGGGAGCAGCGCTCCTCAGCCGGGATCCGGGACAGCAGCTGCTGTTCACACATGACAGAGGTTCTCCTCAGGCTCACTCTCTTGCACGGGGTAGTTCTGCTCATGAAAAGCCAGCAGCTCTGAGCTCTCCTCCTTAGCTGACTCTGACACTTAACTGATGTGGCCAGGGCTTCGAATTCTAACCCTTATTTTAGGGCCAAAACAGACCTTTCAGCTGTGTTAATTGTCAGGGACAGATCACAGAACATTAGAGACTGGAAGGGACCTTGAAAGATCATCCAGTCCAACCCCCTGCCACAGCAGGATCACTTGGACCAAGTTACACAGGAACATGTCCAGGTGGGTTTTAAACATCTCCAGAGAAGGAGACTCCACAACCACCCGGGACAGCCCCTTCCAGGGCTCTGGCACCCTCACTGGGATTGGAAGGGACCTCAAAAGATCATCCTGCCACAGCAGGATCACCTAGACCAAGTATTGATGTGGCACCTCCTATGTTCCAGCTGACACCCACTGGCCCTTGTCTTCTCTATTATCAGGGCTACCCTCACCCACCCCAAAGGCTTCACCCCTGTCCTTGGCAGCCTTTTGCTGTGGACTAAAGGGAGAAGAGGGGGCACAGGGCACCCAGCCCCCTTCCCCTTCCGCAAGGCTCAGGCAGCCGAAGCTGGTGCTGGAGGGGGCCTGCAGCACACCAGCTTCCATCCTTGCTCAGCTCCTACAAGAAGAGCCTCGTTAAACCATAAACCTAAACTTTGACCCCGTGGCAGAGGTCAAAGTCCCGTGGAAGTATCTGAGGTATGTGCCGAAAGTGCAATTAAACACCTCGTACGAGCAGCCACTTCATTCCCAAACACTCCCTCGCTCCTTTAACACGATTTTTTTATTGCACTTGAACTTTCTTGTGTTTGCGGAGGACAACATGAAAGCCCAGTGCCTGATCTAAGTGCTCCTTAGTCACAAGGCCACTGAATTTACTGACAGAAGAGATGAAAAGGACAGCGTGCAGGAGCGAATATAAACACTCCATGGCACACGCCGATGGAATACAGGATAGGCTGGGGACTGACCTGTTGGGGAGCAGTGTAGGAGAAAGGGACCCGGGGGTCCTGGTGGCCTGCAGGATGACCATGAGCCAGCAATGTGCCCTTGTAGCCACAAAGGCCAATGGCATCCTGGGTGGATGAGAAGCGGGGTGGTTAGCAGATCAAGAGAGGTTCTCCTCTCTCTCTCTACTCTACCCTGGTGAGACCATATTCTGGAGTCTTGTGTCCAGTTCTGGACCCCTCAGCTCAAGGACACAGAGCTGCTGGGGAGTCCAGCACAGAGCCACAAAGATGATGAAGGGAGGGGAACATCTCCCTGATGAAGAAAGGCTGAGGGAGCTGGGTCTCTTGAGCTTGGAGGAGACTGAGAGGTGACCTCATTAATGTTGATAAATATGTGAAAGACAGCTGCAGGAAGATGGAGCCAGGCTCTGCTCAGTGGCATCTAATGGTAAGACAAGGGACAATCCCTACCAGCTGGAACATAGGAGGTTCCATGTAAATATCAGAAGGAACTTCTTCCCAGTGAGGGTGACAGAGCACTGGAAGGGGCTGCCCAGGGGGGTTGTGGAGTCTCCTTCTCTGGAGACATTTAAGACCCACGTGGACATGTTCCTGCATGACTTGGTCTAGGGGATCCCGTTGTGTTGGGAGGATTGGACTAGATGATCTTTCGAGGTCCCTTCCAATCCCTGATGTTCTGTGATTCTGTGAAAGGATATGGACCTACAAAGCTCTCACTGTTCTTGAAGACTCTCCTCCATCCTGAGGTTTACACAGAGTTGCATCCAAGAGGCAGATTTGTCTGCTCTCCAGCCTCTAGGAGAAAGATTCATTTGAGACTGGTGTCAGCAGCAGCCCTTAGCAAGACTGCGACTGCTCCATCATCAGGAGGGAGAGCCTGCAGGTAGCAAAAGGGCAAAGAATAATTTTTATTACACCTTTTATGATAATTATTGAAAGACACAATGGAAGCTATCGCTGAAAGTGAATGGTGGGTAATAAATAACCCTCACATTTCTGAGGGCTCTCATGCCCCACTGCCACATGCACTTACCCGCCAGGTGACCCAAGAACCAGCTGCCAGGGAGGACAAGCCACATCTGGAACAACTTCCCCACCCTGACGCACATCAACAGCAAAGTGCAGCAGCCACTGCTGTGCTGCTCCTGTGGGAGAAGCTGGTGCTGCTCTGCTCCGCTGGCACTGGCCAAACATGTCATTTGCACTGAGTATCAGCTGGAACATAGGAGGTTCAACATCAATATGAGAAGGAACTTCTTCACAGTGAGGGTGCCAGAGCCCTGGAACGGGCTGCACAGGGGGGGTGTGGAGTCTCCTTCTCTGGAGACATTTGAAATCTCCCTGGATATGTTCCTGTGCAACTTGATCTAGGGGAACCTGCTGTGGCAGGGGGATTGGACTAGATGGTCTTTCAAGGTCCCTTCCAATCCCTAATGTTCTGTGATTGTGTGATTTAACACAGCATGAGGAGCACAGACTTACAAAAGACAAAGATAACAGTACAACCTTCAGTTGTTAAAACACGATACGCCGGGGCGGTCTCACCACTACCTCCCTCATTATCCGGTAATGAAGTAACCAGCAGGCACTGCAGATGTCACCTACAGCTAAGAGCTGTTGTTTCATGTCACCATGTGCTTCACCATTACTGTTGGTACAGGAATCTCCTAGTTGTAATTGCAAACAATACGTCTGCAGAGCGGTTTCAGTCGCTAGGCAGCAAGGTCTCTGTAACAAAGCACAGGCTTTCACAGAATCACAGAGCACTAGGAAGGGACCTCGAATGATCACAGAATCATAAGGGATGGGAAGGGACCTCGAAAGATCGTCTAGTCCAATCCCCCTGCTACAGCAAGATCACCTAGATCAAGTCCCACGGGAACACATCCAGGTGGGTTTCAAATGTCTCCAGAGAAGGAGGCTCCACAACCCCTCTGGGCAGCCCCTTCCCAGCTCTATCATCCTCACCGTGAAGAAGCTCCTTCTCGCTACAGGATGCCTTTGGGTTTGCAGGGTATGAGTTTGTACTTTCCTCTGAGCAGTCCAGTTAGTACCTTTCCAATCAGGCTTTAAGCTCTGCAGGCTGTCCAGTTCTCTGGACTGGGATCTGAACACTGAGGCAACAAAGCTGCTTTGTTTCAGAACTGCATTAAAACAACAGTTAAAAAAAAAAGATCACGGTTTAAAAACAGCTTTATTACTAAAAACATATTTTCCATATTCGTCAAGCGGTTGAGGGATTTATTCTTCCCCCTTTTTGGCCCTAAAACCCTGATCTGGTTGCAGCCGTGCATTAGAGGACACTCCTCCTGCCAGACTGGGCTTTAGGGATCAGTCTCTCACATCCAGGGTTCCCATCCTTCCCAGACTCTGCCGAGAACGTTGGGGTCTGTTGCTTGATCGATCAGACACCTCACTTGGGTCTCTTCCGTGAGTCCATTCTCGGGCTCTTTGGCTCGGATGTTATGAGCGGCGTGGCCACGGGCCACAGCTGCAAAATCCTTATAAAAAGACGACTTCTCGTGGCCCAGGCGCAGTTCATCGCTGAAACGGAGAACACACAAACGAGCTCTTACTGACAGAAACAAGCAAGAGAAATAACAGGTCCGAGAGACAGCTGGCTCAAAGCAAACCAGCACCTGAACCCACTTCACGCAGGTTTATTTTTTTGAGATGTGGACGCTGATCGATAGCTGCAGAAGGCTTGGGCGGTGAAGAGCGGTGACTTCAGGAGAGCTTCAGTATTTACTGTGAGTAAAAGGCCTCCAGCTGAAAGACTGATGGGGCAGTTCCCAGCCAAGCTGTTACCTCCTTATCTGGCCTCCTGATTTGTGTCTGCACACAGTGATTTGCTGCCTTTCCCAGTTCAGCCTTGACCACAGAAGGGACCCCTCCCAAGTCTCGCACTTGTCTGTATCTGTGTGGGTTAGAACCAGGCCCGCCTGCTTTGCCTCGTTTTTTCCTTCCCTGATTAATCCAAAATGTCTTTGTAAGAGAATGGAAGGGATTAATTGTACTTGAACTGCACTTTAAAGATGTTGTGGCTTGAGCCAAAGTTGACTAGACTGACATAAATAACCTGCGAGTGCCACCAGGGCTGAGCTGATGTTTTTGGGAAGCCATGCCTCCCACACCCCCCTGCTTCAAGTTCCATCCAGCAGAAGCACATTGATTTAAACACTACCTCTAATCTAAAAGCTGTGGAGACACCCCTAAAGAAGGGCAATTCAAGCAGTGAGCAGTTAAGCAGCCTTACAGGGCGGGGACGTGAGCGGTGCCAGGAACAGTAGAACTGCTCAGGAGGCTGAGCCTGGAACACGAACACTCACGGGGAGATATCTGGAGGTTCAGCTGGCAGGGGGTGCTCAGGAGAGCAGAGTAGGTGGACTAATCCAACTCTGACAAGAGGGTGGTTTAAATTTTGCCTCTTCTAGCTGCTGTTTTATCTGAAGGGAGCAGAATGTGACACAGGAGACTGCCAGAGCTCTTAGTGGAGCAGTGTGAGGTGAGATGGGAGCATCTTACCAAGTGACTGCTGCTGGATTGGCCCCTGTAAGCTTTCTTCTGACGAAGCCGACCTTCTGCAGAGGGTACCAGTTCACTTCAGAGACGTTTACTTCCTTAAGCCACGTGCCTCCTTTCTTCAGCTGCCTTTGTTCAAAGTTCTGAAGAGAAAACAAAACTGCCCTGTTTATCACACATCGTTAATTTAAAGAGGCCTTTGAGCCGCCAGCTCACGGCACCTCGAGCAGGTACCTCTGAACTGCAGATGCAACGGAGGGCAGAGGGGTAACATGATGCCAACCTGCCTATTAATTAAACTTTAATTTACTGAAGTGCAAACAGTTTCAGACTCTTTCACTGTAATGATTAGTTTCATATTAGTTTGGTCTCTTCTCACAGGTCATTAGTGACAGAACCAGAGGGAAGGGCTTCAAGCTTAAACGGGAGATTTAGACTTGACATCAGGAAGAAATTCTGAGTGGTCAGGCACTGGAATGGGCTGCCCAGGGTGGTGGTTGACTGCCCATCCCTGGATGAGTTTAAAAGTCGCTTAGATGTAGTGTTGGGGGATCTGGTTTAGGGGTGACCTTGCAGAGTAGGGTTGATGGTCGGACTCGATGATCTCAAGGGTCTTTTCCAACCTGAATGATTCTGTGATCCTGTGATTTTGTGTTGTTACGAAAATTTAAGAGGACTAGTGTGAAAAGCAGGAAATATTTACACTGCTGCCCTAGGTGATGTAACATCAGGAAGAGAGAGCCACAGTTTTAGAGTTATGATGCAGATAAAGGACTGACAACAGCCATCAGCTACTACATTCTTTGTCCCTCACCGCGGAATTATGTCATTTTAAGTCATTTAAGTTCAGTTTCTCTGAGAACCCACTATAACAAAGATAGTGGGATCACTGAGAGGAAGCATCAAGATAGGAGGTTCCACATCAATATGAGATGGAACAACTTCCCAGTGAGGGTGACAGAGCACTGGAAGGGGCTGTCCAGAGGGGTTGTGGAGTCTGTTTCTCTGGAGACAGTTAAAACCCACCTGGACGTGTTCCTGAGTGACTTGCTCTGGGTGATCCTGCTGTGGATTGCAGGATCCTGTAGGATTGCAGTAGCTGATCTTTCCAGGTCCCTTCTAATCCCTAACATTCTGTGATTCTGTGAACTACCTCCAATTTTATCTTATTACAGTTTAATAATTTTTTAATAGGAAGTGAAAAAGAGGAGAAAAATCCCACCTTCCAGTCCAGAGAAGGCTCTTTTACAAACACATCCATGGTGCTGAGGAGGAGGTCTGGATCTGCACGGTAAGCCCGTAGGGCATGCACCATCACACTGTAAATGAGACCCCACTCCTTCACTGGCATCATCAGATTAATAAACTGGCGAGTCAGACGAAAGGGCATCAACTCAGGCACGGGCAAAATCTAGCCAAGAGGAAGGAGAGTCAAAAGAAAACAAGACTTAAGGAGTCTTGAAACAGAAGGATTAGAAATACTTTGTTGTTTTTAAAACTTTGAATCTCTTTTATCACTTAACAGAAAATACAGCGCTATGCAGCAGGGCTGTGACATCAAGGTTCTACTCAGGAGTATTGAGTGATCGTGGATGAAGGGGTGGCTGAACTATGCAATCACCACCACTAACACTCTGGAACACAGGAGGTTCCACATCAATATGGGAGGGAACTTCTTCCCAGTGAGGCTGACAGAGCACTGGAAGGGGCTGCACAGGGAGGTTTGTGGAGTCTCCTTCTCTGGAGATGTTTAAAACCCACCTGGACATGTTCCTGTGCGACTGTGTTCTAGGTGATCCTGCTCTGGCAGTGGGATTGGACTGTGTGGTCTTTCAAGGTCCCTTCCAACCCCTAATGTTCTGTGAAACTCTACAGCCCCCTCCCTGCCTTAGAACTGCCAGAACCAGATTTGATTTAACTAGAAATAACCCCTACAGATTATTTTCCACCAGAGCGATGGCAAACAAGGAGCATCAGATTCAGCACCGAGAACGCACGTGGAATCGCACATCACAAACGCGGAAGCTGTAACTAATGAATTAGACCACAAATACCTGCGTAGCTAAGCCAAAGGCACATCCGAAGTCTATCCCCACCATGCCACCTGTCTCCTTGTTAATCATGAAGTTGGACAGATGTCTGTCTCCGATACCAAGTATCCAGTGGCTGATGCACATCAGCGCGTGGGAGCTGGCGAAATGGGAGCGCAGGGCCAGGAAGGCTTCGGGAGACGTACTCATCTTCACAAACGCCCGCCTGAACGAGAGAGAGCCCCTTGTTGGATGCAGACAGAACACACAGAATCGTAGAATCATCAGGGATTGGAAGGGACCTCGAAAGATCATCTAGTCCAAAACCCCTGCCACAGCAGGCTCACCTGACTGGAGAAGCCATGGAATCAGAATCACTCAGGGTTTGAAGGAACCATCATCCACTTCCGACCCCCCCCAGCACAGGCAGGGACACCCCACCCTAGACCAGGCTGGCCAGAGCCTTAAACACCTCCAGGGATGGGGCCCCAACCACCTCCCTGGGCAACTCATTCCAGGCCTTCACCACTCTCATGGTGAAGAACTTCCTCCTCACATCCAGTGTAAATGTACCCATCTCCAGCTTTGCTCCATTCAACACCAGAGCTCAGGTCACACAGCGCAGTTGTTGGCGGTGCACTTACCGCAGCAGGTCTTCTGGAACACTGCTTTCCCTGCCTTTGAAGGACATAACTGCTTCTGTCCGGCTGGCGGTTCTGCAAATGAACGAAGGGGATCAGGTCAGCTGTGGAAGTAATATCCACTGGGCATTACAAGCCAAGACTTGGCCATGACTGCCTGAGCAAGTTTCGTGCACCCCAGCACACCACAAGGAGAATCACAGAACCATTAGGGATTGGAAGGGACCTCAAAGATCATCCAGTCCAATCCCCCTGCCACAGCAGGATCACCTAGACCCAGTCGCACAGGAACACATCCAGGTGGGTTTTAAGTTTCTCCAGAGAAGGAGATTCCACCACCCCCCTGGGCAGCCTGTTCCAGTGCTCCGTCACGGTGATTTTCTCTGGCCAAGAGCAGGTGCTCTGGCTCTGAGGCATCCTAAGTGCACAGTCAGGAACAAGACACCTACAAAAATCAAGCTGAAGAGGAGCATCTGCTTCTAGACATTTTCTTAAGGACGCGAGCGAGCTTCTAGGGGCATTCCTGTGCTCTGGTGGGGTTTTGGCAGCACTGAACTGCCTGTTCCTGGAAGAGCACCCCTGTGAAATGGGTAGAGGTCAGATCTAGCCAGTGCATTACAATGCAGATCAGAATCTTCCCTGGAATTTCTGTAACACTGTGCGTGCCCACTCAGGTTTCTGTGTTTTACAGACAGCTCCCTTCTCACACCTACCTGTACATGAAATGGTATCGAGACAAGCCCTGCGCGTTCCCACTCATCTTGGACAGCCACTCAGAGTAGGTAGCACGGGGTCCTTTTTTGCTAGAGACACAAAAACCAGAATCACAGAATCATTAGGGATTAGAAAAAGCACTGATCATTAGGGAGGATGGACAGGATAACTTCTAGAGGTCCCTTCCAGCCCAGAACACTCTAGGATTCTACGATTTCCCTGTATGATCTCACCTCTCTGCACACAGACAATTTCTGTGCACAGGAGGAGTCAGGAAGCTGCAGCCTACATTAATTGCAGCTTTGCTGTGGAAGTGAAGTCTACGCAGTCAGTGCTGATCCATCCACCTCCACCCCCCAGCTTTGAACACGTGTCAGTCATACTTGACAGAAGATCAGACATCTCAAAGGTGTTCATTTGTCAATAGGTGCTGTGAAAATTAGATGCTGCCTTGAGAATAAAAAAATCTCTCTGGGGAGGGAAAGATATTTTTAACAGTCCCATATCCACTTGAAAAGCATTATGTCAGCTACCACAGAACATGCTGCCATTTGTCCAGTCAAACTGGTACGGAACGCAGAAGGCAGTCCCTTTCTTCTCGGCGTGGGCAAGAGGGGAGGAATGGGGGCTTGGACTTATGATATTCATCTCGAAGAAGATGTCTTCATTAGTCTTCATTAGCTGCACTGCTTATAGGACAACTGGATATTTTTCTCCTGTCTTCACTAAACTCATCAGACATTAAACTAGACATTCCAGGCCAGCAGCAACCCAGCAGAGCATCCACCTTCTCACTCCCTTCCTAAGCAAGATCTGAGACATGAAGCTCCTTTCTATTTATTATCATTTCTAGACTGCACAGCTCATCACTTCAGGATAAAGAAAAGGCTCTCAAAAATTCTGGAGATTATTCCTCCACCCCAACCAAAATATTCCCAGGATTTCTGTTGTGGGTGCACAGAAAGTATCTTAATTGACTTGACTGAAATATGCCGAGTGTACACACAACAGTAAAATGAAGCTCTTATTTGGGATGAGGAATTAACTGCTTCTAGAAAGGCACTTACTTTCTACAGTGAGTATATTAGACATTTCCTCCCTTCCCAAGGTAGCTCCATATTAGTAAATCTCTACTTCTCCAGGCAATGAATTGAGACCATCTAACACCGCTGCTGTTCACAAAAGCGAAGCAGACAGCAGTAATGCAGCAACTGTGGCAGTTGCTAAGCTGCTCACAAATTATAGAATCACAGAAACACGTGGTTGAAAAGACCCCTGGGATCATCAAGCCCAACCAGCAACCCTACTCTACAAGGTCACCCCTAAACCAGATCACCCAACACTACTTCTAAACATTTTTTAAACACATCCAGAGATGTTGACTCAACCACCACCCTGGGCAGCCCATTCCAGTGCCTGACCACTCTCTCCATAAAGAATTTTTTCCTGATGTCCAGTTTAACCCTTCCCTGTTGGAACTTGAAGCTCTTCCCTCTGGTTCTGTTACTAATGACCTGTGAGAAGAGACCAGCACCAACATCTCTACAATGTCCTTTCAGATGGCTGCAGAGAACGATGAGGTCTCCCCTCAGCCTCCTCCTTGTCAAACCAAATAGACCAAACTCTTTCAGTCTCTCCTCATCAGGCTGATTCTCCAGGCCCTGCACCAGTTTTGTTGCCCTCCTCTGCACTCACTCCAGCACCTCAGTGTCTCTCTTGTACTGAGGTGCCCCAAACTGGATCCAGTACTCACGGTGTGACCTCACCAGTCCTGAGTACAGGGGGACAATCACCTCCTTACTCCTGCCAAATACCTCTAGAGTTTGGAGTCCAACCTCCATGCTGGAGATTCCTCCAATCTGCTCCTCAAACAAGGGAACTAGTAAGAATAAAGGGTGACAACACTTTGACAAATCCAGAGTTTATGAACCACAAACACCACTGATAAAAAAAGCATTTCTAAATTCCAGGTTGAAAATCACAGATTAAATACATTTCAAAATTTATTCATTCTCAAATTACAACCAAGAGAAAAAAGCTAATTCTTTGGACCCAGGTTTCCTTTCTGCATAGTCAGTGTGACCTTTCACAGTTGTGCTTTGCGGATCTGCTGCCAGTTCCCCTGTCAGTGACTAAGTCCTGAATAGCTCAGTCTCTGCTCTGCTCCCCTCACTCCCCCCTTGCTGACCTCGGTCCATTTCCTGCCTGATCAAGAGATCAAAATCCTTTGCTTGCAAAATCAATTTGCTGATAAGGAAATGGTGATGACAATGACGTCACCCACGATTATAAGTCTCCTGTTTAAACAAGCTGGGTGGAGGATATTCTAGGTACAATGGCACTCATTAAACACTTGCCAATTACTAATTTGGATCAGAAAGTACAAACTGCTTCCGTGCTTATAGGTGCTTTTATTTCGACTCCATGATCCCAAGGGTCTTTTCCAACCTGAATGATTCTATCATTGCAGAAGCACTCTGGCTGGAAAAGACCCCTGAGATCATAGAGTCCAACCATCTACCCCACTTTACAAGTTGACCCCTAATAAACCACATCCCTCAACACCTCAGCCAAATGATTTTTAAACACATCCAGGGATGACGACTCAACCACCTCCCTGGACAGCCCATTCCAGTGTCTGCCAGCCTTTCTGGGAAGAAAATTCTTCCTAATATCAAGTCTAAACCTCCCCTGTTGTAACTGGAACCCACTGTCTCTTGTTCTGTCACTAACTGCTTGTGAGAAGAGACCAGCATCAACTTCTCCATAACGTCCTTTCAGATAGTTGTAGAGAGTGATGAGGTCTCCTCTCAGCCTCCTCTTCTGCAAACTAAAGAGCCCCAGCTCTTTCAGTCTCTCCTCATAAGATTTATTCTCCAGGCCCATTATTCTCTGAAAGAAATCGGTGCCGTAAGATTGTTGGTGACAAAAACCCTGTTAGTAGCGTGGTCTCTGTTAGAGCAGACAGCTAAACCAAGCATCACCTGTTATAGTTGAAGTCTTCCTCTTCAGACATGCTGTTCTTAAGGAACTCTTTTAAAGTACAAGTATTTTCCAGCCACTTGATGAGCCCCAGTCTGGAACAAAAGAACTCAGAGACGTGAGCAAGTAGCTCAGAGCTGAACTGTAGAGGAATACCACAAGTGAAAAGCAACACATTCTTAGGGCCTGCAAAAAAGAGGTTTAAAGTTACCAGCTTAAATATAGTCTGAAAAACAGCTTCCAGATAAAGCAATTTCAATGTTTTTAAGAAGGAAAAGAAATGAAACATTAAGCCAAGGCACGAAACACTCTGAACTAGAAAGTCTCACTTTCCAACACCCCAACAGTAACAGAAGTTGGAATAAGGATGTCTGTTCCTGCAAGGTAAACGCGTACCTTGTTGTCATGGGGATGACCTGGTAGGTTTTGAGCTGCATATTCCTTTGGCTACAGGTAGCATCTTGGGAAAGGATAATGTTCATGACATCAAACAGCTGCTCAATACGTTGGTCTTGCCGCAGGTCTTCACCACCTTTGACAAGAAAAGGATACTCCTGCTCGTCGCTACCTCGGATTGTTATACGTTTGGGCTTCCTCAAGGATTCCATTACTCTGACCTTGGAAAAAGACAGGGCAAACCACATTATTTGGGACAGAAGACTCAGCCTTACGGAACCATCACTGAACTCCAGCATATTCGTCACTCCTAGACGGTACAACCACGTCACTCCGTTACCGCTAGCAGAACAAACGCCCACTCGCAGACCTTCCTCCATGTGCTTCAAGATGCAGACACAAGCAGCAACCTTGCTGCTGCCCAGTTCTTCGGATGGATCATGGACACAAATTTGGTCGGACTCGACGATCTCAAGGGTCTTTTCCAACTTGAATGATTCTCTGATTCTATGGTTTCTACAGGGGATTGACAGTCAAACACATACCCGTTCATCAAATCCAGAGATCTTCGCGTGGTACTCCGGCAGCGGTTTCCCTTTTCCATCGTACTGACCTGAAGCAGAAGTGGAACAAAAAGAGAAGCATTACACAGACAGATGTAAACTATTTTTTTAACTGATTTTAAGAACAGAACACACTTCCCAATATTTGTCAAATCTTTAGAAAGGTAACTACAAAGAAAATATTTCACATGCATACAAATCCATCGCACGCAGATGATTTTCCCTGTGGATTACCACATTGCTTTCTTGTTGAGCTGCTGGAATTGCAACTCTTAATGTTTTCAGAGGACATTCTTTTTGAACTGGATCTAAACATATGTTAGGAGTCAGCACCTCCTTTAAAGTCAGGACTACATCTTCAGAGCAGTTTAAAACAAGAGTTACGAATGGAGAACGGGACACAATATTCCAGATGTGGTCTCACCAGGGGACAGCAGAAGGGCAGAAGAACCTCTCTCAATCTACTAACCACCTCCCTTCTGATCCACCACAGGATGCCATTGCCTTCTTGGCCACAAGTGCCCATTGCTGGCTCATGGTCATCCTGCTGGCCACGAGGTCCCCCAGGTCCCTTTCTCCTACGCTGCCCTCTAAAAGGTCAGTCCCCAACCTATACTGGTACCTGGTTGTTCCAGAAGTTAGGGCTGTAGAGCCAATGTAAAGGGGTAGCGCTCAAGAGCAGCGACTGCCATGTAAGGGACAGTGCTTCCCCATTAATGCTGAAAGGGAACTTACCAGGAATCTCTAGCTCATTCCTCAAGAATTCAGCTTTGAATTCACTCATCCATGGTGAACATTCTTTCAAGTTTCCAGGTTCTTTATAGCTTTTGTTCATTTTTTCAAGGAGAGCAGCTGTGATGGCATCAAAGTGTTTAGACTTCATGTTCAACAGCTGTGAACCACCTCTTCCAAAGTGATGGTCAAAGTCCTTCCCAAAAGCCTGAGGTTCATTTACAGAAAGGAATCGTGTTAACACAGGGTTAGGAGCTTCCCAAGAAGGCCAAATGGCACCTTGCTATCTTCACAAATCCTAAACCACATAAATTATCACAGTATCACAGAACATTAGGGATTGGAAGGACCTCGAAAGATCATCTAGTCCAATCCCCCTGCCACAGCAGGATCACCCGGATCCAGCTGCACAGGAACATACCCAGGCAGGTTTCCTTGCACTGCAGCTCTATTTTCCCCAATTACTTCTAGTCTGTCAGAAACTTTTCACTGTCTGTTTGTGGGACCCACCAGCCACCATCAAGTGAAACAGACACATTTTACCAACACAGCGATACCAAAGATTTGCAGAATGAGATCACAAACCTTCTTTCCACATCAAAACCAGGAGCTTACTCCTTTTTCACTCCTCCAGCAGTTGGACTCTGGATGAGCTTATCAATTATACTACTCATGAACCTGAATATAGACACCTCATCTGCCCAAAAATATTTCATATCAGCCAGTGAAATAGAAATAAAACACAAATATTTCAATTTGAACCTAATAAACAAATAAAGAATCAAAATGGGATTTTTATCAGAAGGTTTCATTGATGCCTCAATCTTCAGATGTTATCACACTTGGAAACTGCTGCAACAAAGCCCTCAACGGTTCAATCAACCAATGGTTAAAAAAAACCTCCAAAAGAACAGATGGATAAGTTAGTTAAGCTTTTTCCTCCCTCAAGCATGAATGCTCCACGCTTTAAGGAAGATGTGGGGTTTTGCTGGATTTTGTTTCGATGCTTTCTCCACAATCACATTTATTAGGTGTGATCTGCTTTGAGCTAACTTCAGATGTAAAATGTACACAACCATATTTTTGAAGTATTTTAAAGGACCTGATAAAGTATAAGGATATTTCATACTCATCCATTTCATAAACAGAACCAGTATTATCTGCACGTAGTTAACGGAGTTTATTCTTTGAGTTCATAATTCAAGGTTCTAGAAAAAACAGATGTCCCCTCTTGGACCTCACTGGTATTAACGGCTTGGAAAGATATGTAACCTCACTTGATTTTTTCAAAGCCTGATCATTTTTCTCCCAAGCTATGAAGGGCAAAGCTACTTCACTGAAGTAAATGAAAAGACAGAAAATATTATCCTTCTCATAGAATAATTCAGGTTGGAAAAGACCCATGGGATCATCAAGTCCAACCAGTAACCCTACTCTACAGGCTCACCCCTAAACCAGATCTCCCAACACCACATGTAAGAGGCTTTTAAACTTATCTAGGGATGGGGACTCAACCCCCACCCTGGGCAGCGCAGTCCAGTGCCTGACCACTCTCTCCTGGAAGAATTTCTTCCTGATGTCCAGTCTAACCCTCCCCTGTTTAAGCTTGAAGCCCTTCCCTCTGCTTCTGTCAGTAATGACCTGTGAGAAGAGACCAGCACCAACAGCTCTACAATGTCCTTTTAGATAGTTGTGGAGAGTGATGAGGTCTCCCCTCAGCCTCCTTCTGCTCAAACTAAACAGCCCCAACTCTCTCAATCTCTCCTCAAAAGATTTATTCTGAAAAAGACACTGCTACAGTCAACATCTTTATAACTTTAAATCCATCTCCGCATGATGCTCCAATTGCTTTCTCTGTTCTGCGCTTCCACTTCTTTTCAAATTCAAGGCAGCAACATTTAACAGCTGTAATGCTGTATTTTAATTAAGACAACATGTCAGCTGTTTATTTTGGACATTAGTTGAATTTCACGTTACAAATAAAAGCAAACTTCTCACTGTTTTAAGTTACAACTGAAATGGGACATAACTAACGTGCGCGAAGGTTACGAGCCTGAAGTACTTCACTTATCAGAGCTGTTTTATGTGGCAGTCAAGAGACTTGCTTTCTTCCCCTACAAGGACACTGCAAACTGTACAGTAATCCCCACAGCACACGTTGTTTCATGAATACTGCACCACGAAGGCAAAGAACTCAGCCTGGGCACCATACCCCTGACCCTTTTCTCTTGCAGCTGCTAACGAGTGAAAGGAATCTTGCTGTCCCTCTTCAACAGAGGGGAACAGCCTTCCTACCCCTCTTCTAGCATCTTCCTTGCTCATTTTCCTGTTTCATTACAGGCTCAAAGAACCACTTTGGGATTGGAAGGGATGTGGAAAGATCATCTAGCCCGATCCCCTCGTCACAGCAGGATCACCTAGATCAAGCCACACAGAAACCTGTCCAGGTGGGTTTTAATGCAGTAACAATCACAAATCCATCAGTGCTACTTGCAGCATCCTCCACTACTGAGCATTTCAGCTTTTCCAAGAGCCATGGATGCTTTTTGGTTTAAGTGGGTCAAAGCACCCACAAGCCATCCCAGCACCGAACTCCGGATGCCTTTCCTCTCATGCCTGCCTGGTCCCTCACTGCTTTTGTATCTTCGAATGATCATCCAGCTGCTCCCTGTTCCTCCACCTCAACAGCAGCACATCCTGCAAATTCTTATCACGGTACTCTTAAGTCATTATCATCAGAGACTTGGCTTATCACATTCAAAGGGCTTGTGTGCCCCATAATTCGCAAATGCCCTTTCTGCTGCTGTATCTCCTCACCTCCTCCAGACTCCTCCTTACTTTTATCCTCTGCCTTCCTCATTCAGCGAAAAGGAACCTTCCCCAGAGACACTAAACGTATCTGCTGCTAACGTGACATAAGAGTTGACATAGAGGAGAGACCTGAATCGACCCAGTCCTGGTCACGGGGCTGTGTGCATACAATACAAGCACACAGTCTCTCCTTCTACGGCAGTATCACACTCCTGGCCTCCAGGAACTTGCAGCTCGGGGATTTCTGGACCCAGAAGTGTGCATTTGCTCTCAAAGCATTTCTGCCCTCTCCACGCTATTGTCTACTCGCTATCTGAACCCATGAAATCTTCTGCAACACCCCGCGGCGGGAGCTCAGCACTTCAGCGTGTGCTGAACACGGAAACACTTCTCCCTGTTTGCTCTGAACCTGCTTCTTGCACAGACTATTTACTTCATGCTTGGCACTCCTGATGTCAAGGACTTCATTCTATCTGGCCTCGCCGTGCCTTTTCCAAGCAGATGAATGCTATAGTTGCTTCTCCTGCAAAGGTTACTCTGTAATTCTGATTATTCTTACTGCTGTGAACATCGTCTGGTGTCTTGATACCTATGTGGAGAACTCTAGGACTCCTGTATTCAAGCAGCAAGAGTCAGAGAAGTTTGCTTTGTCAACATATAAATCCATGTTTTCTTCTTTATTCTTAACAATGACTAACAACTGCCTTTCTTCCTGGGCTGCCCTTGAGTACTTGCAGCTGATATTGTCACAAAACTATCAGACATCAAGAATTTGTTCTTGAATTGCAACAGTCAGCTCAAAGCCACAGAATCTATACATGCAACCAGGGTTTTGGGGGTTGCTATGGTTTTCACCACATGCATCAATTCATTTTTCTATACAGTCACTGTTTTAGATCTTAGCCTATTTTGCATTTTCTGCAGTTCCTCATAATTGTTAACTCTTCTGAATAACTCACCCTAAAGAGCTCAGGGTCGGCAGCAGATTTGAGTAGTGTAATAGCGCAAAGCACCCCGAAGTGTTCATGCATCCTTGGCAGCAGGGAAAAATTAACAAGGTCAGATGCCTGTGCAGGTTCATGGAATGTCAGAGGCACCCAGGCCCTGAGAAGGCAGCAGTGTGTGCAGGACAGGGAAGGCAGAAGCTGCACAAGAAGATTTGTTCAGTTTTGCAAGACAGTCAGAAGTGGATGTTGAACTGTAAGTTAATCACTTCTAACAAAGAAATCCCAGTCTTGTACTCCTGACTCGATCTCATCTCATCAAGTCAAAGTTGTAATCTGGTCCTCTCTTGACTTTTTAGTGCCTGCTAGAGCAGCACATGACACCAGCCCTACTCAGTAATCACACATACCTGAATAAACCTTTTCCGCAGCATTCCAAGGCCAGGAGCCTCTGCATCTCCCAAATTCTTGTACATGCCTTCGTACATTTCCTTAAGCTTATTTTTATTTCTCTGAGCTTTTACCAACTCATTTTTGACATCCTCGGCCCAATCCTGCAAACAGAAGGAAACAGATGAGCACAGAGAAGTTTCCTGATCCCTGCTCTTCAGTGATGTGCTCAGACTGCATCGGGGTTACTGTATTTGCTAACAGTCAATTAATTGTGTCTTCTGACAACTAAAAGCCAAGGAAATACTTCCCTTTTGTCTTGTATCTCAGTACAATGTTTCTGCTTTATTGTAAGTAGAACTATTTTATTTATCAGTGTAGCATCAACCAAACTGTGCCAGGCTTTGCCCAGCACTCTCTCTCCTAAAGAGAGGGTGAGGAATGAAGGAGAAGTGAGGGAGGGATTAAAAAAAAAAGACACTGTACCTTAAAAAGCATTACAGGGCTGGAGAGCTGCTCCAGGGAGCGAACAAAATCTTGAACTACTCCTCCTCTGTCCAATTTATTCTTGATCCTTTAACAGAGAAATATGTATCACTGCACAACAGAAACTAGCATTGAAAATGTCCAAGTTTGGTGAAGAAGAACTTTGACTACCACAGAATTATGAGGAGAAAGGGATTACCTGTCTGTGGTTCTTATTTTAGAAAAATTCTAGCTGCCCACAGCCTGGGAACTACGTGTCCTCAATGCTTCAGGATCACAGAACATTAGGGGTTGGAAGGGACCTCGAATGATCATCCAGTCCAATCCCCCCAGCCACAGCAGGATCACCTAGATCCAGTCACACAGGAACATGTCCAGGTGGGTTTTAAACTTCTCCAGACAAGGAGACTTCACAACCCCCTGGGCAGCCTGTTCAGAAAGTATTCAGAGCAGCAACTTGAGCATGTTTAACACTAAGAGTTTATCTATTTGTCTTCCCTGTGCCTGTAGATGAAAACACTGCAAGCAGGGGACAACCCTGTAGCATTTCTCAGGCTCTCTAAAGAAAAGAGCTTGTTTAGAAAAAATACATAAATATATCCACTCCTCAATAAAAACAAAAATATACAAAAGAGCTACTTGGACCACAAGTTCACCTTTCAACAAACTCCTTGTTCTTACAACCAGCTGCAGTATCTTTGAAAGAGTAACTTTCACTGCTGATCATGAAAGGGTAGATGAGCGCCTGTGGATAGGTATTTGCGATCTCTTCAACAGTGTGTTGTACAGCTACTGCTTCATCCTTGTCAAGCACTGCCATCATCTGGCTAATCCAGCCAATGAACTGCCAGCAGGGAACTGAAGAAAGCTGCAAAAACACAGACACTGCTGCATTTGGTGCTCCTCCAAGTCACTAAACACAGCCACAGATAAAAATGCTCTTGGACCCAGCCTGACAAGGAAGAAACACATGAAAAGGAAGCAAAGGATGTCAAGTAGGCTGCTCAAAACACCCCCCCCGAAGGAAGTACAGTTTAGTATTGTTATTACTATTCCTGCTATTATTCCTACTATTCCTGCTATTCATAGAATTATAGAATCATTATGGATTGGAAGGGACCTCGAAAGATCATCTAGTCCAATCCCCTTCCTGCTATTATTCCTACTGCTGTTTGCTCTCAAGATGAGGCTTTGCACTCAAACCTGTAGCTTTTCTGCCTGGACACAATACGATACCAATTTTGACCACCACATACAGGCAATGTGAAAATCTGAAAGGATGGTTCAAACACCATCGAGCTGAAGTCTTGATGGGAGTGAAAAAAACAGTCTGAAAAGGGAACATCGGAACTCCTACCACAGCTTTGTCATTACTTCAACATTCAACTTGTTCAGGGTTGCTGACAAGTACTAATTTCAGTAAAGCACTCCCCAAGGTATAGTTCTTGCTCACTTCCCCCAAAAAAACATCAATTTTGAAATGACTACTACAATTTATTTTCTTGTGACAGCCAGAGGCCAGACTACGACTCTTTTCCTCCTGTCTCATTCCTTCCTACGTCCTCCACAGAGCTGAAGACTGGATTGCCAGTGTCTATCTCACAGAAAAGTTAGAGTATAGGAAAAAGAACTGCCTGGTGAACTCCTCTTCTGGGTGAGACTTGCCAACTTGAACAGGTGTCAGGTTCTGTTTGAAGCTTCACTGCTGCCACACCTCACGCACCTCCTCTGTTTCTCAGTTCCTCGTGATAACTAAGCTGTGTTTTGGTCTCATTCTTTGTCCCACAGGGGCTGGTGCTCTGTGAGCCTGAAAAGGCAGGCAGGCCAAGGCATGAGTCACAGACAGAGCTCTCTCACCTTATCTGTGCCATGACAGCAGGGAAGGCAGCTGGCTCACAGCACCCTGCTGTGGAATGGCAATGGAGGCAGTGGGAAATATAAAGGAGGAAGAAGCTGTAGTGAACTCTGAAGTGAAGCATAAGAAGGAGAAGTGGAAGATCTGGAAAAACTGCTGGATTCCTGCATACAGGAAACTCAGCCAACAGAAATAAGACAGGTTCCTTACCCTAATACTAACCGTCTTTACCAGACCACTTAGATTGTTCTGAAGAGACAAAAATATCTCCACAACATGGTTTTTCTCTGGCAGCTCTCAAACTGACACTTGGAAGCAGAATAATGATAAAAAAGTTTGAGGAAGAGAAGTGTGTCCCCATATGAATTAGACTCAGCAAGTAAAAAAAAAAACAAACTAGGAACAATGATAGGATAAAATTTATCTGATCCACCTGAAGCAAAACTTACCAGTCTAACCTCTCTATCCATCCTCCCTCTGCCCCCACCTATTACATTTGATTTATAGCAACATTTGCTGCCAGGAAAATGGAAGCAACTAACCTCTCGTGTCACCAGACCCAATGTCTCTGCTGGATATCTTTCAATTATTTGCAGCAGTCTAGGAAATCTCAGCCTGGCTTCTCTGGAGTTCAGCTTTAAAGCTTTAATCATTTTCTCCACCACAATAGCTGGGAAGAGCTGCAGATCTGCAGGATTGATTTCTGCCAAGAAACATTAAACAAGAATTATCAGAAACACCATCACTTATTCCTTGTCTTTGATCATCATTTTACAGTTCAGCTGGGTTTTTTTCAGCGTATTTTTACTTTGTTCTCCTTCTCATCTGTTTGAACCGTGCACATCTGCAACACATGTACTTTGGGACTGCGAGGATTAGCTTTATCAGGAAGCTGCATCACTGCTGAGATCTCATCTATGCTAAATACAGCACTGCTGTGGCCTGGGAAGGAACAAGGATATCTGCTGGATATGATACCTCTCTCACAAGTGACAGGGAGGCTGCTAGTGATTCACCAGAGCAAAGCTATCAGTAATAGTGGAGAGGGAACAAATATAAATAGTGTTCCACTGGAGGACAAACTGTTGTGTTTAAATTCAAGCTGTGCTGCTCAGGGAGAGCTCCTAGGTATCAGAAAAGCTTGTGTACCACAGACAAATTCACTTCACACAACCAGGAGAAATCCTGACTAACCAAGCACGCCCTCTTCTTCCCTACGTAGATGCTGGTCACAGAAGCCAACCAAGGTCATATAAGCATCAGTTACTCCCATCACGTCTACGTGTCCCATGGAGTGGGACTGCACCTCCTCTTCAGACTTCCTCACAGCACTGCTGAAACAATGAAACGCCTTTTTGTTCAGACCTGCCAGGACCTGAAATTCAGCCATAAGAGGAAAAATAGACACGTTAGTAAACGGCCTTCAACAACTCCTTCTGACACTGACAGCCTGGATGCAAGTCTTGAGTAGATAAAATTCTACCTGTATTAGATGTTTTGAGCAGCTGATACAAAGGAAATTTTATGAAGGGTTGTTATTTCTGGTATTCATTTCCACAGTTTTTAGTGGAAAAATATAAACTACACTTCTAACTTCAATTAGTCCTTGGACATCACAGAATCACAGAACATTAGCGATTGGAAAGACCATATAGTCATCATTAGGAACTTAAAAGATCATCCAGTCCAATCCCCCTGCCGCAGCAGGACCACCTAGATCCAATTGCACAGGAACATGTCCAGGTGGGTTTTAAACATCTCCAGAGAAGGAGACTCTATGACCCCCCTGAGCAGCCCCTTCCAGTGCTCTGTCACCCTCACCGTAAAGAAGTTCCCTCCCATATTGATGTGGAACCTCCTCTGTTCCAGCTGACACCCACTGTTCCTTATCCTATCATTAGATGACACTGAGAAGAGCCTGGCTCCATCCTCCTGACACCCACCCTTCACATATTTATAAACATTAATGGGGTCACCCCTCAGTCTCCTCTTCTCCTAGCCAAAGAGACCCAGCTCATGTTCTGTGGATTTTTATAAATGAAAAAAAGTCAACGTTACTGGAGTTTCTGAAAATAGATTAATAGAAAATGTATTAAAAACTGCTATTTTTCCTCCTATTAAGACCAATCTGCAACATCTGCATAACTGCTATACTTAGAAGTTTTGGTAAAAAAAGCTTGCACTGAACTTTGTAAACTCTGCTGTATTCTGCCTAGTAAAAATGTACTGACTATACGTGGCTGTCAGAGCAGGCTGCACTGTCTGCCACTGTAGGGTTCTAATGCACACCTTCCCAAAATAAGCAGACAAGTTGCATATGGTTGGTCTTGAAGTCCCCTCTCCTATCACTAAAATGAGGTAGATAAAAGTATCAGCGTCTGATTATAGAGATCGCTTCGTGAAAGTTAGTCTGACTGCAAGAGGAACCTCAGCAGTGTCCAGCTGACATAAAGGCATGGAAATGAGAAACACAGAAACACTCTCCCAATTTAAAAGGCTGCAGTGCTGTACAACTCCAGGAGGAGAACAAAAACCAGAGAAAACAGCAATTGCAGTTTGTCCTTTTTCTCCCAGACAAATCACTAACAGAGAAGGTGAAACCCACCTGCTCTGTCTCTATCCAAATCCATCCCTTCCTATTGAAACCACAATACTGCGTTGCCTAAAAGCTTTTCTTCCTCTCATTTACCTTTTCAGGGCTCTTAAGACTTTCTCCTGATAGCACTGATATTTTTGCAGCCTTTTCTTCCTCGATTTGCTCAAGGCATCTTGGATCCTGGCTGAGAGCACTGGCCATGACATGGTACGTAGTACCCAGAAGAAGATTCTGGTTTCGGAAGGCCCTTATGTTCTGGCTAAGATAGTCGGATTTGGTATATTCTGTAGGAATTTAAACCCAAAGTTAGTAATTTGACAACAAAGCAGCTTTGTAGAATAAACAACATGAAGCAAAGAGAAGGCTGTTACCAAGCAGAGAGATGGTTTTTAATACGGAGAGCAAACGTTCGGGACAACTCTGGTTCTGGCTGCTACTGTGCGTGAAACGGCAAAAGGCGTAATTCCACCTCACCAGCCAGTCTTCTCTTGTTTTGGCTTCTTTGCGTAGGTCTTTCAGAAGCTTCTTGGCCACTGAGAAGCTGTTCTGTATTCAAATAAAAACAGAAATTTCAGATTATATACCTGAAAAGGAAAGAAAGTCTTTCTGCAACCCAACTAAGGGATCAGAAGACTTAAGTAACACAGGTCTCATACTCAAAACCACATTGGTGCTAACAGAGAAATCTGAAAAGAAAGAGAGACGAGCAGAGGTCTGATAAGTTGAAGAAATGAAAATAATTCTACTCACATGAACAAAGATCCCTAGGGAATGTAACTTTGTTTATAAGCCCATTACACAAATCACTTGTGTTTGTGTTCTGATGAAAAGTTTCATACAAATAACATTAAAGGAGATCTTACTTTTCATTTTAAGAGTGTACAGTTAATGCAGAACTCCTGTTGTATTTGGTTATTAGAGTGCTTAAAGTAAACCCCTGTCACTGCAGATTTATGCAGCATCTGAGTGGGACCTTGACTTACATATTATTTATCCTGTCTCAAGCTTGAAACACCAAAGGTTCATTAAAGAAGGCTACTATGTTTGAGTCATTTTAACAGACAGATCCAATCCAAAATGTCTCACTCACTTAGGTTCACACTTTTATAAAGAACTAAAGCAAACAGCATTGATGAACAAGTAAAAACAGAAGTCATAAAATGCTTCATCCCTGCTGACTGGAGTAAATGATACTGACTCAATGTGAATTTGATTTGTTATCCTGTAAAGAAAAGATTATTTGTGAATGAGAAAGCAAAAGGTTTGGTTGCAAGCACCCCTTTTACTAAAGGCTCAAGCATTTCAGATACTTTACTCATCTTCCTTCTGGAGTGTCAGAAACCATCTGTGGATCACAGACACCTCCAGGCACATTTCCAGCAATGAACAATTATAAAGTTTATAATTAACATTTATTAATTTGTTATCTTTTGCTGTGGAATTGACTTCCTTCAGCTTTCAAATACCCTGCACATCATCATAGAATCACTAGGGATTGGAAGGGACCCCGAAAGATCATCTAGTCCAATCCCCCTGCCACAGCAGGATCACCCAGACCAAGTCATAGAGTCAGTCTGGGTTAGAAGGGATCACAGGAAAGTGGTCAAAAAGATACAAGGTCTACCGTGGCACAAAGGTGCCCGTTACCATCCAGGAGGCTTTTCCAGCTGTAGTTCCTACCTAATTTCTCACAAAAAGGAAAGTTACTAGACAGAACAGTCACCTGTCTCCTGGCACTTTCTATCATCTTCATTTTCATGTTGAATTTGCAGCTTTTGATCATCGAGTAAATGTCTTCACCCTGTTGATCCACTTCCATTTGGTCGCTAGCACTGTGTTCTTCATCCACTTCCATACTGTCATTGGCCTGATCACTGAGGAGCTTCTCCTGTAGTTTATCAAGAAAGAAACACCTGCACAATGGCAAGAGGAGTACAAATCACTCCAGTGGGCATCCATGGCAAGGACCAGTCAAAAGCATTGGTCTGTCTGATAGGAAACAAAGCTAAGAAGAAACGACAAGCTACAGCAAACACCTTTAGCTTAGCATGGGCTAAACATCGGCTCCAGTCCGGAAGGTCACAACAGCGCATAGGCTGAATCTGAGAGCATTCTATGATCTTGAATTGATGGGGTTAAATGTAAGAAAATGTCCATAACAGAGTAGAATCTATGGTCAGTTTGTGCTTTCAAAATTGGACTAGATGATCTTTCAAAGTCCCTTCCAATCTCCAACGTTCTGTCATTTTGTGACAGCCTCTAATGTTCACCAAGTCGTAACTTGCATGCCAGCTTGACAGAAGAGCACGCAAAGATGAGCCTCAATTCTACAGTATGAAGCACCAGGTTGCATTTTATGTCAAATATCTCAAATACAGATTGTAGAATCATTGAATGGCCAGGGTTGGAAGGGATCTTAAAGATCATCTAGTTCAAACACCCCTGCACAGTCAGGGACACCTTCACTAGATCAGGTTACTCAGAGCCCCATCCAACCTGAACACTTCCATGGACGGGGCGACCACAACTTCCTTGGGCAACCTGTTCCAGCACCTCAACACCTCATAGTAGGAATCTGTTCCTCACGTCCAACCCCAGACTCCCCTCTTCTAGTCTGTAACACTTTCCCCTTGTCCTCTTGCTGCACACTCATGTAAAAAGCCCTATCCCAGCTTTCTTGTAGCCCCCCTCAGATAATTGGAAAGCTGCTGTAACGATGGTGGATCACACCAACACATGTAAACTTTGACGTGTGAGCCACAGAAAAGACTAGCAACCATACTCAACTTTTCAAAAGGAAATCAATCAATACCGAGTCCTTTACATTCTACAACTAGTGATATCTAATTAAAGTAACAATCTATATGCTCTGCGATGCAAAACGAGAGATGCAGAGCATAGCACTGCAGTCTGCAGTGAGGCCTGGCACGTCCTTTGTCACTAATTTAAGATGAGGTAAAGGTTTTCTAAAAGCACATAAGTGATAAAGACACTGACAACCCTTCAAGTCACAAAGGTTTTGAGAAGGGAATGAGTAAACCATAGAATCTATTCTATGCAATATTTAAGTGCAATAAGCTCTTTGGTGGCCATGCTTTCCTGACACCAATAGATAAATAATAATATTAATGTATTAATTAACTGTTATAGAGCACAGTGGGTATGAGCAGACCTGCTAAAGATGTTGTTCAACAGGAAAGAAGAAGGAATCTAAATTCACACTGGAAGAATAGACTGGGATGAGGACAGATACCATGGGAAGGACAGAATACTTCCAAATTTGAAAAAACATTCCAGCTTCTTCAGAGCTAATCCAAAAGGGTCCCTGGAGAGCTTTTGTTCTTTCTAGCAAGAGTCACAGAGCAGTACTCTCTAATTACAACACTGGTCATTAACTTTTCTATAAACATGTGAGCCACTCACAGCGACAGGGCTGGGTTTATTTTGTACACTCCCTGCCTTTGGAGCTGTCTACAAAGCAGGTAAATATTTTTATTCATACCAGACTGGCCTTCTGGGTGGTGTTTCGTTGAACTACATGCAACACATCTACTCAGTTACAAACGGATGCGCTGAAGGGCTGCTGAAGCAGGCTTAGCTTGCACACTGCATGTATTCACTGACGCACTAAGTGCCTAAGCTAACAGTCATGTTTCCCTATCAAAACACAGTTAATTCCCTGGCTGTTTCTCAATCTCCTTTTGCTTTTCACCACAAGTTAGTCACACAAAACTCAGTTATACTGATAAACATGTTACAATGGTTTAAAAAAGCAAACCCAAACAAGTCATACACTGGCCTACAACAACCTCCTCGTATGAACACAAGCAGCATTAGAAAAAAACACCTCTCAGAACCCAGCAGGCAGACAGAACCAATTCTAACCCCAGCATGAAATTTTACCGATTCGTAATGATATCATCCCAGATGTTCATAGGGTCCAGCTTAGCATCTGGGTATCTGCTTGTCCAAATTCTGAGAAGTCTCTTAAGGGAAGCTTGTGAAGCTAAGTTACCTAGAAATCAATGAAGAATACTTTGGATGAGTCTAAATCCAAACAGCACAGAAAAGGCCTAAACCAAGAACAGTCGAACATCCACACCAGAAAAACAACCCACTTGCATTTCTGGGCTTGCATTAAATACACTACTTGGTGATCATATTACTTTTGTTTATTGTTAAAGCAGAGGAGATTCAATGAAGACCTCAGTGTCAATTTTCCATATAGGAATATGATGGAATATAGCAGAACTGTTCACTAATTCAATATATAATTTTATTTATGTGCATACATGTGTATTTGTTATCTACCTCAGCAGTGATACATTATATATCCCATCCATCTTTTATGTCTGCTAACCACTATTTGCCATCAAAAGTGACCACAACAAACATCTTAGTTTAAAACTATTGCTTACACTTGAAAAGGATATGTTTAACTCTTATGACAACAGCTATGCAAACAGAACCTTGGAGATAATTCTACCTTAGGTTCTGCCTAAGGTAACTGCATTAGCTCCTCCTGTCAACAAGACAAGAAGAAATAATTCCAGACCTAAGCTCCTTGAAACTGCCGTTCAGTCCTTCCAAGCGTGTAATGAGAAATTCAAAGCTCAAGAAACCAGGAGTATTTAACACAAGGAAAGGAAAATGACTTTAAAAAAAACAACAAACAATCTTTACTTCTCTTTGTCATAAAATTGATGAAATCCTGTATTTCTGTCAAAGCTTGTACAGACTGCAGTTTGGTCATTCGACTTTGATGTAATAAGGTGTCAATACTGGAATAGCTCTGAAAAGAGAAGGAGAGAAGGGAAGGTTTCATACACAGAATTTACAACGTGGTTCTATTAGCAGAATCACAGAACCATTAGGGATTGGAAGGGACCTCAAAAGATCATCTAGTCCAATCCCCCCACCACAGCAGGACCACCTAGATCAAATAGCACAGGAACATACCCAGGTGAGTTTTAAACATTTTCAGATTCAGTGCTCTACAAACTATATAACTGCTGCTACTATATATTATGCTCTGTAACACAACCTTTTACAAGTAACTCAATAGCCTGGAATCTGAGAGCAGCTCAGCTTTGGACAAACATTGAGGCACATTCTAGCTGCAGTTCCTATCCTAAGTTTTGAGATAGTCCTACATTCTAATCAAAACTTGGTAATAGATGGAACTTGTAACCTTCTCAATGTCATACCCTCTTTACAAGTTTGTTCTGGGGAGAGGAGGCTTCTGAAAAGATGAATTAAATACAAGTGCCATTAATCTGCACTTAAAGTTAATCTGAAAGGTTTCTAATAGATGAAATGTGTAAAACAGAACAAATTTAAACAGCAGGGTGAATTCCACCGGCTGGGTCACCTCTCATCACTGCAAGAAGTGAATCTGAAGGAGGCTTTATCACATGATTGGAAAGCACCTAGATTTCACTGTACTTGGTCAGGAGTTTCTCCCAAGAGTATAACCAGTAACAGCCACAACAGCTCCCTAAGTTTATACAGAAAAATCACAGCAGAGATTGTTACCTGCATGAAGATCTGCATGCTATTGCTAATGTAATATTTGGCTCTGTCAAAATCATCTTGCAGGATGTAAAGGAGACTCAGCTCTTGGCTGTAATGCATTTCTATAATGGCTTTCTTCTCTTCTGTCTTCATTGCCTCGTCAATGAAAGTTAGCAAGGCTTGGTCATTTTCCCCACTGAGCAGTAACTTCAACTTACTGCGTATTATGTAGGGCAGGTATGTCTCCTACAAGGTGAAAATAGTGTCTTTACTTCAGGAATCGAGTATTAGGAGACCAATGTCTTGTTATCAACTGGTTTCAGAATCACTTTATAACAGGGAGCAAGTAAAAGCAACAAAAACACTGCAAGAAGATGATGACAATGATAAAGCTGGCCCTGCATGATCACCCATAGACTCAAGGTAAAAAATAAACATCATAAAACCAGAAGTAATTGCTTCCATTACTTTCTATACCAGACTCTCTGCTAATTTCCAGTGTAAAAGAAACACAAGCAGTGCAATTTGCTCCCCTCTCCCACTCACTTTGCTGTAGGACAGCCCTGAAGAAATGCAATGCAGTATCAAAGAAGTAACTTCTACAAACCTGAAAGAATGGATCGCTCCACGTTTTGCTTAGGTCTGGTGGTTTTCCACTATCAATATTAATGGTAGCACAATACTCCAAAGACTTCCACTCTGTGAGATGGTCATAGCACTCCAGAGATGCAAGTTCCCAGAAGTCCTTCTCTGCTTCTGTTGGCTCTCCATCTTGCCAGTCTTCTTTAGAGAGTGCCTAGGGAATGAATTTGAGGGGGAGGAAGGTTCTCGGCTGGAATCTGACACAGTTTCAATTCTAAAGTCATGAGGAACTTGACAATAATTCATTGTCTCATAGAAGTATCCACCCACTTACCAGAATGTGACAGCAATACTCAGTGCAGAAAATGCAAGCTTGTCAGTATCTATATGGGCTGCCCAGGATGGTGGTTAAGTCACCATCCCTGGATGTGTTGAAAAGTTGCTTAGCTGTAGTGTTGGGGGATCTGGTTTAGGGGTGAACTTGTAGAGTAGGGTTGATGGTTGGGTCTTTTCCAACCTGAATGATTCTATGATTCTATATAAAAATTCATTTCAGACAGCACCTTCAATAAACCAGTGTATTTAAAGAACAAAGACTTAAAGAAGGTTAAAGAGATTCTTCTTTATCCATACTCACTGTAAGTCACATTTTCTTTTCCATTAACACATGCAGGTTTTGGGGTGGTAGTACTCCCACGGTGTTTTAGGTAATCACAAACATCAAGGTTTGTAATAAAAACTACCAGGTTTACTGCTCTGCTGTGAGTGTTCGTCTGCTCTCAGTCTTTACAGACCGAACCATTAACCAAACAGAAGGCAAGGAATCACACAGAATCACACAACATCAGGGACTGGAAGGGACCTCGAAAGATCATCTAGGACATTTGAAACAATAACGCCGCTTCTCAAAACACTTAATTTTGGCTTAGCAGTTTTCAGGAGGGAGAGATTTCTGAAATGAAAAATCTGATCACTACGATGTGGTGATCTTACCTCATCGTAGTATTTAGCTGCTTCAGCATAATCACTCCTTGCTTCTGCCAACAATGCTTTCTGTGTAACTTCCTTGGTCCCAATGTTACCACTGAAAATGCCACGAAGGACATCGTAATCCCCGACTGAGCGGTAGAGCCTAGGAAAATTGAAAAGGAAACCCTATGAACTAGTTGAACAGAGGTGTGTCAATGTAAACATTAGGTGTCTAAAAAAGCAAGGTAATTCAGTAAGCAGTATTCAGCTTGTATTTGGTATATATTACCTGATTTATATGTATTTTGTATGTATTTTATTGATATTTGTTGATAAAATATCAGAAATATATATTCAACTAGATAAACTTAGATTTGCAGAGTAATATTCGACTTATGGAAACTCCTGTGGTTGAAAGGAAATTGTCTCTAACAAGAATTTACTTAGCAAGTTCAATCCATCTGATCACATCTGGGGGAAGCTCTGTCTTCCCGCGCATCCGCTTGGACGGGGGCTCCTCCGCAGGGGTCAGAGCCATGAGGGCACGCTCTAGAAGAAGGATGCCCACTGGCTGCTGTAGGCTTGCGAGGCAGCTCATGCTCACGTTAGCTGAATCCAGATCTAGTAGCTCTTTGTGCTGGTAACTGATTTCCTATTAAATAAAATCACAGAACAACAGGTGTCTACTTAGTCTGAACCCTGGTAAACACTGATAGCTACCTTTAACAGACCCCCTGTCTGGCATCCCTTCTCTTAACAGTGCAAGCTTGGAAAACAAGCCATGAAATCTCCAGAAATTCCCCAACTCTAGGAAAAATGGAGTCTTTTCCCTCTGTGCTGTTGCTCTTCCATCAGTGAATAGTAGGGAATAAACCCCGCACTTCTCAATGGCACAGGACAGCTCTCTCAACAGAAACACATGTCAAGTCACGGAGAGGTAGATGGACACATCCACAGCTTCAGCCTTCCCTCTGCTTGCTGGCAGCATGGTGTCTGCTACCCAGTAGCCACATTTTACTCCACCTATTGAGTGAAGCATTCCTGCCACAAGTACAGTAATTCATGTCTTCTCTGAGCTGGAGACTTTCTGGCTACACACTGATCCAGCCTGAGGCTACCACAGCTGCCTGCTGGACTCACTTAGTACTGGACTCAGCTAGTACAGCCTGATTTAAAGGCATGGCAGTATTTCCAGCAGATATACTGGCACACACACCTCAACGTCCAAGGTTTAGGGGTTACCTCAGGGACACAGTGCCAATGGCACTATCTAAAAGCTCAAGAATCGCTTTGGGAAGAACAAAAGCCCCTTCTCCAGGATTTGTAGTAAAAAGTTTAAGAACTGTGCAAAGGTAGTGGTGGAATATCCAGAGAATTAATACCCTCCCAAACTCACAATTTGCTGACACTACCCCCCCATCAAAGGAGATATCTTTGTATTTGGTGAATTGTGGAGACTATTTGATCACTTATCTTCCGAAAGCAGAGGGAATGTTCCCTGCTCCATATGCAATCTTTGTCTTGCACCATATGCTCAAAGATGAGGACAAATGGTCTGCAAGCTGATTTGACAGCTGAAGTATTTATAGGGCAATTATATGTTCTTTAAGGGCCAGACATCTTTAGAGAGTCTATATGAACTTTCATCATGGGGTTAACTTCTTTCTTACTATTTCAGCTGGGTTTTCATCTGTCCTCAAAGCCAATCCTAGAGCCTCACAGCCAATTTTAAGATTATACCTGTAACAGTTCTTTAAATTACCAACTTCCTTTTCTGATGCAGCTTGAACCTGCAGACACTAAAAAGGCAAACAAGCAGAAGGAAACACCAGCAGTGAACGAAGCCTTTCTGAAATAACCTGTATTCGTTACACCGTCGGTATACAGGAATAGGAAGCTGTACTTCCCAATGACCAAGATATTAGGACAGACTTTGTGAACCAAATGAGCTTCAACACTGTGTTCTTGCTTACCCTCTGCCAGCTCTCTCTCCTGATCCATATGAACTCTATTTCCCACTGGGGAAAAGACTTCCTCTCACGCAAGATCTCAAATGTGCAGGCTGACGCTTGCCTCTGTGCTGCTGCTCTTTTGTTATTGGATGGGGATGGCCCTGAGATGCTCTGATCACTCTTACAAAGTCCATATTTTTGATTAATTTTAACGGAACTACTTTTTTAAGACTTATGTGTATTCAGAAAAAAAGTAGCCTACCACTACACTGGTATTCTATGGTCTATCAGACAGCATAATTCAACACAAATAATACCAGGGCAGAGAACCAACCAGTGCAGAGCCCAGGGAGAAGTATTAACAGCTATTGTGAGATGTTGGCTTGAAAAACACAAGATGGCTCAGTGAAATCCCCAGAGATTTGACCTTTTATGCAGCTGCACAGGCAAAAGTAAACAAGCCATTCCATTTTTTCAGATGTGTAAATACAAGCACTGAGAAGCCAAGCCTGTCGCTGTGTAAAAACCTAGTCCAAATGAGACATTTCTCCGGTATTACGAATGACATCTGCTGTCATGGAGTATTTAAATTTCCATTACAGAAAGAAGCTATTACCTGCCAGACAAAAAAAAAAGGAGTATTTTGACAGCTACAAACCAGACACAACATGAGGATCAACACAGTAGACATGAAACATTAACTACAATGACAGTGAGTGTGTAACAGGTGCTTGAATAGTGCTTTTTAATCTTTCTGAGAACTAGGATAAAAGATGAAGTGCACAATCTATTAGAGGTCAGTACATTCTCATGGCAGAAAGGTCTGTGGTTCCTTTCCAGTGAAGGGACTGTGGTGCACTCACTCATCTTTTGGTGGGAGACTCCCTCCCTCATTGTTGAAAATCTCCAATTACTTCAGAGGACTGATTAAAAAAATAAATAAGAGGCTTAAGACAAACACTGTGACACCTACCGATACACTCAAGACAACAACTATTCCTCAGTAAGCACTTCCCAGAAAGAGGAAGATAAGCACAAGACACCCACGTAACCCTTTCAATTGCTCTTGCGGCTTTCAGTTCAAATCAAGTCTCTTCTTGTTGCTGATGCAACTAAAACGTAAGAGGTGACTCAAACTCTACAGATGAGAAGTTGTAGAAACCTTAAAAAAAATCATTTTGGAGACATCACATAATCACAGAACATTAGGGAAAGGAAGAGACCTCAAAAGATTGAGTCCAATCCTCCTGCCAGATCAGGGTCACCTAGATCAAGCTGCACAGGAACATACCCAGGCAGGTTTTAAATGTCTTCAGAGAAGGAGACTCCACAACTCGCCTGGGCAGCCCCTTCCGGTGCTCTGTCACCCTCACTGGGACGAAGTTCTTTCTCATATTTATATGGAACCTTCTCTGTTTCAGCTGACACCCATTGCCCCTTGTCCTATCACTAGATAATACTGAGCAGAGCCTGGCTCCATCCTCCTGACACCCACCCTTCACATGTTTATAAACATTAATGAGGTCACCCCTCAGTCTCCTTTTCTCCAAGCTCAAGAGACCCAGCTCCCTTAGCCTTTCCTCATCAGGGAGGTGTTCTACTCCCTTCATCTTTATAGCTCTGGGCTGGACTCTCTCCAGCAGTTCTGTGTCCTTCTGGAACTGAGAGACCAGAACTGGACATGGTGTTCCAGATGTGGTCTCACTAGGGCAGAGTAGAGGGGGAGGAGAACCTCTCTCAATCTGCTAACCACTCCCCTTCTGATCCACCCCAGATTGCTGCTGGCCTTCTTGGCCATGAACTACCTTGTTCCCTTAAAAACAGTCACTCAAAATACCCATTTGGCTAACAACTCTCTGTCTAAATTTCAGCAGCAGTATTTAACCTTCCCTACCACTGGGTTTATTGCCTGTTGAGACAGACATGACATTCAGTTCTTTCACGCCACGCAGCAGGATTTACCTGGATGCACGCAATGAACGGTGGAAAGTAAGACAGGCTCACACTCAGGAAATTATTGAAGTTGTTCAGCAGCTTCTGGATGATGGCTTTCTTCTCAGAGGGAGGTTTAGATTTTTCTACTTCACAAAAAATTCCACTGAACAAACTGCTGACAAGCTGCTTGGCAAATGTTGGATCTTTCTGTATGTGAAAACAAAAGCAAAAAGGCCACTGAATTTTGCTGTGACACAACAAACTAATTAATAGAGAGACATGACCCACCCTATACCTAATCCCTATGTGGACACTCCATGGGAGTGGAATAATTAGTCTGGCGTGCATCACACCTATACCCGGAATTACTGTATTACCCATTCAAATCCTATCTTAATTCTCCTACATAAAGAAACTCCAAGACAATGTAAGTTTTATGAATGCTGGTGGAGAGAATGGCATTTGTGATGCTCTCATATTTGCAGTTCCCACTACAGGATCCAGATACCCAGTATAATTTCACAGACATCACTGCTAGTGAAGAGGATTTCAGGAAAAAAAATTGGAAGACATTAACGTGTGAAGAGAGATCTAACAGAGACAGACTGTCTGTACAGACAGATAGTTCCACATTGGAAGGGACCCCGAAAGATCATCCAGTCCAATCCCCTGCCACAGCAGGATCACTTCACTGGAGAAGTTACAGAATCAGAATCACTCAGGATTGGAAGGGACCACCCGATCATCCAGTTCCAACCCCCCACCATGGGCAGGGACACCCCACTCTAGACCAGGCTGGCCAGAGCCCCATCCAGCCTGGCCTTAAACTCCTCCTAATTGGGAACACTGTGACCTTCCAAACACGGTAAAATGGGATCACTTCAGCCTACAGTTTCTACTGACCTGAAGTAGGAAAACAAACATTTGGATCAGCTTTACTGAGTTTTCCAAGTCCAGTCTCAGTCACAGTAACTTCATTTATACTTTTACTACTCCACTATAGTCAGATAAAAGCACTGTGCTGCTATACAGCGCGATGTCCTTTGCAATGATGTCTGTGAAGACCACCACTATCTATTTCTTAAGCAGAGGAACCCACAGCCAGCTGATGTCTTAAGTCTTCAGCGATCAACTCAACTGCCCAGGGTCAGGTAAGGTACAAGGCATCTTCTCTCACCACTGCACCAGCCCAAGGTAAGAGAAACACTCTCTCAAAACAGGTTCTTTAAATGCACATCACAGTGTTGACTACCAAAGAACATAGCAGCTCTGAAAGCAGTCGTTTGACAATGTGTCATTTCCCCAGCACAAAGAGAAAACTTCACAAATGACCTTTGAAAAGCAGACAGACCTGGGCAAGGGCCTGCAGAGGGGCAATGAGACTGCTGTATTCAATCTGGATGTCAGGAAGGTCTCCTACTCGGTAACTTCTGTACAAAGTAACCTGGGCATCCTGCTTCTTCTTCAGCTCAGATTTCATCACCTGAAAGGCATGATTTGGTTTTTTACATGAACAAGCATATTACAGATTCAGAGAATCTTTGAGTGGTTTAGGTTAAAAATGACCTTACAGATCACCTAGGTCCAACCTCCTGCCATGGGCAGGGACAACTCTCAGCAAACCAGGGTCCTCAGAGCCCCATCCAACTTGGCCTTGAACACTTTGAGGGAGGGGGCAGCCACAACCTCTCTGGGCACACTGTTCCAGTGTCTCAGCACCCTCACCCATAGGATGAATTTCTTTCTATGGTTTATCCTAAATCTCCCCTCGTTTCGTTCAAAAACTTACTTGGAAAGGGCTGCATACAGTTGAGCATTTTGGAAGTGTTTCTATGAACTTCTGCCTTGCTAATTAAACAAATACATTTTCTATAAGGCTGTGATATAATTAGCCTTACACATGGCTCTTATATAGTCTTAGTCAATTAAAAACTCCAAAGTTTTGTTCTCAGACTTACTTCAGCCCTTTTAAAAGTAATGCCTCATGGCTCCTCCTGCCATACAGGTAGCATTTAAGCCACTTTTTACAGGAGTGATTATGACTGACAGCCAGTGAGCTGCTGTGGTTTAGCAAGCTGCTGCCTGCCAGCTGAGCCACAGCTGATGCTTCTCAGTCTGCCTCAGGTGCAGAGTAAAACGAGCTTCCTGAAGCTCATGTGGTTTATTTCACATGGTGGCATGGGGAGGGAAGAAGGATGAATGTGGTAGAACTTATTACTAGTAAAATTTAAACCAAGCCATAAAGCTGTTGTACACTGAGCTCATTAAATAGCTGCCCTGCCTGTTGCTGAGGCTTAAAGGAATACATTCAAACTGAACATGAGCTACTACCAGAGACAAAACATCTCTCTTCCTCTACCTTTCTTGTACACTATAAGGAAATTAGCAGCAAGTTGAGAGACTAACTACTGCTAGTACCAGTCAGACCACCGGGGGGGATACATTGGTAGAATAGAAAAGAAAGCATGAAAAACCTTTTCTCTTCTGTAAATCCTTCATAATCTTGCTGTTTGAGCCCATTTTTCTTCTATAAAATTCCAGTGGGATAATTAAAAAAGAAAAACTCCAAACTTTCAAGAGAAGTATGCTGGGAGAAATCAGGACTAAAGCTACAGCTATTTCAAACTCCTTTGTTGCTCAAGACCTCCTCTGTCCTGGTTGGCTCCACTGGGTACAGCATTAATAGAAGCCAGTCAGTCATGTGTGTGTTTAAGCACAACAAGTCTCTTGAGACATTTAAGGGATCCTGACATAGTCTGACGTGGCCTTTTCTTGTCAAGTATCATGGCAGGGTAAGGGAGTTGGTTGTATTTTGGACTGTCATACAGGTTGTCTCTTGCAGGGTAGGAGGAAGTGGTAGCTTTAGCCTCCAAGTAAATATAAATTGGCTAAAATAGGTGTTTGTGTGGTTCTTCCAGACACAAGTTTTGTTTACACAGTTGTCTGCAGCTGCAAAGAATTACAAGCGTCTCTAACTGGTAGCTCTCAATCTTGGACTCCTTTACTCTTGGTCTAACTGTTATCACTCTGGACAATAACATTGTATTTTTAGTAACAGGAACCTCTGAAAAAACTGTTGGAGAGCTCAAAAATACTTCAATTTATTGTAAGTACATAACACAACCAGGAAAACCACAGAGCAGTAAGCTTCTGACATCGATAAACTTATTATTAGTGGCATTCCTTCAGGTTAAAAGTAAACACCAGTTCTGGCTAGTCCACCAGCTGTATCACATTTTTGAGTTCACCTTCAGACACTGTATGATGCTCTCAAACTATTTGTGCAGAGCACTGTAGCTTCAAAGCTCCCAATTTCCAGGATGACTACAATGACCTTCCCACAGCTGTCAGGGAATCCATCACACGAAATTACTTTGCACATTAACTGGTAGACTGGAAGTGTAACCACTAAGCTCTTTTCTCATTCATGCTAAGTAACATCATTTGGCTTTAAGCACATGAATAGCACGATTTCCAAATAAAACCTTCCAAAACTCTTCAAGTAGCAACCAGTATCTTACACCTACCCTTTCTTCACAAAGTGAATTCTAAAGATGAAGTGCAAGACTGCAAATGGCATTGGGACTTCAGGTTTTAAACTTATTTGCATTGACTAACCTTTTCTCTTTTCTGCTCAGCCACACCTTTTCTAGCATAAATCAGACTGAGTTTCTCTTGGTCCTTCAAGAAACGTCGCCGCAGTCTTAGAATTTCTGCTCGTTCTTCTATACCTAGGGAACACACCATCACGTTCATAGCTTTTCCCTCATCAAGCAAACTTCAGGTTTAAGGCAAGAGCATCATATAATAGCAATCATCAACTCTGTACTTACTAGCTTATCAGCTAGTCTCCTAAGATTCATATCCAACAACTCAAGGCAAGGCCTTGCAACAAGAGAGTAAATTAAAACAAATTGAAGTTATTCTTAGCACAAGAGGCAATGACCATCTATAGAAAAACTTGAAGCCCATGGATGAGGTGTAAGAGTCAAGTTGTCATACTGGGAAAGACGCTGCAATTTATGGAAAAGTTTGACCCATATGACAGTTCTCAAAGGTAAGTATGGCATTTGCATCATATGCACAGAATCACAGAACATTAGGGATTGGAAGTGACCTCAAATGATCACCTAGTCCAATCCCCTTGCCACAGCGGGATCACCCAGATCCAGCTGCACAGGAACATATCCAGGTGGGTTTTAAACATCTACAGAGAACCATAAACTATACAGCTTCCTACATAACAGAGCTGCTAAACATATTCAACTATTTGGTAGCAATAACACAGCACTATAATTTTTTCAGTTACTATTACAGAACTTCCTCAGGACAGTCATGGAGAGAGGCCACTTGACTGCATGCTTGCTTCAGCCCATTTCCTAGGAAAGAAGAGCAGGCAAACAAAACAATACCCCTGTGACTGGTATTTCCCTGGTAGAAGACCATGAATGTAGACTGACCTCTCTGTAATTCAGCACAGTCTATTCAACACTGCCTTCAAACACCTCTCAGGTACTGAAACTCTGCCTGAACTCCTACTCTGTTCCCTCCAGTCAAAATTTTAATGAGAAGGTAGGCAAGAGTGAAATGGGGAGAAAATGGGGAGAAGATCTCTAAGGCACTCCAGAACAGCACTGGTATTTTTCAGTTATCTCCTGGATGGATGAAGGAGCCCTGTCAGAAAGTGGCTGATTGTACTGTGTTGTAGATTTTGACAAAAAAGGTCTATAAAAATGCAGTCTGTATACAGAAGTTGCAATAAGGCTCACGGACCTTTAGTTTTGCTGTCCACCTCATCTTCAGGCAAACTCAACCTTTTTTTCCCAAAATCAGGTCCCACTGGTTTATAAGTGACTTGTTTGAATTTCTCACTCCGTTTGTTGACCAACAGCATTGATGAAGACAAGGATTCAGAGGATGAAGGTACTGTATAGTCTGCCAGTGTGTCAATGCTACTTCCAGTCAGCCAGTTAAAAGAACTTCTACCACCTGTAAAAAACACATGAATTGTTTGTACCCACATATATAAATTCAGTGAAAACATCTATGAAGCAGGTCATTTTGCTCTGCAAAAGTATAATTCCCAGTGTTTATGGGCAGAGCAGATTTGAAGCTGTTAGGTAATAAACAAACTTCTTTTACATTATGCAGAAAATAAAATACACAAAACTAATAAAAATGTGACTGGCTGTTTTTTTTCCTCATGACATAAAAAAAAGCCCTTGAAAACAAAATCATTCAAGTTGGGAAAGACCCTTGGGATCATCGAGTCCAACCAGCAACCCTACTCTACAAGTTCACCCCTAAACCACATCCCCCAACACTACATCTAAACAGCTTTTAAACTTATCCAGCGATGGCTACCACCACCCTGGGCAGCCCAGTCCAGTGCCTGACCACTCTCTCTGGGAAGAATGTTTTCCTGATGTCCAATCTAAACCTCCCCTGTCAGAGCTTCAAGCCCTTCCCTCTGGTTCTGTCACCAACTGCTTGTAAGAAGGGACCTGCACCAACATCTCAACAATGTCCTTTCAGATAATTGTAGAGAATGATGAGGGCTCCTCTTCTTCAAATGAAACAGCCATCATTCTCTCAGTCTCTCCTCACAACGTTTGTTCTCCAGGCCCTTCACCAGCTTTGCTGCCCTTTACACTCTTAGATTAAAAATTCATACACAACAGAGAGTGAAATCATTCCTGCAGCCAACAAGAAAATTTCAGAAGACACTGGTCTGAACTTACTGACATTCTGTGTAGGTGTAAACTCATGTTGCTGTGGGGTAGCCCTCACTCGACCACCAAGTGATCCAGAAGTAGAAAGAGATCTTTCCTGTGATGACTTCCTGCGAGAACTCTGAGAAGCCTGAGTCTCCACGAACATGGGTGTTAGCATGGTGCTTTGATAGCGCCAGCTGGAATCGATCACAAAGTCCTATGAACACAAAAAGATTTTAGAATCATAGAATCATAGCATCATTGGGGATTGGAAGGGACCTCGAAAGATCATCTAGTCCAATCTCCCTGACACAGCAGGATCACCTAGACCAATTCACACAGGAAGATATTAGAACAGTGAGAATGGAGGCTTCTGCCTGTTTATCTGAGACAGGACAGCAGACATTGAAGTACAGAACTGAAAACATCATCCCAGATACAAGGATGGAACTTGACTAGAAAAAATACCCCAAACACATAGAAGTTGTCCATAGCTCAGCAAAAATATCTCACTGACTCAGACCGGTCAGCAAGGATTGATTTACAGCTCTTGTACTAGTGTTCCAGTTTCTTCAGCTTAGGGTTCATCTTCCTGTTACTCTCTTTTGTTAGGTATTTCCATTCTCTAGCAACTATATTAGTTAGATATTTTTTTAATTAAATATTTTCTTTATAAAGTTATTGGCTCCACAAAATGATCAAACTCCTGATGCTGTGCACAACCCATGTCTGTTGCAGCTGTTAACCAAACACCTGCTTCACCTCATCATTCTTGTCCAAGTGGTACCTACATTAAGGAAGAGACTTTGTCATGTGGCTGGACAAGCAGGGCAACACATCATAACTCACCTGAAACTTGCATTCAGACAGGGGATGCTCAAACATTTTTCTAGAATAATCTGGGCTCCTGCTAGTCATTTCGAGCAGGAAATTTGTGATTAGACTCAAGTACTGTGTTTCAATCTTGGCGGAATATAAAGAATTTAACAATGACAGCATGCGATCCAGAATATTTGTGGGTAACCTTGCCCCATCACTCCAGAAATTCCTAACGATTAATCTGTAAAGGCAAGGAATCCAGTTATTCTTGGTTATCTGCAAACACAACATTACCAAAAAAGTCAAATTTACAGCCAGAAGATTATAGAGTCTTCAACTAACCCTTTCAAGCCATGGATCTTCCATTGAATTGCATAAAATTCTTCATTCACCTACCATGCTGTGTGCCATTCAGATAACTCACAGATTCACAGAATGTTAGGGATTGGAAGGGACCTTGAATGACCATCCAGTCCAATCCCACCACCACAGCAGGATCACCCAGATCAAGTAGCACAGGAACATGTCCAGGCAGGTTTTAAACATCTCCAGAGAAGGAGACTCCACAACCCCCTTGGGCAGCCCCTTTCAGTGCTCTGTCACCCTCACTGGGAAGAAGTTCCTTCTCAGATTGATTTGCAACCTCCTCTGTTCCAGCTCGCACCCACTGCCCCCTGTCCTATCATTAGATGCCACTGAGAAGACTCTGGCTCCATCCTCCTGACACCCACCCTTCACATATTTATAAATATTAAGGAGGTCATCCCTCAGTCTCCTGTTTTCCAAGCTAAAGAGACCCAGCTCCCTCAGCCTTTCCTCATCAAGGAGATGCTCCACTCCCCTCATCATCTCTGTGGCTCTGCCCTGGACTGTCTCCAGCAGTTCTGTGTCCTCCTGGAACTGGGAGGGCCAGAACACAATATTCCAGATGCAGTCTCACCAGGGCAGAGTAGATGGGGAGGAGAACCTCCCTTGATCTGCTAACCACCCCCATTCTGATCCACTCCAGGATGCTGTTGGCCTTCTTGGCCAAAAGTGCCCATTGCAATATTAAAGGTTTACTTGAAAAAATGATTTATAATGACTTGTTTCCCTCTTGAGAAGTGCTATATGTGGCTAAGCACAGAGATCTATCTTTTGCTTCACCCAAAAGTTTAAAAAATCTAATATCCTCCAACATTTAACCTATTTTGGGGTGTTTGTGTATAATAAGGGCCTTGGTGTTGTTCAAAACCTCTACAACATTAATGCAAGAGTTGGTTTAATGTACTGAAACTATTTCTTCATGGCTTAGAAGTTTGCTCAAACACTCTGTGCTTCACGCTGTGGGATACAATCTTATAACTGCAGTAGTTTGAATAAAAGGAAATATTATCTCACTGTCGCTCTTCTAAACTAAAACAATCAAAAGACCTCTAAGGACCAACTCTTCCATTATAAACAAAGAGTAGTTTAAGGATCCATTACTTCACAATGCTGTTTACTCACTGCAGTTCAGCATTCTCATCAATTAGTCCTTGAAGCAGCATTTCTTTTGTAAGTTTGAGTATTTCCCAAGAATCATCATCTGCCTGGCTTTCTGGATCACTGGATGACAGGAGAAAAATGTATTTTAATGACTTTTCCTCAAATAGTCCTAGTAAAATAAGAGGATGAGGATGGTTAGAGCGTGCCTTCTCATAAAAATCTCAACTTGGCATAACAACACTATTTTCTTATACCATGAGGTCTTCACTGTCAGAATGTCTTGTCTCTCTCTCTCCAGTGCTTGGAAAATACTCAGAAAACTAAGCAATATGTGTAAGGTAGTTATTATGAAGGTTACATCGAAATAATTCTGGGTTTGCACAGTAAAAACTAAAAAAAAAAAAAGGCAAAGAATGGTCTTTCCTCAAGTTAGTAAAAATTGCCTGCACTACTTCTTCACTTCAATTGTCCATTTAAATAGTTATCTTGAAATAGTATCATGGAACCCAGCTAAGTTAGATGATTCAACAGCAACCTGCTTGCCAAACTGAGCATATGCCTGTTCCCTACTCCAAGGGGTCAAACAGAACGAACATCTTTATACTACCAGATAGCAGCGATCAAGATCACAACAAACAGCCTTAATACACCCTTTACCTACAAGCAAGTTTCTCTAGTGTACAAATCTCAATTGTTACAGATTCCAACAAAAAGGGAAAAAGCAGGAGCATTGGAGCATCTTAGGCCATCATGCTGGAACATACTAGCTGTGGGATGAAGTTCCGGTCTATGCTTTTTTCTCCTAGCAGAAGTGATAAAGCCACCACCAGAGGCCAGAGCTACTACTGTTCTAAGAAAAATCCTGCACCAAGGGACATGAAGTTGGAAGCCATTTCACTCTGTCCATGTCAAACCACTGAAAGAGAGCATCTGCAGTCAATACACACCTGTAATTATCACAGATCCACATCAGAACATCATACATGCGCTGTCGACATATTACAGAAGGGTGAGAAATGAACCCTGTCACTCCAGGAAGAAGTTCTTTAAGTTCTAGTGGTTTTAATTTAGGCAGCATTTTGTACACTATATCCAAACAAACCCTTTGCCTTTCATCATCCCTAAAAGAGAGGGGAAAAGTAGAATTGTTAATGTTGTTTTTCTCTTCACTGCAACATACAGAACTCTTTAGGTTTTATCAGGTATTTTGTTTCCATGTAAAGGGTTTTAGGTAAATACTTTTGAGTTCCACCTAAGAGTAAGAATATAACTAAACTAATATGTACTACATATATTCACATCCGTAAATCACAGAACATTAGGGATTGGAAGGGACCTCGAAAGATCATCTAGTCCAATCCTCCCGACACAACAGGATCACCTAGGTCAAGTCGCACAGGAACATGTCCAGGTGGGTTTTAAATGTCTCCAGAGAAAGAGACTCCACAACCTCCCTGGGCAGCCTGTTCCAGTGCTCTGTCACCATCACCATGAAGAAGTTCCTTCTCAGACTGATGTGGAACCTCCCCATGTTCCAGCTCGCACCCCCTGTCCTATCATTAGATGCCACTGAGCAGAGCCTGGCTCCATCCTCCTGACACCCACCCTTCACATATTTATAAACGTTGATGAGGTCACCCCTCAGTCTCCTTTCTTCCGAGCTAAAGAGACCCAGCTTTCTCAGCCTTTCCTCATTAGGGAGATGTTCCCCTCCCTTCACCATCTTTGTGGCTCTGCGCTGGACTCTCTCCAGCAGGAGTTTTGGTTTGTTTTGCAGAGTAAGCTAACCATCTTAATAGTTAACTCCTAGATTCTAGTAGCTTAAATTAGGGGCACAGTGACCAAAAACTTAACAATTATAAATGCTTCTGAATGTAAAAAAAGATGTGGAAATGTAGACTACGCATCCACGTTTGTAATCACATGGGCACTCACCTATGTTTCATGATCTGGATGAAGTCTTTACTCTTTAAATTCAAGTAGAGATCAGATACTTCTTCTGCCCGGCACATTATCACTTCCAGACAGTACGTCTTCATCACACCATGAAGTTTGGGTATCAAAAAGAACACTGCACTCATAAACCTTAAAGCAACCAGAAGTCCACAAAGAAAAACAAATTATTTGTTGTTCCTCTAGACCTGCAGTGAACGTACTATGTGAATCACAACCTACCTGTCAGCAAGAGGTGGAAAATTCTTAACAACCTTATTCAAACACTGAATAAACTTATCCTGCTGAGTGTTCTGGTGGTGTTTTAACTGTCTTATCACACAATCATACACTGGATCTTCAAGTACCTGAAGATAGTGAGACAAGCACAGCAATGAAATTCACAACCACCTTCATGACACATGGTGCTGCTGTTGCACTTTTTGATTCTAGTGCCTTCCACTGGCTAAGATCCACCTGCCTCATCTTGACATTTACGGTGCTTCGTGGCTGCTGTACAGCTCTGCCTGACTGCAGTACGTGGCTGCCTGCTTGAACAATGCAGTTGGGAGCTTCCTTTGGTTGTCTTGAAACCAACACTTTAATTTTGAAATACACATGGCTTAATAAGCTTAATAAATAGTAAGTAGGTTCTCATTTGGTATAGCAGGCTTCTAATTAATGGATGTAAAGGAATAGACATTTGTAGGGTCAGAAAGAGACTGTTCACTGTCAGCCCCACTGTCAGCAGGGGAAAACTCTGCACTTAGTCTGCTCTCAAAATCTTTTCCTCCTGAGTTAACAGTTTAAACCTTTAACTCAGTCTGTTGGACAGAGGCTGTTAAGTGTTATATACATTGAATTTTGGGGCTGAATTGAGCAGTCTATATAAGATGTGCATAGAATTCAGTCAGGAATGGTCAAAGAGTTCACTTACATTTTCTCTCTCAGCAATGTTCCGAAGAGCAAGTCCCAACACTTCTGCTGCAGCTGCATAAACTTCTTTATACTTGAGCAAGCCCATGTTACTGGTCAAAGCCTGAAAATACCTAACACAGAAGGCAGATCTGCCATAAGCCACTATTCCAGCAATGCAATTTAAACTGAAGAAAACCACTCACCTGGGCTACCTAGGGGACCAGTGACTGTTTTTACGAGACCTGAATACAGCACAACATGGATTTTCAACTTTGCAGTATCTCAAATCCCTGCTTTGGCAATTCCTGAATGGAATGAAACTGCAAATCTGGGGTCTACTGTAAAAATGCTTCCATCTTTCTAGATAACTTCCAAAATATCTGTACAAAAGCCCACACCCCTCTAGATATCTTCCAAAATAAACATGGTCTGCAGTTTGCTGCTAGAAGAGCATTACGTATGAGAGGCAACAGCAAGGGGGGATGATGGGACAAATGAGTCCAATAAATGAGCCATCCATTTCCCACACTTCAAGCTGGCAAGTTAGACTTGCACAGAAGCTTTCATCAAGATCATTCACCAAAAAGCTGCATTTCTCACCTGACACGATCTACTTCACACTTCGGGTCAAAGGGAGGTAAATTGTTAGCAAGAACAATTCCCAGTAGCTGAATTCCCACTGAATTATCCTTTGTACCTGGATCTCCACTAGAAAACTTTTCAAATATTATTCTGTTGAATAAAAACATCAAAGTAATGATAACACATGAGAAACCCAAAACATCCACACAAACATGTAAATGTGTTTACTACTGCAGCTGAATTTACCTTTGTTTCCTTTGACATTGTTAACTTACATTTTAGAAATAAATGCTAAAAAAAAGCAATGGTCTAAACACTTACCTGTAAGGCATGGAGAGACAGTTCTTCCAACACTCTATAACAGTCTTTATGATTTCTAGATTGTGTCTGAACACAGCTCTTTTTTGGTGAAAGGCATTCTTCATCAAGAATTCAAGCAATCTGTTAGCCAACACCTCATCCTTAACATTCCCCTAGAATCAACAGGAGCAACAATAAACATAGTGACTGCAGCATGACAACATGTATTGCTTTAGGAAAGCAAGAGGGCAAAAAAGCCTCATTTTGAAGGTAGTATCTAAAAGAACTGATATAGAAAAGATAGAGAACTTGTACATTGGAAGACTGATCCAGAAAACTGCTCGAAGTGCACAATAACAAATTCATTCATTCCTTACAAGGAAGTTGTAACAATAATACAATTAATTTCATGTTTCCTTACTTTGGGAGTGGCTACACTTGTCCAGGAAAGGACAGTAACTACTATTTCCACTACCATGTAATGAATCCCTTCTCCTCCATTATTCCCTGAAACAACGAGCTGCAACAACGGGCCAAGCCACTGCTTTGCGTAAGGTCGGAAAACCTAGGGAAGACAAGAGAACCAATGATCAAGTACAAATCACCCAATTATTCAACAACCTGTTGTTCAATAACTGTTACAAGTAAGACACCTACATCGACTTCTTACTGCTTTGCTTAGCTTCTGAAGGAACAACCACAAACATTTTAAAAAGAAGTATAAAATAAAAAGAATTCATAACTACATCCTTTACTCTGCTTAGAAACCTCTAACCAAGTATTCGCAGAACAGGAATTATTTCACTAGGGCCCATGTAATACAGTTCTCACACAGAGAACCTGTCCCTAAAGGATTTGAAGGACTGTGCCATTCACCTACCCTTCCATTTTAGACAGTTTTACTACCAAAGTGGTTAGAAACCTTCTTGAATCAATTCTGAAATCCAGCCTATTTTGGATTTGGAATATTTCAGACAGAAATACTACACCCCAACTCACTGTATGATATAGGACAAAAACATTTTACTCAAGAATTAGAAAATGGTTCTTCTGAGGTAAAGACACCTTATGCCATCTTAATATCATTCCACATCCAGAACACCATTTAGCTCTACAGGTTGATGATCTTGAAGGTTCTTTCTCATCTTGATGATTGATTTTATGACTCTATGTTTCTGTAAGAGTAATCTAACACCATTAAAAAAACCCCAGACACTGTATTGTCTCTTGTAAAGTCAACAAACATCAGCCATGCCTCTGCTCAATCACTTCCAGATGACAGTATCACAGTACATTAGGGATTGCAAGGGACCTCAAAAGTTCATCTAATCCAATCCCTCTGACACAGCAGGATCACCTAGACCAAGACACACTGGAATATTTCTAGGTAGGTTTTAAACGTGTCCAGAGGAGACTCCACAATCCCCACTGGGCAGCCCATTCCAGTGCTCAGTCACCCTCACTGGGAAGAAGTTCCTTCTCATATTTAAGTGCAGCCTCCTGTGTTCCAGCTCACACTCATTGCCCCTTGTCCTATCATTAGATGCCACACTGTGGATACCCCCTACTTACAAAAGCAGTGTTCGGGAGAAAACTTATTTATATCACAGAATTATTAAGGTTGGAAAGGACCTCTAAGATCATCAAGTCCAACCTTGAAACCAACACCTCCATGACTAGCAGACCAGGCCCAAAAAGCGCCACATCTTCTTGCCCTTTGAACACCTCCAGGGATGGCAACTCCACCACCTCCCTGGGCAGCCTATTCCCATGTTTGACCCCTCATTCACTAAATAAAGATTTCCTGACTTCCAATGTGAGCTTCCCATGACACAATTTGTAGCCACTTCCTCTTGTCCTGTCATCAGCTGTTTTGGAAAAGAGGCCAACACCAGCCTCCTTACAACCTTCTTTCAGGTAGTTGCAAAAGGCAACCCTTCAGCCCTACCCTATTCAGGCCAAAAAATCCCCACTCCCTCAGCCTCTCCTCATAAGCAGCTGGAGTTATCAGTGGAAGGAAGCTCAGCAGCCCCACCAGGCTTTTTCTGTGCAGAAGGCAGGGCCAGTTAACCCACCCTTTAGCTCTATCCCTTATATGACTGGCTGGAATATTTTTCAATAGCTTCAAACTTTAAATAACAACAACGATTCAACACTGTTAGTCACTCCAATTCTCATTATTCATCACATTTTTCCTAGACTCTTCATTTAAATTCCCTTGTCCTCATATAAACCTGTTACTTCTTGTTCTGCTGACAGTAAATATTTAAAATTGTTTCCTCCCTTCCTCTGTAAGGTCAAGTCTATGTGTTTGAACACTATTACTTATATACAATATGACTTTTTCTTCTAGATGATCCCAGTCCAGCCAGTATTTATGAGGAGTTTTATGAGGAATAGCTGGGGGAGCTGGAGAAAAGGAGGGGCAGGGGAGGCTCTATTGCACTCAACAGCTCAATAAGGTCTCCCCTGGCCCTCCTTTTCTATTACATTCAACATACTGGCATATCTGCAATTTTGGGCCTTTTATCACAGCAGACTACTCAAACTGAATTCCACCAAAGTCTCAACTGCTGAAACATTCCACCCCACAAAAGTCACACAGTTGATATCATACCATTACCCGTTAAAGTTAACCGAAAAATTACTCACATCCTCATTATTAACAATAAGTTTTGCGATGAAGAGGCGAATATTTAGTGGTACTGATGGGTTTCCTAATTTGCCATGCAGAAATTTCATCCAGAGAGGAAGATCTGCTGGAATTGTCCCCTGAAATTTAAAAGACAGGAAGAAGAATCTCTTACTTTCTTGGACAAAACAGGCTTAACAGGATGAAAAGCCTCAGCTCAAGCCACACAGATTTCACTGTAGCCAAGAAAATGAATAAATGAAGGAATTCAATCATAACTCTCTTTCCTTGGTATAAATAGTGAAAAAAGGTCACATTTTGGTTAATACTGGCCTCCTCCACTTGGGGTGTGATCTGCTTCCTCTGCATATGCTTAATCAGAGTGGTCAAAGGAGCCATGCACTCATGTTGGTTGAGTTCATCCATTTCCAATTCCATCTCGTCGTTTACAACCATGTATTCTGTGGGCTCCTGGACAAAAACAAAGTGTTACTACCATTAACCACAACACTGCCGTTACTTTTAACTCTTGATAATGCCCCAGTCATTCTGATCTTATCCACGTCGTCTACGGATCTGACTATAGGCTCTGTGGGCAATCAAGGTGCTGTTCAGACACCTCTCAGATCTGTCCCAATGTGCTGTTCAGACACCTCTCAGATCTGTCCCAGCTGTGCACATCTTCTACTTTCTGTGCCAACAGATATCAGTTTCACGTTACTCTGCCTTTACTACCTGCTAGAAGAGGTGTGGCAACTGCAGGAAGCACGAAGAGTTAGCAGAACCTCACAGAAGCAACCTCATTTTGCAGCTGAAAGAAGGTGGTAACACCTACACAGGGGGGAAACTCTGGGTCTATGGATGTGGTGTTTCACACCAACTAGCAACCACAGCCACTCTCACTTTTGCTAACAGAGTAAATCACAAAACAGTTCATAGTTAGAAATCACAATAACTTTTGCTAACAGAGTAAATCACAAAACAGTTCATAGTTAGAAATCACAACATTACTATACAAAGCAGGTAGAAAGTATATTCTTGGTTAACTTCAGTCCTTCCTCCAAATCACAAACATTGTTCACCAATAGTAATAGCCATTTTGACTGAATTTGTCTGTATTTTTATGAGCTTGCCTTCTGTTTTATAGCAACCATCTATCCCATCAGTATTCCTGCTGATGAGACATCTCTTGATGGATGAAGGAACACAACATGAAGTCTTCAGAGTTGTTAACTGCTGTTCTTCCAAAAGCAGCAGTTAAATATAAAGTACCACAACAGAGATAACAAAATAATACAGTGTTTGATCATTTCTTTCATTTGATATGATCAGCTCGGTCAAGTGCTTTGGCAGACCAAAAGAAGAGCAAAATGAAGGAGCCAAGTGAATAACAGCAAAATACAACCATTTCTGAAGGCACACAAAGTCACAAGCTATGTTTTTACAACATGAGTAGGACTTAACTCAAGTTTAAGAACCCAAGGTAGGGCATTCCTTTTCTCCAGCTGTACTGGTATGACTGGTTTAGAGCTTCCTGTTTCCAGGTCCTCCTGCACTTTTTCTCGTCTTTGTCCAGAGAGGGAGACTGAATGGACTCCACATTTCTATGAGGAGCAAGAACTGTTGGAAGCCTCTTCCATTTGAGGGGGTGGACACAGCACCTTGGCCCAGTTTTGTAACAACATGTGATTAACAGGGTGAATTACATGTGTCTTGTTTTTCCCTACACTGAGTTTTTTGGCTTTGGTTTTTGCCTGAAACTTTCCTAAGTGTTTTTTGGATTCTCCTTGCTTTGTTCTGGCTTTTTGTTTCAGCCCAGTAATTGGTTAATTTCATCTTGGATCTAATCAACTGATCAAATGACGACAGGAAGAACAAAAATAACTAACAGAACACAGCTCAAGTCACCCTCCCTACCTTCTGAAGGAACCTATTCTCAGTAGTAAAACAAAAAAAGGATATTAGAATTTTCTCAACTTCAATAAAAGCACACAATTGCTAGAAAGCATAAAACTTTTCTTCTACACAGCACAGAAGTCACTAAATTACCTTTCTCCTGAAACGAGTGCTGCTAGCTGTAACATCTTGGGAGCTATAGGAAAAACCTTGGACTCCAGTAGAGAAATCAAACTGACTCATTTCCTCACTCAAACTGCTATCCATCATGTATGATGCAGAAGCTAAATACTTGGGTTCATCTACATAGGAGAAAGAACAAACCATTAATCAAGGTAATGATAAGCAACAGGCCTTTACTGGCCACTAAAATTTGAGGGTGGGTGGAACTGGTTGTTCGATGAAGTACGCTGAATGCTACTGGAGAGGACAATTAGCAACACATCAAATACCACATGAGATGTAAAAAGGCATTTGTTTCATAGTCATCGACGACTTTCATACCCTGATCGCTGCTCCCTGCATCCCTGGCCTCCTTTCTAATAGCAATGTACCGCTTCTTCCTTTCCAGAGGCACCTAAACAGCAACAAATGAAGTCTGAATTTTTTTCTGGTTTACAGTTTATCTACAAATATATTTTTGCAGAACTGCCAAATATGCCAAAACCATTTAACTTTAATAGAAATCCCACGTTGTGAGATTATTATCAGTGCTACAGAACAACAGCTACATTACTTATTCCTACAGCTACTTCACAGAATCATACAATCATTCAAGTTGGAAAAGATCCTCAGGATCATCAAGTCCAACCATCAATCCCACTCTACAAGTTCACCCCAACAGATCTACCAACACTACATCTGGGTGACTTTTAAACACATCCAGGGATGGGGACTCAATCCCCACCCTGGGCAGCCCACTCCAGTGCCTCACCACTCTCTCCAGGAAGAATTTGTTCCTGATGTCCAATCTAAACCTCCCCTGTTGGAACTTGAAGCCCTTCCCTCTGGTTCTGTTGCTAATTCCCTCTGAGAAGAGACCAGCACCAACAGCTCTACAATGTCCTTTCAGATAGTTGTAGAGAGTGGTGAGGTCTCCCCTCAGCCTCCTCTTCCTCAAACTAAACAGCCCCAAATCTATCTCCCCTCATTAAGTGTGAAAGTGCTAAGAAGTATATTCAAGTTAGGTGCACTGAAGGTGTCTGCTAAATTTCAAGTCTGCAGTTCTCTCTGAAAAATGTATTTTAAAAAATTAGAGGAGTACTCCACTTTTCATTCACTACAGAATCCTCTTTCTCTGTACATGAAAACTACAGTGACTGTTAAAGCCACACTTGTTTTTCAGTTAGAAACACTAAAACCCAGAAATTTCACTCACCTCAATTTCTACAGGAAATGTGTACTGGCGCTTCAGGTCTATCAGATTTTCAAAAATCAGCAAGTTCTGCAAAGAGAAGCAAGTTTGGAAACACCAAAGTTATAATGCTGCACACAACAGAAATAGCTCTGAATCTGTTACCTTTCATCTTAGAAAACAACAGTCTGTTGTTTTCTGTAGAATATAGAAAAGATTGCATGTTTTCTCTCCCAGATCAATACCTGAAGCAAATTTTTATATTTAGCTACAGAAGAGTTCACAGCATGGACTATGTGCTTTGTAAAGAGGGTCTCTCTTATTTAGGTAGATTGCAAGCACTTAACCCAATTGTTTACGTGCTTTCAGTATTGCAAGAACTTAAACAATAGGGCTTTTTATTCATATTTTAGAGATTACTTTAGAGTGGGGGGGAAACAGGGAACACACATGTAAATACTTCACTCAGTCTCAAACAGACAATAAAGCCTGCATCAGCAATTCAAATTGCATGAAGGACACAGGAAAGTCAGCTAAGACTCCTATTGTCTCACTGGATAGTTAATACAATTACATGCAGGCTTGATTCATTTATTTATTCCCATCAGGAAAAATCAGTTTGTTACTTATGCTCTGGAAGTCTTCTAATAGCAGCAAGAGTTCCTCACCTTTTCTGATTTTTCTGTGAAAAGAAAGCCTTGATAAAATTTACATTCAGTGAAGACACAACTGATGACAGCAATAGCACAATTATATGCTGCACAGTGATACTGTCTCCTCTTCTCCAAGAGCTGAGTCTCTCCTGCCATGTTTTCTGTAAATGCATCATAGCACGACCTTAAAATAGAAATGGTCAAGATAACTCCATCAGAAGAGGTTTTTTTAAGGAGCAGTGAGTCAACAAAACATCATGAGATCTTTATTATTACAGCAGTATCAGCATTAAAGCACCTCAGGTTCTCCACAGGTATATTGTGCTCATATGGACACGTGCAGCAGTGACAAAGCCAACTTCCCCAGGTATTCCCTTAATGTCAGGATTATGCTGACAGGCCACTGGCAGATAAGACAGATTTAGGCTTGCACTGAATATTTCTATCTCATGGCCCTTTCCCAAGAAATGTTGGTTGGACCAGCATGCTAAGCTATTCTATAAGTTAGCCACAGCAAATCAGTTTAGATGCCATTTTTATAGGTCTTTTGCTCATATCACAGAACATTAGGGATTGGAAGGGACCTTGAAAGATCATCCAATCCAATCCAATCCCCCTAACAGAGCAGGACCACCTAGACAACCACCTGGACAGCCCCTTCCAGTGCTCCGTCACCCTCACTGTGAAGAAGTTCCTTCTCATATTGATGTGGAACCTCCTATGTTCGAGTTCACACCCATTGCCCCTTGTCCTATTTAGAGATCTTCTGCCAATGATACCCAAGAAACTTTTTAAGAGTCATCATAGGGCACAGTACTCTAAAATAAAATTGAAACACACCAAACACCTCAACAGCAATTCAGGCATCTTGAATTTTTCATAATATTAAATAGACTAAACTATATGAATCAGTACATATATATTCACAGAAGCAAAGAACATTAGGGATTGGAAGGGAACCTGAAAGATTGAGTCCAATCACTCTGCTACAGCAGGATCACCACTATGAATCTTTCATCCCTTGTCTATAGTAGTGACTAAACAAAACTGCACCTGTTGGGTGTGCTGCTGTATTATGAAATGTAAATGAAAATCAACCCCATCTTCTCACCAATCACACAAATAACCAGAATCTTACAACACAGAGCCATACCCTACAGAAGTCTAAGTATACTGTGACTGAAACTGTGGACATACAAATTAAAGGAAAAAAAAAACATACTGAAGTGCGAAAATAAAACCACAAGCTTAACAAATAGATTAAAAAAATGGCAAAATCAGGAGGCAAAAACTATCCTGACCTACAAGTGTGTTCTATGCTAGAGAACATCCTATGAATGTAAATTCAATATTGTGCATTCCATTTATCATCAAAAGCTACATCACAGATTACATTCACCCTTGAACAAATCAACAGATCAATCTTCTGCTTCGTAAGTGTATCTGATCCAAACCTAATTATAAATTTAAAAGAAAATAAAAAACAATAGCCTTACTTTACTAGTGTCTTGGTGAGTTCGTTTCCTTCCACGTTCACAGAGCCACGGTAAGCTTGGTTGATTTTAGAGTCTTTGGAGTAAACATCCTCTTTTGAGAGACGCACATACATCACTTCCAGCAACTTGTAATAACCCATTTTCTTGGTGACTTGTGTATCAAAAGTATACTCGTTGGACTGGGAACAAATAAGTAAAACTTCAGAGATTTTGTGGATTTCACCCTTCCTGAGCAGAAACAAGAACCATGGAGCTACTTAACAGCCCTCACCTTACTTCTGCCTTCTAACCCTGACTGACTGTGTGACTTGGTCTAGGTGTTCCTGCTGTGGCAGGGGGATTGGACTAGATGATCTTTCGAGGTCCCTTTCTATCCCTAATGATTCTATGATTCTAAAACAGAGAAAATAGCTGATGATAACATAAACCTGACAGATCTCAAGTTTCTGTATGATGGTTGTTAAAACTATGCTTACACAGTTTACACACTTTAAACAATTTATTAGGGTTGGAAGGGGCCTTCAAAGGCCATTGGGTCCAACCCTCCTGCTCAAGCAGGATACAAATTACTGAAAAGCATAACCACCTAAAAGCCTAAATCAACTACACAAAACTGCATCCAGCTGGGTCTGAAACATCTCTAGAGAAGGGGGCTCCACAACCTCCCTGGGCAACCCCTTCCAATAGTTATTAACCCTCACTGGAAGGAAGTTTTTCCTCCGACTGAGGTGAAACTTCCTGTGTTCCAGCTGGCATCCATCACCCCTTGTCCTGTCTAAGCCTTCACAGATTACCGACAGTGACCAAATTCCCTCAGAGCTTTCTTTTGTCAAACTACAAAGTCCCCAATTTTCTCAATCTCTTTGTAAGGCAGTTGTTCTAGACACCTTCATCAGGTGAACTGTCTTAACTACAATTGGCCCAAGTCATTATATCCTGGAGTAAAATGAAGCTGAACACCCAAGTAATGGCTGAGACTCATGACATCTGTAAGCAAAACATACATATCCTCTCACCCTACTGGGCATCACTTATGCATCTCACTTTAGTGCCAACATTTACAACAACAAAAACACGCTGGGAGTGACTCTACCTAAATCATCTTTCACAGTTTGTTTTATTAAGCATGACTGATGTGGATCATGTCAGCATCTTGTCTCTTGCTGCATCAGCAAAACTGCAAGAGTGAAGAACCACAGCTAAAGCAGAGACTTTCACCGATAAATCACTGCATGTATTTATAAATTGGAGAAAGAAAAGATCTGTGCCACTCATCCCCTACTGATGGATCTTCGTAGTGACTATAAGAAGGATTTGTTTCTGTAGAAGTAAGTAACCTAATTCAAGAGCTTTCATTACAGAGGTTGAGCATTTCTTTTCTAGAATGTAGTATCAGGCTGAAATTTTGTATTTCAAAGTTGGAATGGCTTTTTGCTTTTGACAGAACTTCAGAACCATTTAGAGATAGGTAAGTAGATAGATATATAGATAAACAGACAAATATAGATAGATATCTGGCAGAGAATAGATGGACTAGATGACCTTTTGAGGTCCCTTCCAACCCCTAATGATTCTATGCTAGACATAGAGACAACATTTCAACTTTGTGGGTTCAAGTTACAGCAGGGTAGGTTTAGACTGATATTAGGAAGAATTTTTTCACAGAAAGGGTGGTCAGGCACTGGAATGGGCTTCCCAGGGACGTGGCTGAGTTGCCATCCCTGGATGTGTTTAAAGATCATTTGGATGAAGTGTTGAGGGATATGGTTTAGGGGTGAACCCGTAAGGTAGGGTAGATGGTTGGACTTGATGATCCCAGGGGTCTTTTCCAACCAGAGTGATTCTGTGATTCAGTTTTCTACATGTAAGTCTGCAAACATTAAAGGAAAAGTGTGTTGGGCATTAAGAAGTAATTTCTCAGTAATATTAAAAATACAGAACTGGCACATAATTCTGCTGCAAGGATCAGAAAACTGGAAAGCAAGTGGTTTCAGTTAGTGTTTCACTCAAAGTTAAGCAAAATGTACACCAATGACTTAACAGACCTTTACCCAAACCTAGAAAACATCACTCATACCTTGGTGAATCTGGAGTTAAGCATATCCATAACCTGGACTACAATCTTGCCAAAGAACACCCTTAGGGCATCCAGGCTGCAGTGCCACAGGAGCGTGAGGAGGGAGCGGTCCATAAATGCCTGACGAGTAGTGTTGGACAGAAGGTCTTCACTCTGGAACATTTTGTGGACAGTGTCCAATAGTATCACCTGTCTGTCAGTGGTGCTCCTAAACAAGATGGACATATCACGATGAAAACTTTTACACCGGGCTCTGTATCTCGAAGCAACATCACATTTACTATTTTTATTCATATATTGATACCCTCTTGGGTTTTCATCCTACAGACATGCAAGATCAGGTTGTGGAGCCTTCCAAAGAAAATCTTAGAAATATTTGCAAATGTGAAGACAGGAGCAAAATCTGAATGAAAGCTATTATGTAAAACTTCATGGTGTAAACCCTTACTATTAAAAGGACAACACAAATGAGGAAACACATTTGCTTCAGGAAAAAATTCCATGAGACCAAAAGCAAAATCCAATAGGCTAGACCCACCTTCTAGAAACTCTTTTGAAGCTGGATTGAAATAAATCCTCCATGAAGTGTCTCTGGTCCCTACAGAGGACTTCTGTCATCAACTGCAACAGTACCGGACTCTGAGACAGTTCTAATGCATCTAGAAACTGAAGAAGAAGTAATGAGTAACATAAGGAACCATCAATTCAACTTATTACTGTAATTATTTTTCAATCCTGATCAGAAGCAGATGCACAGAAGGATATGTTAAATGTGTATGCCTACATTAAACTTCTGGATGAAGCCATGATGCACAAACAGAAAAGCTGATTTCCTTACGCAAACTCAAAGACCTTTTATTTCTGTGAAACATGTTTCTAGACCTGCATCATCTGGGTTTCTAATTGCACATTTGTTAAAGACACTGACCTTCTTTGTGCAGTCTACATAGTTGTTGTGTCTCAAGGTTCCTTTGGGAAACTCATCAGACCTCATGGGAAAATTGAAAGCCACAAGTTGGTCAAGAGCATTCTTAAGGTCACCAAGTTTTTCTCCAGTCAAGTTAGTGAAGAATGGGAGAATTATCACTGCTTGGGCCTGAAGGGAAAAAAAAAAAGTTAGAAAAAGTGCAGTTTCACACTAACAAAAAAGTCATTCTCCAGCTGTGGAATAAGCTGAGTAGGACCAACAGAACAGCAGCACTGACTCAGTGCAGACATTACCATTGGGTTAACGGTTGGATGTGGTGATCTTAAAGGTCTTTCCCAACCTAAACAAGCCAGAATCACAAAATCACTCTGGTTGGAAAAGACCCCTGGGATCATCAAGTCCAACCATCTACCCAACCTTAATTCTATGATTCAGTGATTACACAGCTACTCACCTTTCATGTGCAACTTCAGAAAATAGCTTCGCTAACTGCTGAGTGAGAGTTAAAAGCTAATAAATAATAATTAATAATGAGTTATAATATCTAATGGCTAGTCTGGCTATGAATAAGACCATGTTCTTTTATGCAAGCATCCATTCTCACACAAGTCACTGATCCAATGTCTCAATGGGACGTAGAGCAAAATGCCAACCTTTATTTATGTTGAACTCTAATATGAAACTTCTGCTCCAGCTGAGAATGGAGCCAGGCTCTTCTCAATGTCATCTAGTGACAGGACAAGGGGCAATGGGTGTGAACTGGAACACTTGAGGTTCCATATGAATGTGAGAAGGATTTCTTCCCAGTGAGGGTGACGGAGCACTGGAACAGGCTGCCCAGTGGGGTTGTGGAGTCTCCTTCTCTGGAGATGTTGAAAACCACCTGGATATGTGGTCTAGGTGATCCTGCTCTGGCAGGGGGATTGGACTAGATGATCTTTCGAGGTCCCTTCCAAACCCTAATGTGCTGTGATTCTGGGATATAGAATTTCCACTTTCCTTGTGCAGTGCTTCACCTCCCTCTACTGACCAAGTCACACACAGCAGACTGGCCTCATACTTGCAGTCACAGAATCACAGAACATCAGAGATGGGAAGGGACCTTGAAACATCTAGTCCAACCCCCTGTCAGTGCAGAACCCCCTAGATCAAGTCACACAGGAACATGTCCAGGCAGCTTTTAAATGTGTGCAGAGGAGACTCAGTCATGGATATTAACACTGGAAGAAGTTTATTTCACCTGAAAGAAATGGCACTTCTTCCTAAAAGCCTGATTACTTGTCCTTTTTCAGATCAACACTTGAGATTGCTAAACAACTTGCAACTGGTTTTTTTTTTCCCTAAATAATGTGCCTTTCCTCTGGGCCATAAAAAAGGGACAAGAGGACAAGACCACCTATAATCAGTGTTTACACTGCCCTCCGTCTGTAGAATGAAAGGCATGATTTACTATTTTAACAACATTAAACTAGAGAATAAAAAACAAAAGCAGTGTCCATGTAACTGTGCAAACCAAGGCAAAGTTTAAGCAACTTAACAGGGAATCTCATGAATGACCAACTTTGTCATGGTTGGGAGAAGCCACTGAAGGGAATGGTTTACCTTAAGATTTAAGCCTAAACTCTGATCAGTAAGGAGACTGGTATAGGTATTAAAAACCACTGCAAAAGCTTCATGATTAGTATTGAAGGACACTGAAGAGTCGATCTGAAATGACAAAGAGACAAAAAAGTTAGGTTAAAAAAGAACCTGAATGATTCTGTGATTCTTTCAAAAGCTGACTGTCCAAACATTTTTGTACTTACAGCCTTTCTTTAAATTCCTACATAATTAGAAAGGTTACATGGATTTTATAAAGCAATACACACCTGCAGAACTTTTGCCAGCAGGGTCAAGACTGCCATTTTGCTCTCAGGATTTGAACCTTGGGCCCACCAGCTGTCAAGTTTCTCCCAGTTTCTTAGTACAGCTGTGACCAGTTTCACTCCTTGCTGCTTGCGTACAGAACGCTCCCGAAAACTCTGATCTAACATGCCGTTCAAAACGCTGCCAACCTGGAAGGAAAAGCACAGGTAAATTCATGAAAATGCTCAGGGTGTGCAGCTGGAAACTAGGAGAAATAGCACACATGCTAACTTATGTGCACAGATTTTGAAAAGAATAAAGGATGGCACACCAGATATGAACTAAGCATGCCTCAACCTCTTCTCTTCAAAAACTAACAGTTATTGACTTTCACAGTGAACTCTGCATCCTCCTTTTGAATAGCTGGCAATAAACTATATTAATGCCATGAAATGTGTGATTTCATCTGATTTGCACGGATGCAGTAACAGAAACCTCTTCTTCTTGCAGAGCCACAAAAATGAAGAAGGGAGTGGAACATCTCCCTGACAAGGAAAGGCTGAGGGAGCTGGGTCTCTTCAGCTTGGAGAAAAGGAGGTTGAGGAGTGACCTCATTAATGTCGATAAAAATGTGAAAGGTGGGTGTCAGGAGGATGGAGCCAGGCTCTGCCCAGGGGCATCTAATGATAGGACAAGGGGTGATGGGTGTCAGCTGGAACAGAAGAGGTTCCACATCAATCATGAAGGAACTTCTTCATGGTGAGGGTGACAGAGCACTGGAAGAGGCTGCCCAGGGGGGTTGCGGAGTCTCCTTTTCTGGAGACTTTTAAAACCTGCCTGGGTATGTTCCTTGGTCTAGGTGGTCCTGCTCTGGCAGGGGGATTGGACTAGATGATCTTTCAAGGTCCCGTCCAAGCCCTAATGTTCTGTGATTCTGTGATTCCTGTATTACCAGAAATGCATAAAACTAAAGAAAGATTCTGAAAAATTCCTCAAATTCATACATTTCAGGATAGTTTTGACGTTACATGTCAGGCTGACAGAGATCATGAAGGTAGCGTTAGCAGATGATGACCAAAACCAAAAGCATCCACCTATCCACATAACACTGGCCAAGCTGTCACAGGGCAAGTAAATGCACTATTTCCACACTACAAACTCAGTTACATCCACCTACAGCAACACAAAAGTATTATTTCCAACATTCCTATTTGACTTTGTCCTTTTAAAGAAGAAATCAAATACCATTTGTGGATTGCTGACAGATGATTCCATGAGCTGGACTATGACCACATCCACGTGTTTCAGCAACTGTTGATTGATGGTTTCTGAGAACAGGCTGTAGAAATACTGTCCGTGAGAGAAGTTTATCAGGTTCTTCTGGGATGCTCCTGACAGCGGCACTGATAGCACTATTGTGTTCAACAGCAGACTGACTAGCTCCTCACACTGAAAATTAAGACATAGAGACAGTTGTCTCGAGCACATTAAATAACATTCATTTCTTAGAATAGAAGTGTTTTGTGCTACAAGAAAGCACAAAAATAGAGCATAAGGAGAATACTGCACTGCTTGTTACCTACTGCTAGTGTATGTTATCAACAACTGTCACTTAACTAAGTCAGAGAACTTTTACAGCTCCTCTGTAAGGAGCATGAATAAAACTCCAGCCTCTTCTACTCAAAATATGGGCAGAAGACTATTGATTATGAGTATCACAAGGTAATACTAGAGTATGAGTACCAGAGAACTATATCCTACCTGGTCATCAATAGCAAAGGCTAGCTGCAGGAGTCTATCAGCTAATTGCTTACTGCTGCCGTCGAACGATGGAAGGGCCATCCTTTCACCTCCAGGTGCAATGCCTTTATAAACAACTGAAAGAAGTTTAGAGCCAACTGTCAAAGGAAGCCCTTCATCCTATGGAAACAAACAAATGACAGTTAATATCAGCTCAAAAAAAAAACCCTTACAGGCCTTCCAATGCATCTGAGTGGCTAATTAAAATGTTTTTACAAAGTTAAGAAGTAAAGAATAATAATAATAATTGGAAAATCTTCCAAAGACTCTGATCCTCCTGCATATTTTTTTCAGGTAACACCATTACTACAGAAATAGACTGAACAGCTAGGTCAACATGGGTGGATCCAAAGGTAAACCAGAGAGCACTTTGAATATCACCATTCTACAATCACTGCTCTTTTGTTTAGATGATGGATGGTAAATACCCTACAGAAATCAAATAGTTTGGTATTTGTTAAGTATAGTCTTGCTCACCAGGAGCAATTCTTGTGGCTGTTGCATAGCCTGTTTTCCTTAAATTGCCCAAACAGACTTACTACAATGAGAAACCCAGTAGAAAGAATCTAAGTCGAGATCTTCACTCCTCAGCTGCTCTCTATTCTCTTTTTCTGCAACTCAGACCCACTATACTGCTCCTAATCAGCCAGAAACTATTCCTTTTCTGATTTCTTTCATCACTTTGAATGTTCTGTTTAAAAGTTGTTTGAACAAGTGCCTCCTTTAGAGGACAATAAATCATGACTTTTGAGCTTCCAGACTCTAGAAGCTCCCTCAGAAGATGTTTTAGGTACATTCTGGTTGTTCCAGGTCCTGGAAATTCTAAAAAGACAAACTTAATTATGAAGACCGATCAAATTTCAGTATTTGATCTTGTGCTACAAAGATTTGTAGAATAAATATAAAATATTTCTTTCTGATCCCATTCCAAATCAGCTCTTCACTGTTTATCTATGTGTACTTCTTCATCTATTCTGTTTCAATACTGGAAAAACTCTTTACTGTATAAAAATAGTCATTATTTTCTGGATAAACAGTTCACAGAATCACGGAACATTAGGAATTGGAAGGAACCTCGAAAGATCATCCAGTCCAATCCCTCTGCCAGAGCAAGATCACCTAGATCAAGTCACACAGGAACATGTCCAGGTGGGTTTACCTGATTGTGTAGAACAGAATGAAGCAAGCCAGATTTCTGGAGTTGCTTGCAGGCAGACAGGAGAGCACTAAGCCTGACTTGATCAAAACGTGTATCTGAATTAGACAGATCAACAGAACAAAGGTCCTCAATGCTAATAAGAACAGAGAAACAGGACTGGATCAGTGGGGAGCTCCTTGTACAATCCTACAAAACATTATTTGCTTTCTATGTTTTCCTGGCAAGGTGCATTTATTTTGGATTTGTGCTTACCAGGAAGGACAGCTTACCTCTGCGCTGTGATTGTTTCCTTAATGCACACCACCAAACACTCCTTATAGGGAGACTTGATCAACGCTTTCATGAGTCTTACTGAGATATCTGGGAGATTCTTCATGACTTGCACATCAGCTGTGTTAAAGCCTACACGTGATGGGTCACACACTGTCACCACCAGTAGCTCCATAAGGCTTGCATTAAGCAAGGCCTTCTCAAGAAGCTAGAAAGAATAAAACATTAAATACAAGACTTATTTAAACGTTAGATTTACATGTCTTATTCTTCATAATTCATCATTAGTTCTTCTATCTAAAATGAAAGCAAACATGGAACAGTAGCTACTCTAACTGTGATCCTCTCTATGAAATTAGACCTCCAATTAATCATTTGAACACATTGAAATTAAGAATCCATAAAAATATACACAGGATATATTCTATCCTATCAAACTTCACATAAGAGCTTTTAAGTCCACAATGGCCTGTTTCAGGCTTGATTAGATGTAACAGTGTTGAATCACAGAATGTTCTAGGCTGGAAGGGACCTCTAGAGGTCATCTAGTCCAACCTCCCCACACAGGGACAACTGTACCTAGGTCAGGTTGCTGACAGCCTCATGAAGGCTGACTTCAAATGACTCCAGGGATGGAGGCCCCACCTTCCCAGGCAGCAAACACCCTCACATTGAAGACATTTTTTCTACTATCCAGCCTAAACCTATCTTTTCCTAGTCTGAACCCATTGCTCCTTGTCTGATCTGTACAAACCTCTTGCAAAGACCTTCCCTTGCCTTCACATAGGCCCCCCTCAGGTACCAGAAGGTGTGAACTACTGGAGGTTTTCTGAAAGCAAGAGACAGTCGCAGTCTTGGAACTGAACCTGGCAGTGCAAATTTCACAATGAAAACACACAGATGTAACTGCATGAATTTGTTATCTTCTATCCACTCAGATTTCAGCACCTACCTTCCAGAAATCGGGCTGGCACATTTCCAGGATGGTGGTGACAAACTCCATGATCCTGACGATGATGGTACACTTGCTGTAGTTGTACAGGTCTCGCTCTTGCGGACTGAACATGCTGCTTTTTGAACGGCTATCAAAGCATTTCTCTGCTGCGTGGATATCATTCAAAGCTATAGTTTCAAGGAAGAACTGCACAGCTTGCAAGAATGAGGATCTTTTATCTACACCTAGGAAGATTCAGACCACAAAGATGATAGAGTGGAACATCTCCCCTATGAGGAAAGGCTGAGGGAGCTGGGTCTCTTCAGCTTGGAAGAAACGAGACTGAGGGGTGGCCTCATTAATGTCTATAAATATTTGAAGGGTGGGTGTCAGGAGGATGGAGCCAGGCTCTGCTCAGTGGCATCTAATGACAGGACAAGGGGCAAAGAGTGTCAGCTGGAACAGAGGAGGTTCCACATCAATATGAGAAGGAACTTCTTCACAGTGAGTGTGACAGAGCATTGGAACAGGTTCCCATTGGGGTTGTGGAGTTTCCTTCTCTGGAGATGTTTAAAGCCTGCCTGGACATGTTCCCGTGCGACTTGATCTAGGTGATCCTGCTGTATCAGAGGGATTGGACTAGATGATCTTTCAAGGTCCCTTCCAATCAATCCCTTAATGATTCTATGATTCCATGATCTAGAACTGAAGACATACAATGCTTGAAGCAAAACTACACTCACTGCCCTCTGATAACTCCTCCAGACATAAATAAAGAGCAACAGTTAACTACTCACCTAGTAACTCATGAGGTTTCATCATTCGCAGCTCAAAGAACGTATTATAGCAGTCCAGTGCTGCTAAGAACATGTCCATCCACCGCAGCACAGTCTGCAGGCTGAAGGGTTCCTGCCTATCACGGATAGTTGGCTGAGAGAGGATCCCAGATGGACTTCTGGCATCGCTGCCACCTCCTTCAAATTTGTTAATGAGGAAAAAAACATCTTGGTTTTTCAGAACATCAGCCAGCCAAGAAGATGGAGACTTGTTTCCTGATGGAAATAAAAACAGAAATATGAAATGTCTAGAAAAAAAACTCATGTTTCAAACTAGCATGGAATTGGAAGCAAACAACATGCCCAAACTTTGTGTTTTAAACACAAAAGGAAGAAGGTATTTGCTCTGGTCTAGTCTTGGTAACAGAATCACAGAATGTTAGAGGTTGGAAGGGACCTCGAAAGATCATCCAAGTCCAACCCCCACTGCTGGAGCACGGTCAGCCTACAGTACTGTCTCAAGACATCCTACATGGGGCTCAAAACCACGAACCCAGGAATTCAGAGTCCCATGCTCTACCAACTGAGCCAGCCAGGTGCACAGAACATTAGGGATAGGAAAGGACCTTGAGAGATCATCTAGTTCAATCCCCCTGCCAGAGCAGGATCCCCTAGATCAAGTCATACTACCTTCCATTACCCACAAGGAAGAGGACGAATTGTGAGACACTCCCACTAGGTTTTCAGGGAGCAAATAATGTCTTCATAGCTGGATACAGCAACAGTTCTGGGTCTGTAAGGTCTCTTTCCCTGTTCTTTCAGAGTTCTTTCTCAGGAATAGGCTGCCCAGGGAAGTGAGTGAGTCACCATCCTGGGGGCATTTAAAAGACTGTAGAAGTGGTGCTTAGAAGTGGGCTTGGCAGTGCTGGGTTAATGGTTGGGCTCAATGACCTTAAAGGTCTTTTCCAACCTAATTAATTCTTCTATGCTTCTATGACATTTACTTCAAAAGTAATTTTTCTTCTAATTAATACCTCATAGAAAACATTCAGAAAGCCAAGATGACATTGCACTGTGACTTCAAATACCTGGTAATAAGGGAACAAATTCATAGAAGAGCTCCATGGCTTTATGCCGGCACTCTGTCTGAGGTCGTCCACACTGCTCCAAGAGCCACATGACAATGTCCAAAAGACACACTGACTTAGTGCTTGGAAATCCTCTGCACAAAAATATTTAGAGTTAACATTCCTCCTGGCATTTGACGAGAAGCCATAGTCCTCCAGTCAAAAAGAATAAAAATATTCCCTTAACATTATGAATGTCCTTTTACCAATCTAACCACAACCCATCTGCACTACAAGAAAGTGCACTTCTACCAGCACATCTTGCTCTGCATTCCTCACTCTACTTTTGATCCCCAGAGATCAGTCTTTGTGGTAACAATTTAAAAAGCAGTGAAGTAGGCAAAAATTGAGATTAAAGTGTAAATAAGGCTGCACACTTTTTCCCCCATCCCCAATGATCCATTGTTCTAATCACAGAATCACTCTTGTTGGAAAAGATCCTTGGGATCATCAAGAGCAACCAGACAAGTTCACCCCTAAACCACATCCTCCAACACCTCATCCAAATGGTCTTTAAACACATCCAGGGATGGAGACTCAACCACCTCCCTGGGAAGCCCATTCCAATGCCTGACCACCCTTTCTGTGAAAAAAATTCTTCCTAATATCAAGTCTAACTTACAATGCCAGAGCAGTGAGCTAACTCTCAGACTCCCCTTGCATGTTAGTCTAGGCGATCCTGCTGTTGCAGGGGGTTGGACTAGATGATCTTCTGAGGTCCCTTCCAATCCCTAATAATTCCATGAATCTATGATAATTCATGTAAAAAGGGACCTCAGGAGTTCTCTAGTCCAACCTCCTTCTCAAAGCAGGGTCAGCTATGCCATCAGACCAGGTTAACTCAGAGCTTCATCCATCCTGATACTAAACCGATTCTTTCTTCCACCTCTTTGGCTACACCTCTTCAGCTGCTGATCTTCTGCAGTCTGTCCTAGCACTTCTAACACCCAGAAGAAAGACATCAGAGGAGTTTGCTTCAAGTGCTTTGTAGCTCCAAAGCTAACACTATTATAAACACTTCTGTGAGGCAAATATGCTTTCCTTTCCCCCCTCCTTGCCAAAGTAAAGCAAGCTCACCACGCCGGGATAAAAAAACTACCACCATGATCCTCTAGTATCACGTCCAGCATTTCCCACCAGTGATTTAGCACACATACCAGGAGGTGTGCATCCACGACAGTCACAGGATACATTCCTTATTCAGAATCACAAGTGCTTGACAGAACTATGGAAGTCATGAGTTAAACTGCAGCACTGAAAAAGCAAACCAGTGGCAAACTGCTCACCGTGGTACTCGCCGTTTCCCTTCCTTGTTCAGGGAAGGTGCTTTATGCTTGATTATGCGCTTCAGATGATTGATAGCATCACTGCATTGTTGAGTGGTACCTGTTAGAAGAGAATTCACATCTATAAAGGAATGCTATTAACTTGGGTTAAATGAATCGAGGAACCGAAGTGCAACAGACTTACACACAGAACAACCACCAGCTCTACTACTTTCTGCTGCTGCAGTAAATTTTTGAAGGCTGCAGATCAAAATTACAAAATAGCAGGCAGGCCAATGTGGCCTTTGGCCAACCATGAGGCCTCTGCTCTATAACTGTGTGTTCTACAGTCTGTGATCACCCTTCGAAAAACTGTATGATTTTGCCATATACGTGTTCCTTTTGAGGACACTTCTATCACATCCTGAACTGATTCTCTGAAAGAAATGAAGCTTTGTAACATCTGGTTTTGTTTTTACATCCTAATTACCGTTAATTGATTGAGCATAAAAGAAAAATAAGAGAAATCATAGAATAATTAAGGTTGGAAGAGACCTCCAAGATCATCAAGTCCAACTGTCAACGAACGGCATCATGCCTAACTAAATGATGTTTCAGTAGCAACCTGGGAGAAGAGACCAATCCGTAACTCTCCAGAGCATCCTTTCAGGTAGCTGCGAAGGGTGATAAGGTCTCCCTTAAAACTTTTTTCTCCAGACTAAACTCCAGTTCCCTCAGCTGCTCCTCATTAGACCTGTCCTAGCCATTCACCAGCCTTGATGCCTTTCTTTGGACCAACTCCAGCACCTCAATGTCCTTCTTGCATTGAGGTGCCCAAAAGCATAGGGGGACAATCACTTCTATAGTCCTGCTGGCCAGACTAATTCTGATTCAGGTTTATGGCAAAAGCATCAGTTTTGTGGGAGAGGTCACAGATTCTTCACACAGCTACATACTGCTGTAGAGAAGAACTACAAAGCAACCAGAAAAGGGTGTTACAAAACAACAAAAATCATCCACAGAACATCTAGAAATATAAAATTTTGGTTTGTTTCATTTGTTACAAAAGAGGAATCACCAAGCTTCTCACAAGCTATGTTTTTACACTGTGTGACTGCAAAACCACAACTCAAATCAGAAGCACATCTAGCAGTTTTAGTGTCACTATAAAAGTGTAAATGTGAAAAGGTTCTTTCTCCTGGGCTCAAGATCTTTCACCTTTATATGTTAAGAGGAGCTGATTCAGATTTCCTAACCACATTTCATGCAACTTCTGTACCATAATCGCAGAATTACAGAACACTGGGGATTGGCAGAGACCTTGAAAGATCATCTAGTCTAATCCCCCACCACAGCAGGATCACTTAGATCCAGGTGGTAATGAAATAGAATCTTTCCTTTGTTGCAAAAGCAGGCCCATTGACATTCCCTACAGTTCTCATAGTTCTACTTTTTTCAACCCACAATTCAACAGGATGGCTTCCTGATTCATTCCACAGTTAATCTCTTACAGCTTACCTAATGATTTCTCATCTGTATGGGATAAGGCTAGACTTTCCATAAACACAACCAATGCTTCAAACACAAACTGCTCCACCAGAGAATTTTCTTCCCTTTAAAAACCAGGAATAAAATTGATGACAAATGTGAGCAGAAGCAGCACTAAGCGTGAAATTGTAATTAGAAAAACAAATTAAGGCACTGTAGGGATTAACTGCACAAGATGCCTGCATGAAACAATCCATATAAACCACCCTAAAGAAACAGCAATTAAGTTTGCTGACTACCCTCAAAAGAAATAAACTTATGATACAAACTTTAATATACATCTACATCCTCCCCTGAATCACTTGCAGAGAGCCCAAACTACAAAATTATAAATAAATTACAATTTTAAATTAATAAGCTGAGTAACTCAATTTTACTGTTACCACATGCATTAATAGAATGAATGCCAACAGATGAACATTTGATTTCTACACATAGTTGTTTTTATTTCCCTGAACCTTCAGTCCAAACTCATCACCATTTCAAGCTCTGTTTTGCTCACCTGAATTCTCTGTAGATGCTGTTAAATGCAAGTGCTGCACCCAACCTCTTGAAAGCACTGGGGTGAAGAGCAAGGCTGTATAACCGTTTAAAGAGAGATTTGGTGTTTGCTGGACTTTTCTCCTGCTGCCTTGATGTTGTCTGCTTAATAGACCATTTCAAGAACTCTCGCACACACTGACCACAGAAATCTCTCAAAGTGCTGTCAACTGGATCCACTATGCCACTCTGAAATGACACAACATTATTTCATTGCAAGACTGAAATAACCCACCGTTGTCTCAGCGCAGCAGTACAGCAGCTTCTTTATACTGCGTTACTTCTAAGGTAAATAACTACACTCAGTGTTTCCCAGAAATAACAAAGCTTCAGAAATCCTAGGTGTTCAAAAAAATGGCAGAATTTCCAGCTCTCATAGTATGGGATTCCCTGCTCCCCAAGTCATCTTTATTTCCTTTTTAAAAAATGGGGTTATGTTTCCTCTTTTCCAGTCAGTGGGAACTACACCAGACTGCCATGATTTCTCAGACATGAATAGTGGCCAGGCAACTACATCCACCAATCCCTTTAGAACCTATCTGTGTAACCTGCAAATCTCTGTCCCAGTCCGTTGGATGAAGCTTCAGGTTCTTTACAAGGTCGTGAACTTGACTTGCCCATACCCCTACCCTTCCTTCTCCCAGTCCCAGCTCTTTGATCTGCCCCTACCTCTACCCTTCCTTCTCCCATTCCTGAATCTCCTGTGACTTGGGTGTTGTGGTGTGAGTTCTTGCCAGTGAGGACTGAAGCAAAGAAGACCTTGAGCACCTCAGCATTCTCCATATCCCAGCTTACCAGTTCACCCCTTTCTTTCAAGAGAGAATGTGCATTTTCCATAGGGAAGCTCTCTGTTTCTCACTGATATACCAATAAAAGCTCTTACTGTTTCCCTTCATGTCCCTGGCCAGATAAAGCCACATGGCACAGAAAAAAGGAGAAGAAAGACTTACAACCTACCAAGATAGCTTCCAGGAATGCCACTGTATCTTGACTCTCAAATTTTTTGTTGTTGGTAAACCAGTGAATGAGTTGCATGACCAAGGACTCGTACAACTGTCTTGTTACCTGAAAAGACTAAACATCAGCTACATTTCTAGGACTAACACATTTCTGTGCTATTTTACTGTTCAAAGTATGCAGGAATAAAAACCAGTACTTCACTGAAAAAGGCTCCATAAAATGAACAATCAGATTCACAATACAATTCCCATATCAAGGGTTTTAAAAGACTTTGAAAAGGCTTCCCCTGCCCCTCTGAAAATCTATCCCTAAAACAGACTTTCCGTTTACAAAACACATGATGACTTCCAACAAGATGACTTCTAAACAAAATTCTAAAATCATTCTTGTGTTGAAAACAAGGTAAAATGCTCCTAAATGAATCTGTTTACCTGGTCTACATCACAAGCGAGACGAAGCAGTACTGGAAATAGTCGCTTATGCAAGTGATACATGGGTGGGGGACCCTGACGTCCTTCTGGCATCTGAGATGCTTTCCCCAACATATACATGACTATGCTGTGCAGCAGCTCACAAGCTGCAACCTGAAATGAAAAAAATCCCTTTGGTTATGCATCTGTTCCTTTCAAAAAGAAGCCAGAATCGTGGGCAGGCTAGTCACAAGAAAGGGTGTACCTGAGAAATCGCTCCAATCTATGCTACACTACTGTTCCAGGAACGGATTGTGTTCATGGAAATAATTTACACACATTCTAAGTGGCCTTTTCCTTTTAGCCTCTATCACAGGCAGCCACTTCTTAGCTAGAAAAATTAATCACTGGGTAAGTTATCCATCACTGCGTTTTCAAAGGAGCTGGGTCTCTTGAGCTTGTAAAAATGGAGAGCGAGGGGTGACCTCATTAATGTTTATAAATATGTGAAAGGTGGGTGTCAGGAGGATGGAGCCAGGCTCTGCTCAGTGTCATCTAATGATAGGACAAGGGGCAATGGGTGTGAGCTGGAACATACGAGGTTCCACATCAGTATGAGAAGGAACTCTCATAACTCCTTCATGATGAGGGTGCTCACTGCAACAGGCTGCCCAGGGCTGTTGTGGAGTTTTCTTCTCTGGAGACATTTAAAACCTGCCTGGAGATGTTTCTGTGCAATTGGATCTAGATGATCCTGCCGTGGCAGGATTGGACTGGATGATCTTCCAAGGTCCCGTCCAAATCCTAATGTTCTGTGATATGTCTGTTCCAGACTGTCTTTGGACATCAACATCCCAATCCAGCAAAGCAGCAAAAGATTTGCTTAAGTGCTCTGCAGGACTGCACCCACAAGTTCACAGGCCAACCAACACTGAAGAGCAGCTAGTTTAAAATATTCATTTTGACATTAAGTCAAACCCTCAAAGCACAATGCTGTCTCACAGAATTTACGTAGAATTTATCCCAACTTCTGCTCATCAGTTTTAGTTCATGATAGAGCTCTGAAGAAGTATTACTTGTGAATTAATTAAATCAGGTCTTAACAAGGAAGACATGTTATGCAGTATTTATCAGCTAGCAGTAAAAAAACCACAGAGAAAACATTAATACCTTTGTTTGTCTGTCACTTGCAGAAAGAGCCAGCTCAGTCACACGAGGCAAGAATAAATCTAAGTAGATGACAGGCTTCATATCCGCAAATGGCACAGCAAAGCTCAGACGCTTCTCGGTGTCCCAAGATACGCATTTCTTCATCATCTCTTCTGCAGAGGTAGCTGATGCATTTGAAAAAGATTGAACCAAAATAAAAAGTTTGATGTTAAGTCATAGAATCAGTAGGGATAGGAAGGGACCTCGAAAGATCATCTATTCCAATGCTCCTGCCACAGCAGGATTCCCTCCCTGGGAAGAAGTTCCTTCTCATATTTATGTGGAACCTCCTTTGTTCCAGCTGACACCCATTGCCCCTCGTCCTATCATCAGATGACATTGAGAACAGCCTGGCTCCATCCTCCTGATATCCATCCTTCACATATTTATAAACATGAATGAAGTCACCCCTCAGTCTTCTTTTCTCCAAGCTAAAGAGACCCAGCTCCCTCAGCCTTTCCTCAACAGGGAGATGTTCTACTCCCTTCATCATCTTTGTGGCTCTGCGCTGCACACCCTCCGCAGCTTTATGTCTTTCTTGAACTGAAGGGCCCAGAACTGGACACAATACTCCAGATTTGGTCTCACTAGTGCAGAGTAGAGGGGGTGAAGAACCTCTCTTGATCTGCCAAGGATTTCTAAAACTCCATCAAAAAAATCTTCAACTTCCCCACTTCTTTATAACTTCTTTCCTGCTGCTTTATGAACTCCTGGATGTTGTAAGTACCATGCTAGACGGAAGCCTTTACTTGAACATACAAACAGATGTTTTGAAAAAACAATTGCAGCCAACATTTCAGAATACAGCCTTCAGTTTCCATACAGGTAAACTTGGGCACAATTACAAACACAGAAGACATTGAATCACATTTAGAATTGAATCACTTAGGCTGCTAGAGACCTCCAAGAAGATCATCATGTCCAGTGTCAACTCAGCACCACCATGCCCACTAGACCACGTTTGCAAGCGCCACATCACATTTTCTGAACCTCTCCAGGGACAGGGACTCTACCACAGCCTTGTGCAACCTGTTCCAATCCCTGACCACTCTGTCAGTAAAGAAATCTTTCCTGGTGTCCAATCTACACCTCCCCTGCCACAACTTGAGGCCATTTCTGTAACACACCAAATAGACTAGTTTTGATTTTACTGTTATAAAATAATTCTTGAAGATGAGACAGGAACATGCAACACACAGACCCCTGCACTTGCACAGCAATCACTACATTTATGGCTACACCCTCCACTTACTGCCTTCTCTCCTTATCTTCTCCCATCTGTTAATTGTGTTAACAGCCTGAACACACTTCCTATTTAATTTTTAGGGAATAATGCTACTTTCCGAATAAGCAGCAGAAACAAAACTGATCATTAAAGGCAGAAAAAACAAACTCAGAACAAAAAGAAAGGAAGAAAACTTGTATTCAACTACATTAGTTTTCATACTGACTGCATCTGGCACTCAATTTATGCATTAAATCTCAGGGTCAGGTAGTTACACTGTGTTTTTCCACCAAGACCTCAATGAAATCTACTTTCAACACAGACTAGTAAATTTTTTCTTTTTCTTTCCTTAGGACACTCACCTGTAATTAAATTGTGATTTATCTGCCCTCCCAAAGATCCAAGAAGGCGTGCCACTCTAGTCCTTACTGCTTGCAAGGAGGGAGTGTCATCCTAAATAATTCCACAGATTTGGATTAGTAAAGGAAGACTTACTTCTACAGAAGAGCAACTTCTGCAGTAGACTCAGAAGGAATTAGGTTTACTCAGTAAATTAAAGGTTTATTAACAAATTAACACACATAGGAAAAGGGTACAACAAAGAACTTGTGGGAGGAACCACCTCATCAATGAGAGAACAGTTTTGGTTCAATAAGCCAAAAGAGGGCAAGATGACTGGAGAGCATTTTCATCATATTTCATGGGCTTTAAATTGTAACTTCTCAAGTAAAGGGTAAAATGTTATCATCATATACTGCATACCTACCGTATGACATGATAATCTGGAAAGTGGAAAGAAAGCTGAAGTAAAAATTACTCTTATTATTTAATTCCAGAATTTGAAGTTTAGATCCTGTATGTAAGCAGACAGATGATTTTCATAAGTAGCCAATATGAGATCTAAAATTTACTAATTTTGTTTAAAGACCACTAGGTTAGACAGTTTTAGGAAGAGAAACACACACACAATATACATTGTATGTACATAAACCTGCTGTCGCAGGGGGATTGGACTAGATGATCTTTCAAGGTACCTTCCAATCCCTAATGATTCTATGATATACAACTCTCTCATATACAGGAGTAATTACTTTCATGTCTAAAAAAGGTTTATTCAAAGTTAGTTTGAGCTCCAGAATATACAAACAAAACCACCTGAGAAAATGTTTTTGAGAAAGCAGTGGTCAAAATTAAACCCAGGTGTGACTTCTAAGACTGCAAACCTATCCACAAGATGCTTAAGAAAAAAGCTACACGTTCCCAAAACAGTATTTGCACACTGCATCACTGGTAAGCTGGGACCTGATTCTAGGTGTATGAGTGAAATTCTTCTCTCCATAATGTAACAGTCTAGCACAGATCACAGAATCACAGAATATTAGGGACTGGAAGGGACCTTGAAAGATCATCTAGACAAATCTCCCAGCCACACCAGGATTACCTAGATCAGAGATAGTGACAGTTTACAGGATTTCTTCAATTCCCTTTCCCTACTTTGTTCCCATTCTCACCCTAGAATGTGTCATCTTTCCAGTTGTACAACATAGCCCATCTTTGAGCCACACTGTAGAACAGGATTCACTGAACTGATTTAAGGTAGAAATAACCCTCAGGAAAAAAAAAAGTAAGTATGCAAGAAAGGAACAGAAACAGTGAGAAGTGATTCATTGATGTTTAACTCTCAAAAGAAACATCATTCTTACCAATGAAAAATCCTTTGCTTTTCTTAAACGCTGTATCACAACTTTATTAAACCCCTTCTGGGCTGCCCGAGAAAGCTTCCGTACTTCCCAGTGATCCTGCGATTCAACTGAGGAAGAACACACCGGCCTATGAATACAGTCCTTATTGTACCAGCACCTCACACACCCAGTTAGAGTTTCTTTAAAAACATCAAACACACACCCTGGTTTTGCCCATTTTCATTCCTAAGATACAGTAATTATTCATGTAGAATATTTATGAAGGACACTAAGTCTCTATTAATGTAGATTAAGCCAATTCAAGGATACAAAGGACTAACCAGAGAGAAACGTCAGATAAAATAGCTACAACTTCTGATTGCCTGGCAGTAGTAAATAAACCCTAGTTTTTGGAAAAAGGTAAATTTTGGAGTGTAAGAGAAGTGTCCTTGTTCCAATCACAGGAATCACACAACATGGACACGAAGCATGTCACATCTGCATCTTCACATGTCACCGTGAAATCCTTCCTCTCTCTCAATGGCAGCAATATTTTGTCTGATGTACCTTTAGACGTAGAGTTCTTCAAATAGCCATCAAGAAGAGGCAGAACATCCTTGTAGTAAGGTTGCATTATATCTCTGGGGATGTGAGCTGACCAGTCTTCCAAAGCATCCAGTCCCAGATCAGCCATTGGGATACAGCTGAGGCCCAGCTTAAGCGCATTCTACGTATTAAATGCAAAAGTGATAATCTTTTCCTGACTACTATTATTTACAGGTTAAAACTCCAATCATAGAAACATAGAATCATTAGGGATTGGAAGGGACCTCGAAAGATCATCTAGTCCATCCCCCTGCCACAGCAGGATCACTTCACTGGAGAAGTTATGGCATCAGAATCACTCAGGGTTCGAAGGGACCACCTGATCATCCAGTTCCAACCCCCCCACCAGGCTGGGACACTCCACCCTAGACCGGGCTGGCCAGATCCCATCCAAGCATCTAGCATATAATGAGTCCTCTCAATTACCCCTCTCTGCTTAACATCTCACTAAAGATCAGCACAGAAGATGTACAGAAACACCAGCACCAACACAATCAGCTTAGTGTAAAGGCTAATTCTGACAATCACAGAATCACTGCAGGCGGATTGGACTAGATGATCTTTCGAGGTCCCTTCCAATCTGTTATGATTCTATGATTCAGGTTGGAAAAGACCCTTGGGATCATTGAGTCCAACCATAGACCCTACTCTACAAGTTCACCCTTACACCAGACTACATCTAAGCATCTTAATCTCATCTAGGGACAGTGACCCAAACACCACCCTGGGAAATGTAGTTGTTTATCCAAAAAGTAATCTGCATTCTCTCTCACTGAACACAGGACCAAGTTTAAAAGTTCTCTTAATTACTGAACAGGAAACTAACTTTGTTCCTTATTTTTGTATGTGTTTTAGTACAAGGAAGTATTAGCCACACATCACTCGGACCCACCTGCAGTGCAGGAATATACACTTTGATATCAAGCATGATGATGTCGTGTGGTAAAGAGAGCAGAAAATTCAGACAGGATGCGAGCAACTCATCCTTGTACTGTTTCATTTTTGCTGCAACCTAAAATGCAGATAGATAGATCACAAGAAAAATGAAAACACCTTCTAAGCTCTTGGGTTATATTAATATCCAAAAAAACCAGACAACTCCAAACCAATACTGGCATCTCACTCACAGTCACCAAGGAGTATTTAATGTACAATTACAGAGTTATGACTAGGTTGGCAATACACTGTGGGGAGAGATCAGGCTTTCTCTTTTAGGCCATGAGAAGAAGCAAAGGCAGGGTTAAACATGTCAGCTAGAAATGCACCTAGATGAAGATCCTGAACCAAGTGTCATGGTAACCAGATAACAGAAGCTGAGAAAGCCTAAGAAAGCTCTGTGTTTTTACTAATAGTTTACTAAACTACTAACAAATACTAACCAAAAACAATGTATGGAAATTTACTGGGGTCAATAAAAGACCCTATAAAAGGGAGCTCTCTGTAAAATAAAGGGTCTCCAGACTAGCCTGCAGATTTGCCTTCAGATTACCACTGAACATCATTTGTATTGGCTTACGTGTGTTTATATGGCTAAGAAAGGGGGCCAGAAAATCACTTGCCTCTTTTCCAAACTTTACAAACAGTGCAAAGCAAGACTTCTTCTCTGGGTCTTCAGGACATTTACTGAGACTGCTTGGACTGACACCCTACAAACAGAGCCCAGAATTAGATGGCATTAAAAAAGAGTAACAGCCAGCACAAACAAGAAGCACAAGTTCAACTCGGAACACATAGGCAGAATCACAGAACATTAGGGATGGGTAGGGACCTCGAAAGATCATCTAGTCCAATCCCCCTGCCACAGCAGGATCCCCTAGACCAAGTTGCACAGGAACATCTCCAGAGAAGGAGACTTCACAACCAGCAGCAGCTACAGTACAAGTATCTACACCAAAGAATTCACAGATTTGCTTCACTTGGTGTCATTGTCAGGGGTGGCAGGGACAGTTCTGGGCTTTGTGATGGGCTACACACATAACGGGATGAAACACTGTCACTCTACAATAGCTTGCCTACCACTAATGCTGCATCCACCTACAGAGCAAAGTATTGCTTGTGAAATCAGCGAGCAGAACACAAGTATGCCCCACAAAGTGAGTAATTAACCCATACATGTCTGTTCTTCTGCCTACAGTGTCTCTGACATCCAAGTTACCTTCTGTACCACCTGCTCTGACACGGAATTTCCCATTCCCCTGTTCACCCAGCTCAGGATTTCAGAAAGAGCATTACACATGGATGGCATCTCTTCAGAAACCAGGCTTCTAGTCTAAACTTTGAATTTCTATGTGCTTGTGAAAATGGAGGCTTAGGATACTACAAACATTTTAAACAAGTGGGTAACAGTTGCAGTGAACTAAACTTCCAAATTTCCACAGTGCACAGAAAACTATATATGAACAACTGCACCATCATTGACCCAACATTACTGCTCTAGTGGGCAAAGAGATCTCACCTCAAAGTATTTTATTTTCTTGGCAATTTTCATTGTAACAGAAAGCAGCTTGTAGAATCCACTAATAAGAGGCAGCCTCGTTGAATGAATAACAAGCTCATAACCAAATGAATATATCCAAGGGCTAAAGTACTCAACATGCTTCTCTGGAAGTATTTCTCTGAAACAAATGCACAGAAAACATACAGGGAAATAAAATGAAAAAACAAAGAAAACTCTTTGAATTTAACTTTTTTCAAACTAGCACAAGAGCAGTACTGCTACAACAGGTCAGCTCTACAGAGAGCGAGAGATTTGTGCTTTGCTTTACAACAATTACATTTAAATGATGAAATTAAGCTGCTTGTCTCCTGTAGTTTTTTAAAAAACCTGAGCTGACAAGGTAGTATGTTTTAACCTACAACCCAGGTGTCTGAAACACTCTGTCTCCCTCCCCTGTGCAGTTTGAAACACAGTGCACTGCTCCAAGTCAGAAAAAGGCATCTTAAATAAATCTCACTTCAAATTCCTTCCGACCACTTCATAACTTCCCAATGACATAAAAACATAAGAATACCTGCAGAATTCCACCAGATTAATGAAGGCAATGAAGTCTGTTGGCTTCACTGGCTGAAGGTTTGAAGTGGGGTCAGAAGATGGCCCAAGCAGCACACCGTCAGTTTGGGTTTCATCCTGAAAATGAATATTGAAGCAAGAACACTGGATCTGTAACAACGAAGAAAGCACTTACACCTTTTTTCCAGATAAACCATCTGTCTATTCTTTTTTTCTAGTTGCTAATAGCCAGAGTGACACAGACAAAGGATTAAGAATTAATGCATCGATAGGTCAAGGAAATAGTAAGGGATGCTTCCTTGTAAGAAGCAAGCAAGCAGAAAAATAAAACCAGTAGGTGACAGAGTGGGGAGTCTAAAATACATTATATGAACCTCTGCTGGTGTTACCATCTCCTAACACCACAGGGCAATATTCAGAAATATTAAGTAAAACATTTTGTCAAGTACAAATATTACTTCAAGGACACTAAACTCCTTATAAAAACAAAGCAGGGAATGTGATTTTGGTTCCTGCACAACACCAGGAACTAACAGACAAGTCATCGGGTCTCACCTGTTCATTAACATCCAGCTTCTGAACAGTCAGGTTCAATTTCTCAATGATCTTCAAGATAGATTTTATAAGTTCATCATATAGCAAGTGATTCAGGGACTTCAGCTGTGAAGTCGCAGTAAGGAAGTTTTCATCTTCAAAACCACATTCCTTTGCAGGAGAAAAAAAGTTCACGTTTCAAAACACCAAAGATTTGTTCTCAAACTTACAAACCAAGGTCTGGATCACAGAATCACAGAACATCAGGGATTGGAAGGGACCTCCAAAGATCATCTAGTCCAATCCCTCTGCCACAGCATGACCAAGTTGCACAGGAACATATCCAGGTGGGTTTTAAACATCTCTAAAGAAAGAGACTCAGAATGTCTTTGTATTTCCACATTAAATAGGCTTTTACCTTCATTGTGTCACAGCTCAGTAAACTTCTAAAGAGATACAGATAGTCCTTGTAGGCTGGTACTTTCCATCTCCCTGTCCCAGCCTCTCCAGACTCATTGGATTCTTCTGATCCAGAAGTTTCAGTTCCAAAAACATCCTGAAAAGACATCATATTTTTCAGAAACATAGTGGTGATGGATTGAGCTTGGTTGGATACCAGGTGGTCACAAGCTGCTCTTATCACTCCCTCCTCAGGGAGTGGGAAAAACAGGGTGGAAAAAGCTTGTGGGGGAAGGTAGAGGGAGTTTAATAAATCTAAAGCAAAGGCTGAGTGTAGAAGCAAAGGAAAACAGATTCAGATACATTCTCTACTTTCCATCAGCAGGTGATATTCAGCAAGTGGGAAACAGCCTTGATGCTAAGGAGCAGGATCCAAAACACTGGTATGTTTTATCAACATCTTTCTAGCTCCAACACAATCTCAGAGCTATGAGAGCTACCATAGGGAAAATTCTATCACTTGATCAATCTGAAAAAAGCATGAACCAACCAGCTCCTGCCAAAAATTTCTAAAGCTCTTCTCCTTCTAGTGGTCTGTTATTTGAGAAACTGTAGTTACGCTGCTGCACAGGATTAAAAAGCTTTAAGAACCTCCCTCAAAGTAAACATTCAGTAAAACTTGAAGAACTGTTCAAAATTGGTTAAGCTTTAAGGAATCCTTCTGTACTGGTGAGGCTGCACCTTGAATACTATGTCCAGTTTTGGGCACCTCAGTACTGGGGAGGCATGGAGGTGCTGAAGCGAGCGTAGAGAACGGCAACAAAGCTGGTGAAGGGTCTGGAGAAGAAATCTTAGGAGAGATTGAGAGAGTTGGGGCTGTTTAACTGGAGGAAGAGGAGGCTGAGGGGAGACCGCATCACACTCTACAACTATCTGAAAGGACCTTGTAGAGCTGTTGGTGCTGGTCTCTTCTCACAGGTCATTAGTGACAGAACCAGATGGAAGGACTTCAGGCTTCAATAGGGGAGGTTTAGACTGGACATCAGGAAAAAGCTTTTTGTGGAGAGAACGGTCAGGCACTAGAATGGGCTGCCCAGGGTGGTGGTTGAGTCCTCATCCCTGGATGAGTTTAAAAGTTGCTTAGATGTAGTGTTGGAGGACATAGTTTAGGGGTGAACTTGTAGAATAGAGTTGATGGTTGGACTCAATGATCCCAAGGGTTCTATGATTCTAAGAAAGCTGAGTGATCCTAAGTACAATGTAGAACAGACAACACAAGCAAATGAGCTGCAGACAACAACAAAGTATTTCCTGCTTTTTTTTCCCAGACAAGAGTCACATCCTCATGCTGAGTAGATACAGGGACCAGAGACTAATAACAACTGAGTCAATTCAAAAGGGATGATGTGGGTTTTTTTGCTTCTTTAGGCCCTCATCTGCTTACTGGGATAGGTCGTAGAGAACTGGAATGTATACTTCAGGAATTTAAAAGAAATAGACAGTTATTTTACCTTTGAAAAGGTGATAGGCTTGGAGAAGATTCTGATTAATCCTTGATGCACTGAAAAAGAAATTAAATAAATTAAATATTGCCTGAACAGACTTGATAAGGCTCAGCATCCCCACCACTCACTATCATCAGCAATGAATGAAGAGAGTCTTCTCTTTTATATATTCTGTCAGGATGAGGGAGAAGGAAAAGAACACAAAAACTAAAACCATGACTCTAGGATGGTTAAGAAGGAACTGATTCTGAGCTTGTTTCCTGCTGCTTTTTCTCACCAGTGCTTTGACTTTTTCCTGACCCTAAACACAGCGACAACCAAAGCATTGCCCACAACACTCACACTGAAAAAGGCAATAACTTTTGATGACTCTCATAAACGCATGAGGAAAATAATTAAATCAAAACACCACAACCCCCAAAAAACCACAACAAACTTAGTATCTCAGACTCACTCATGGTGCCAATAAAACTCCAGAGAACTGGACCTTTTCCTGAGAGAGCTAGAAATACTTTTATTATAGATCTGCAACAGACTGACTGCATTTTCTCACTATATTGTGGAAAGCTGTTGATCTGCAGCACGACTAGATGTTCTAAAACTGGAGTGTACACTTCAGGAATCTAGAAGAAGTAAAAGAAAACACCCATCATGCAAAGGCAATGACAATAACTTGGTAACCATGCAAGAAACTCTGCTAAATTATCTCAGCAAGATACTTTGCAACAAGAGTTTACATCATGACCTGCGCTGAGAACAACAAAAGACTTAGTAGGTCAACTCACTTTAGATATAAAATATCCCAAAAAATGAAACAAGCAGAAAGTTTCTTGAAACACATCATGGAAAGTAGCTGCTGCACGGATCAGTGCTTCAACTTCTTTAGCATCACAGAATCACAAAACACTAGGGATTGGAGGAAACCTCCAAAGATCATCTAGTCTAATCCCACTGCCAGAGCAGGACTACCTAGACCAAGTCACACAGGAACATCTTCAGGCAGGTTTTAAATGTCTCCAGAGACAGAGACTCCACATTCTCTGCATTTTCTTTACTCAAATATAATTCTGTATGTCCTAACATTTTTCCCATCCCATAGAAGTTGAATGTCACTGTATTTCAGATAAAGAAACACCATCTATCACAGGTAAATTCACAGCTACTACTTCCTGCTACATCTATAGCTTCAGAGAAATCAGTTGAGCAGTACTCTACTTACTGCATCTATGTGGAATATCACACTTGCAATGGACTGGAGGAAACTGGGTAGCTGATACAGGTGATCATCTATTGTTTCTGCTTCTGTGAGGTACATTTGCTTACAGCGCTGAAGGAGCTCAACATACATGTCATCAACTTCTTTAGAACATATCGCTTTACAGGGCTTAGAGAGTAAAAATAAAATAGTCATTTAGCACCTCTGCACAGCATACAAGTATCTGCTGCAGCCCTAAACCCCACCTTAGTCTTTGCTGAACAGTATTGAGAAGTCTTTTATTCTTCTCTAGTATTCAGCAATACAAATTTAAATATTCTATTTGCTACTGCTTACACATTTCTTTGGAATGATTTAGGTTTTACAAGACCTTCAGGATCATCGAGCCCAACCATTAACACAAGTCTACCAAGACCACTGCTAAACCCTGTCCCTAAGTTTCAGATCTTCATGACTTTTAATCAGGGATGGTGATTCAAACCCCTCCCTGGGCAGCCTGTTCAAGGCCTGATGACCTTTTCCATGAAGAAGCTGGCCTTGAAACAGGATCAGTCACAGAACTTGTGCTCAGGCTAAAGTGTTCTGCTCCCCTCATCATCTTCACGGCTCCACCTATGTCTGCTAGCATGGTACACTCCTTCCTTTAATCTGCAGCTGTTTCACAGACTCCCTCCTAGTGTGGCGCAGTCAGCAGTGCATTCTGGCTGTTCTGGCTGAGATTCCAGCTCTGTAGGGAGCATATCTGAACTGCTTCCAGAGCAGAGGTGGCCTGGACTCACCTAAACGCAGACAGAGCTAACAAGCTATTGTCCGTGCCTACATGATTAAGAACACCTTTAAGTTTTATGACAGCTGTAATTGAAGCCCACTTTTCCTCTTCAGAACCAATGCACAAGCAGAAGTACACCCCTTAGTGCTGCAGGTGCTTCCACCAAGTTCAGTATCGGTTTTAACGACTTTCAACCACAGCTATTTTTCAGCATAGCTAATTAATCTTGAAACAAGAACCTTCACTACACTTATAAAGCTATTCACTACTGCATAAAATGGTGAAGTGGATGGGATATTAATTCTAGCACTAAATCCTTCAGTACACTCCTTTATCAGAACAAGTTTCTTGCACATACTGCTGCAAAAAGCCCATATCCGCGAATGGCAATGGACAACTCCTTGTTGCTTGAATCCATTCTTCGGATGATTCCATAGAACTGCTCCATGAAGAACTGCAACTTGCTCTTGTGTAGTTCTGCATCCTTTGCTATTAATAAAGAAACCTGTAGACCAGACACAAACATTTCAGCATTTCCAGAAACATGAAAAAGCCACCAAAAATCATAGGATCACATATTTATAAACATTAATGGCATCACCCCTCAGTCTCCTCTTCTCCAAGCTAAAGAGACCCAGCTCCCTCAGCTTTTCCTCATTAGGGAGATGTTCCACTCCGTTCATCATCTTCGTGTCTCTGCGCTGGACTCTCTGCAGCAGTTCTGTGTCCTTCTTGAACTGAGGGGCCCAGAACTGGACACAATCATCCAGACGTGGTCTCCCCAGGAATTAACAGAGGGGGAGGAGAACTTTTCTCATCTGCTAACCACCCCGTTCTGATCCACCCCAGGATGCCTACTGTAAGATACGTAGCTTATAACACAAAGCACTTCAAACAAAGTAATTCTTTATTACAGACTCACTGAACTTCCAAGAACTGAAATATTCCCACTATTTCAAGAAATCAGAGTTTGCTTTAGTCTCAGAGACCCCTGGGAAGTTACAATACCTGCTTGAGGAAAGATTCCAGTGCTGAATATCCAGCTTTCTTCAATTCATTATTTGTGTGGCCACACCACTTACTCATTACTTCAAAGATGGAGACATAGTGGTCCAGGAGCAAGGCACCAAACTGAGCAGCATGCCAGATGAACAACTGCAAACCAGCTGCAATTTCAAAACAATTCTCATCAAAATCCAGACTTACAGTCCACTTCGCAAAACCACAGCAGACTAGAAAAGTCCACATCATTACATTAGGTACGTACACTCACCGTGTCTGCAGGGCATAAAAGGGATTCTTCCAGGCATTACACTACCAGTACCCAAACATTAGCATAAAACCAACCCCTGAAATCCTTGTTTAACATACAGCATTATTCCCCTGCCACAGCAGGATCACCTAGACCAAGTCACACAGGAACATATCCAGACAGGTTTTAAATGTCTCCAAAGAAAGAGACTCCACAACCTCCCTTGCAGCCCCTTCCAGCGCTCTGTCACCCTCACCATGAAGAAGTTCCTTCTCATATTGATGTGGAACCTCCTATGTTCCAGCTGACACCCATTGCCCCTTGTCCTATCATTAGATGCCACTGAGCAGAGTCTGGCTCCATCCTCCTGACACCCATATTTTGCATACTTATAAACATTAATGAGGTCACCCCTCAGTCTCTTTTTTTCCAAGCTCAAGAGACCCAGCTGCCTCAGCCTTTCCTCATCAGGGAGATGCTCCACTCCCTTCATCATCTTTGTGGCTCTGCGCTGGACTCTCTCCAGCAGTTCTATTCCAGAGGGGCAAATGGCACCAAATGCAGTGCTGCTGTTCATAAGCTCATTAGACCTTGCCCAGCTTCACAATATACATACCTAACCTTTTAGATTCCAACTTAAAGATTCCAGCACCAGCTTTGCTCCCTAATCTGCTTGGAAGACAGAAGACTAGAGCTGTTTGAAGACAGCCAGCAGACAATACAGAATTGTAGACATAAGACAATGCTGTATGTACAGTAAGCACCTTGGCACAAACTTAAATGATTTAGAGTTTTACCTAGATGTACTGCGTATCGCTTCTGGTCAACCTGTAACATCAGAAAAGGTTTGTTTTATGTGATTCATTCTTCATCAGGTCTTATTTGTTTATGCAAAACAATTGACACGTGACAGATTTACCTGTGGATTGATCGCCTTCATTGCAAAATCAAAAATCTCCTTTGCAGTCTCAGGATCTGTGAAATAATACAAGTTGTAGTGTGAAGACAAAAGTACTTCTAGCCAAAGCTTGATATGAATGAAGAATTAATATCGGAAAGCCTTACAGTTCTCATTTTAAGAGGCAGAGACATTTCCTCCTAAAATACTTATAATTTGAAGAGTTGTACATCTGATAAACATGCTGTTTATCTAATGATTAAAATTTATCAAATTGTGTCTTTCACATAGAAAAAGAACCTACCTTCCTCCACAGATTTGGTGAAGTTGTACATGAGTGCAACCAGTCCCCTCAGACATCCCGCTACAACAGGTAGCTTGGGTCCCCTTGTAGCTGATGTCATCTACAAAGTGAGGATTGAATATAGAAATAAATTTATCCTCAAGATAAGACAAATGTACACCCAGGCTTCCCAGTTCCTACAAGTGTAGCTAAGATAACATAATCCCCCTTATGTCAGCACCCACCTCTACAAATACAAACCAACAGAAATGTCTCCTACTCACAGGGAGTATCCAGGGGCATAATAAACCCTCCGGAAAACATGACATAACTCTACCCTTAGAAAATTTGAGACTGACACCAAGTTGCAGGCGAGTGTCGATCTGCTAGAGGGGAGGAAGACACTGCAGAAAGATCTGGACAGGCAGGGTCAACGGGCAGAGGCCACCAGGATGAGGTTTGACAGGGCCAAAGGCAGGGGCCTACACTTTAGCCACAATAACCCCTGTAGCTATAGACTGGGGGATGAGTGGCTGGAGAGCGGCCTGGCAGAGAGGGAGCTGCAGGACTGGGTGACAACCAGCTGAACAGGAGCCAGCAGGGTATCCAGGTGTCATGACAGGCCAAAGGCATCTTGGCTTGGATTGGCAATGGTGTGGCCAGCAGGACTAGGGATATAACCCTCCCCCTGTGCCGGGTGCTGGCGAGGCCTCCCCTCTAGTCCCGGGGGCAGTGCTGGGCCCCTCGCTTCAAGAAAGAGATTGAGGGCCTGGAGCGGGTCCCGGGGAGCAACGAGGCTGGGGAAGGGACTGGAGGGAAAGTCCAATGAGGACAGGCTGAAGGAGCTGGGGGTGTTTAGCCTGGAGAAGAGGAGATGTAGGGGGCACATTCTCCCTCTCTACAACTCCCTGAAGGGAGGCTGTAGTCAGGTGGAGGTTAGGCAACTCTTCTCCCAGGCAACTAGAGACAGGACAATAGGGCCGGGCCTGAAGTCGTCAGGGGAGGGTTAGGTTGGCTGTTAGGAAGGACTTCCTCACAGAAAGGGTGATCAGACCCTGGAATGGACTGCCCAGGGAGGCAGTGAAGTCCCCATCCCCGGAGGCCTTTAAGAATAGACTAGATGTGGCCCTCAGTGCCCTGGTCTAGGTGACTGTGGTGAAGGTAGGCCAGAGGCTTAGCTTGCTGATCTTAGAGGTCTTTTCCAGCCCAAATAATTCCATTAAATATGTTCCACCAAGACCAACCATAGTAAAACTTACAGAGCACCCATTAATGTCTTCAAAGTGCAGAGTACAAGAAAGTTCAGCAGAACTGTAGTACCTACCTGAAGTGCAACGACTTTGCAGCTGCAAGAGACTAAATCAGAAACCACCAGCACATGGCAGCATAAGATTTCTTGGGTGTTACCTCAATGACCATCATGTGCCATCTTTTCTCACAGTAAACTGGTTATTTCAGTGTCACTGACAGCCTTGAATTTTTATTTTTAAAGATTTCCAGAACCAGAGCACACAAACTTGATCAGCCCTTAAAGAAACATCTATGATTGTTCAATTGGATCCCTACAAACTGTTCTAGTTTCCAACATACAGCACTATCCACATCAAAGAAAAAGAGCCAAAGGAAAGTAAGAGTCTGCAAAGACATGTCAGTCTTACCTGTGCTTTAAGTTCTCCCAAATAAGCTCGGAACAGCTTTTCAGAGTTGTTTATCATGTCACTAGGCTGAACCTCTCCCAAAACCCCCAACAGCTCATAAATCTTCTCCAGTACTAGAAAGTAATTTAATATTATTAAAAATTAATTATTGAAATCATTACTTTGACATTCCCATTGCAAGCCCCATGCAACTTACAACCACGAGAAGACCATCCCTGATGGTTTAATTGGTGATAAGCATGTTACATATGTACATATAGATATCTAGATGGTACAACGTGAGAAGCATCCTCCTCTGAGTTAAGCACTTTTACTCTTTTTAAAACGTGTCTTAGAAAACTGATTAGTAAAGGCTGTATCCATCAAGGAAGCATCTATCTATCACTACTCCAAGTCTGGTGGAGGCCTTTCAGGTTGTCCTGGGTCTTATAAGTACCATCAGGGCCAAGGCCTGAGTTCAGGAATGGTGACTGCTGGTGCTTTGCAAGGGCAGGAACACCAGAACAAGTTAACTATTCAGTGTTAACTGTAGCATTTCAGTAGCTGCTTCTAAGAGGTTTGAGTTCAGACTCAAGGGTTCTATGCAGGCACTGAATGCTTTGAGAGAGCTAGGGCTGAGAAGACAAGATTTCAGCTATAACTAGCCTAGAAGATCAGTCTAGAATTTGTATTAGTATGCTTCACATCATGAACAATATAGTGACGCAAGGCAGGAACGGATGAACTCGCATCACAGGCAAGCAATGAAGAACCTAGAACACTAAAACTGTATCTCTGAGGGTTAGAGGCAAACTCAGGAAGTTCCACATAAATATGAGAAGAAGCTTCTTCACAGTGAGGGTGACAGAGCACTGCAACAGGCTGCCCAGGGAGTTGTGGAGTCTCCTTCTCTGGAGATGTTTAAAACCTGCCTGGACATGTTCCTGTGCAATTTAATCTAGCTGATCCTGCTCTGGCAGGTGGATTGGACTAGATAATCTTTGGAGGTCCCTTCAATCCCTAATGGTCTGTGATTCTGTGACTAAACCGACCAAGGCTGGAGTAATGCTTCAGAATTGACTGAAGTATCTGTGAACTTTGACAGGGATGGGCAGTCTCCGCGTTTGGCAAGCTGCTGGAGGGCCTAGGACTACTGTAAAGGCCAAAGTTATGGGGTAAAGTGTAAATAAAACAGGTGTAAGAGTAACTTCAAAGGTTTAACTACACCAGGCTAGCACTGAACCTGGGAAAACAAAATAAATCAAAGAGCCTAGCTAAGTTATTATGGTGGCCAGCAACAAGAAAGCCAGAACTTTCAATAGTTACATTCAATAGGCACTCAAGGACTAAGAACAAGAGATTAGACATAAAAATACCTTTTTATATTGTGAATCCTAAACCAGATCTGTGTTGAAATTGAATATGAACTGCCAAAACTAAACTTACTGGTATGATTCTTCCTATCTGCCAGCTCATACAGATATATATAGGTCTACTAAGAAGTGGCTAAATGCAGGATCATGATCAGAACACCTGAACAAACTTTACTAGCTCTAAACCAAGATGGCTACCATTTTCAAACACACTTGCCATGGGAATAGCAATTTCAAACCCAACAAAAACTGAGTATAAATAAAACAAAGGACATAGACAGAAAAATTAAAGCCTACCTGTATCAGAAATTTTACTTTTTGTGGCAAGTTCCCCATAAAATTTAATAAATATCTCCCCAACTTTCATTTCTTCCATCAGATAGGAATGCCGTAGGCTTTGGAGCAACTAAGAGAGATTTAAAAGAAAGAAAGGTCAGGAAAATCACTAGTATCACTACAACAACACCACCTGCCCTGAATAAAAACACAGACAGGTAACTACAGCTGAAGTGTGCTATTCAATGAGAGAGATTTAAGGTGACCGATGCAGGAAAGAATGTTGACATGACATCTACTTTACCAACAAATAAAACAATTCTATAATTCATATTATACACAGTTAATCTAGAGTCTGTAAGACTTATCACTTACTAACATCTAATTATTGAGCCATCATCACTCTGATCTTGCCACTGCAGATTTTCTGCATGATACACACTTACAGCAATACAACGGATGCCTTTTCCAGAAACAGAGATTTATAAAACACACTTTTACCTTAATCAGAAGTTCCAGAGCTGGGATTTTACATTTTGCTGCTCTGTCTTTTGTATAAACACTAATACAAGTTTGCTGGATAGGAAACAAAAAGGAGATTGTAATACTCATAAGCAGAGAAGGGAACTCAAAGACAGCAATATGTTCATCTACCTCTTTAAAGTTCTTGTTCATAACAAATTTAGGGCTTGTTATCAAAGAGTAAACCAACAAAAATGTGTAGTCCTGTAAGTGGCTCCACTGCCAACAGTGCAGTGCTGTGGGACATAACAAATCCCAGCTCAAGCAAAGAACAAGTCTGGAATAAGAGACACAGGAAATGTTCTATCACGCCTTACAACACGTAGCTACTAATTTGAGATCAGAAAGCACAGTGATGTGGTCAAATATGTCTATGCAAAGAAATATTATTCAACAATTTAGACTCAAGGAACCTCATTTTTAGAATTACTGTAGCTTCCACCAGCTTCTGCACATATTGCAAAAGGAACATCTTTGCAGCAGACAGTTTTAGAAATCAATGTTTACGATTAACCATCACCTACAGAAACATTTACAATATTACCCTTGGAACTATAAATTAGTCTGTGTGAATTAAAAGCTGTAACTATAGTTTTAACTACTTATTTTCAAAATCAGTATTTATTGTGTTCTGTAAAGTCTACCGTCAAGAACCCATTCTATAAGTCTCTCTTGTATGAATTACACTGTATGTGCATCAAGTCATTTCAGGTGGAACAAGAATACCTGAGGCAGACTGGGAGGGGTGAGGAATAGTTACCAATCTTATGGTACAAGACCCACCATCGACTCATAGAATCATTCAGGTTGGAAGAGATCCTTGGGATCATCCAGTCCAACAACCAACCCTACAAGTCACTCCTAAACCAGATCCCCTAACACTACATCTAAGCATCTTTTAAACACATACAGGGATGGTGACTGAATCATCACCCCAAGCAGCCCATTCCAATCAGGCAGCCCATTCCAGCAGAACCATTTCAACTACTCTGCAAAGATCTTTAGGAAATAACTTTCCTTTACCCACCTTAATGCTACAGGCGTAAGGATGAATTTTGTCACCAACTTTTTCCATAAAGACACAAAGAAACTTCAGCGCTTCTTCCCTGCAATCTCGAAACTGCAAAGTTATAAGAAGAAAGTGTTTTGTTTTAACATGCCTGATACTACATGCTGTTCACATTTGTAGTGGTGTAGCAGAGGTGTAGTGTTGTGCTCTGTATCTGGGTCCCCAAGTGTCCCACCTAGGTCACCACCAATGTCCTGAGTCAGAGACCCCGACCATATTTCAACCAAGACCTTTTATCTAAAGCACCAGACATAAAGGAGAGTTTAACAATATCACTGACGAATCTGCAGGCAATGAAATAACTTGGAGAAGAAAGGCCTCAAGACATTTTAATTCACTTCCCCAACCAGGTATCAGAATAAATGAACCCCACAAGACACAGACATAAGACATACAGAGTTCTGTCACATACTCGTACACTATACTGAGATAAATGTCCAAAGAGTTATTATTACAAGTTGCTGAGGTGGGAGAAGAGGGGGAGCAGCCACTTTTCAAACCCAAACTTCAAACTTTTCTGCAGAAAACACTCAAAATGGTTTCTACTCAGCTTTTAAAGCATTACATTGCACCATCTCAACATTACTTTCAGAATTGACTTCAAATTACCTCCTCAACGCCGAGGGATTTGCGGATGAAGTCCAGCAAGCCATGCTCGTGGGAGAACAACAGGGACAGGTGCAGCGCTGCGGAGGAGGAATCAAACCAACCGTCAGGCAGGCAGTTTAACCTGTGAGGCAGGCAGGGCTGGACATTGCCCAGCCTGGCACCTCGTGCGGGCAAGATGCTGGTCACCACGGTGCCCAACTGATCCGCACCTAGCTGAAGATGCCCCTGCTCACTGCACAGAGGTTAGACTACCTGACCTTTAATGGTCCTTTCCGACTCAAACCATTCTATGATGCTGTGATTAACCCGAGCGTTTCTGCCGTCCCCATGAGCAGGGTCAGCCTGAGGGCAGGTTGGCAGCGTGGAGCCCCTCAGTGTTGTACCAGAGCCAAGCGACCGTCCCTGCCCCAAAATGAACCTTCTGCATCCTGCCAGCAGGGCGCAACTCAATGTGCAGTGTAGGCTGAAGAATTCAGGCAGGACCACCGATCCGCCTGCGTCCCCCCCCCACCAGGGAACCCTCCCCAGGTTAAGCAGCCGCTGTTTTAAACACGCCAGCAAAGCAAAAACAGCCCTGGGCCTCGGTCGGAATAACCTAGACCCTGCTCAGAGTCCCAAGCCCCGCTCGGACACTTCCAAGACCCAGCCCCTCCCCGGCGCACCCTGCTTGCCGGGGTCCAGCCCGCCGAGGCAGCTCTCGCCCAGGCTCCGCAGCAGGCTGTAGCCCTGCAGGGCGCTGTCGGAAGCATCACCGGGCTGCAAGCACCGGTGCAGCTGGGCCAGTGACTCCTGCACCCCGGCCATGCTGCGCCGCCACAGGCGGAAGCAGGACAGGAGGAGCCGCCCCTGGTCGGTACCAACACAGCGCGGGTGGGGAGATCTTACGCCGGTGGTTCTGTTTAAAGCCGGTTTTCGTAACTGTCAGGGTACTTCAAGGGATGGGGCATCAACAACCTCCCAGGGCAGTTCCAGTGCCTTAGCACCCTCACAGGGAGGAATTTCTTCCTAAGGTCTAAATCTCCTCTCAGCTTGATACCATTCCCCTTGCCCGATCACTAGAGTTCCTCATAAACAGGTCCTCTCCAGCTTTCCTGTAGCCACTTCAGGCACTGCTGCACGGAGCCGCCGGAGCCTTCTGTAGGCTGAACAGCCCCAACTCCCTAAGCCTGTCCCTAGAGCAGAGGTGCTGAGCCCCCTGATCATTCCTGTGGCCTCCTCTGGACTCACTTCATAAGTTCCATGTCCTTACATTGAGCACTCCAGAGCTGGATGCAGTACTCCTTAATACACTTGATAATTAACGAATATACTCATCAATACTAATCTGAACTGTGTAAGCGAGTGACTGCTGTTGCAATGCAGGAAGCTCTCTCTGCCGGTGACCACCTAGCTGCCAGCTTTGCCTAAAGCTCCGGTAAAGCCCCTCGGCTCCGGGTATGTTAGAACACGGGGTGAGTTTCAACCACCCTCCTCCGCGAAAATGGGCTGCCCTAACCTCCCTTCCCGAACAGTTTTCCCGCGAAATTCTGCCCCCTGCGGACGATTCCATTCTGGGCGGGGGGGGAGCCGCAGGGCCATGACTGAGGGGGGATCTCCGCCCTGTGCTAGCGGGCACCACGCTGTCCCCGCTGTGCCAGGCCGAGCAGAGCCCAGCCCTACCTCGGGGACGAGGAGAGGATCGCGTTCTTCCCGTCCTTGTCTTCCACAGCCTCCGAAACCTCCATCCCGCGCTCCCCTTCCTGCCCCCATTGGACGCTCCCACCGCGATCGCGATCGTCCATTGGCAAGAAAGCCCGCGAGAGCGCGCGCACGCAGTCGCTTTGGCGCGGAGCGGCTCGGGGCTGCTTCAGCAGGTGAGATGCCGGGACGGGGTCGCGGATCTTGAGGGCCCCCCATCCCCCCTACCCTTCTTCAGGACGGGATCCCGCGACGAGGTCGGGTGGGGCGCAGACCCCGCAGCGTCTCCGCAGCCCCGTGTTGGACCCCTGCAGGTAGAGCCGCCGCGGGAGCCGCAGCAGCGCCATGTCTTCACCAGCTTCCACCCCCAGCCGCCGTCGCGGAAAGCGCGGACGGGGCAGCAACCCCCCGACTCGTAAGTGCTTTGGGAATCGAGGGGCGAGTGTGCGGGATCTGGCGTGGAGCTGTCTCATGACTACCCAGCTGTGCCCCCCAGCAATGCGACGGCCCCATGTCCGTTTGTGTCTTGCAGCGCAGGATTCCCAGTCCTCCCCGTCGAGGAGTGCTCGGGACGCTCTGTCCCCGCCGTCTCAGGAAGTTAGATCCCCGCTGTCGCAGGATGCTCGGTCCCCGCCGTCGCAGAGGCGTCGCACGGACGATTCCGCCTCCATCGGGGAGCTGCAGCCCCTACCCAGCTCCATGCCCACCTCCCCGCCAGCCGGCGCCAACAGCCCCACTGCCCCAGATGCGCTTTTCTCCAGCTCTCCCCAGTTCCGCCAGCCCTGTACGTGCAACTCCGACTGAAAAATAGTTCAGGAGAAACCGAGTGTAGTCTCCAGTTTCTCATTGGAGTTCAGCAGAGTGAACAGTTGCAGGAGCATAGCCAGGGTCACCAGTGCACGTCTGATGTAACTTCAGATCATGGGGGTTATGCCTCCTGCCTTTTCCTCCTCCTTCTGTTTCTGAATTATAAATCTGTGATGAGGATAAATTTTACCGCTGTTAAAGGTTTTTCTTACTTTTATAAATAGGAAAATTTTTAGTTGCAGTAGCTAGTAATTGTTATGGAGTTCCATTTACATCCACCAAAGCATTGGAGAATGGGTTAAAACACTGTTTTGATATTCTGTGCTTGAACACCACTGCAGGTGGTGACACAATCTCACTTTGAAGTTCTTGCAAAGTATTCTTGGAACTTGTGGTTATTCAGATAAGATGTTAATGCATAGAAATGTTCTCAGTAGACATCTTTAGTGTTTGTGTTTTCACATTGGAATGGACTAATGCTGCTTATTGGCAAAGAGAAGAGTGTTAGAAGTAGGTAATTATGAAAGTCTCTTCCAAACTACGCCATTGAATGGTGAGACCTGCAGAAGCTGTATTTTAGTCTGTTCTAAACATGCAGTGTCTTCATAATGGTAACGTGTTTCTTCTGTAGCTCTTCCTCTCGACTTTGATATGAGCTCTCCTCTGACTTATGGCACACCCAGCTCCAGGGTAGAGGGTACTCCACGAAGTGGGGTACGAGGAACTCCACTCAGGCAGCGGCCAGATCTCGGCTCTGCCCGTAAAGCCAGACAAGTTGATTTACACTCGGATGGGGTAGGTAGATGTCTTAGCTCTTGTATGTGACACCTTTTTCAACAACTGTGCGTGTTTGCTTACACTTAATTCGTTTCCATGCAGCCAGCTGAGGATGTAGTGACCGATCAGTCTCTTGGACAAAAGCTTGTTATTTGGGGAACAGACGTTAATGTAGCCTCATGCAAAGAAAAATTCCAGGTAGGTTAACAACTTGATTATTCCTTTTTTTAAAATTAAAAACTAGTTTGACTAACTAGTTGAATCTGATAGAAAGTAGGTGTTTGTACTACTCAACTCTGCTCAGCTTTCCCTTCTTTCTCCTTGTTACTTCTGACATCCAGAGATTTCTTCAGCGCTTCATCGATCCAGTAGCTAAAGAGGATGAAGACATTGGGTTGGACCTTAATGAGCCACGCTACATGCAACGGCTTGAAGAGGTACTTGTGACACTGCAAAATCCAACTTGGCTTCTTCCGTCCTGCATGCCATTGAGCTAATTAACTGTTCTTTGCAGATTAATATGGTTGGGGAACCGTTCCTGAATGTAAATTGTGACCATCTAAGATCATTTGATGAAAATCTCTACAGGCAGCTGATCTGCTACCCTCAGGTGAAGTAGTGCACTTTTTCTTTCTGGCTTTCACGTGGCTCTCTGGTGTTTTTGGCTTTCAATATGTTTATTTAGATGCAGTGCATGCTTTGTAAAATGTCTTGGTCTATAGTAGTTAATCATAGTGGGTACCTCCTGGCTGCAGAATTAGCTGGTAGACTACAGTGTCCAGAGCCTTGTACTATTTTTTTTTTTAACCTGAAATGAATTAATATAATTAACAAGGTTTCTGTTACACAGGGAAATGTTTCAGTTTCATCTCTCCTGGCTGATCAGCAGCACATAAAGTACTCTATGCAAAAATATTGGATGCTGTGATTTATTTTTGTTAAACTTGTAAGTTTAATTGTTTCTAACAATTCCATACAGGAAGTTATCCCAACGTTTGACATGGCTGCCAATGAGATCTTTTTTGATCGCTACCCTGATTCAATATTAGAACATCAGATTCAAGTAAGGCCATATAATGCCCTGAAGACCAGGAATATGAGGAGTCTAAACCCTGAAGGTACACTTGATTACCACAGTAGTAAAGTATCAGTAAGATTTATTCTTTTGAGCCAGCAATGTGCCCTTGTACCCAAAAAGGCCAATGGCATCCTAGGGTGGATCGGAAGACGTGTGGTTAGCAGATTGAGAGAGGTTCTCCTCATCCTCTACTCTGCCCTGGGGAGACCACATCTGCAATATCCAGGCAGGTTTTAAACAACTCCAGAGAAGGAGACTCCACAACTCCCCTGGGCAGCCTGTTCCAGTTCTCTGTCACCCTCATTGTGAAGAAGTTCTTTCTCATATTGTTGTGGAACCTGCTATGTTCCAGCTCACACCCATTGCCCCTTGTCCTGTCATTGGTTACCCCTGAGCAGAGCCTGGCTCCATTCCCCTGACACCCATCCTTCACATACTTATAGACATTAATGAGGTCACCCCTCAGTGATAGCTACTAACATGTCTCACATCCTCCTGAAAACTAATGTACCAGAAAATCTTAACATCCATTTTACATTTTAGGAGCATGAAGTCATGACAGGAGTCTCTGTATTTTGCAGATATTGATCAGCTCATCACCATCAGTGGTATGGTCATCAGAAGCTCCCAGCTCATCCCTGAGATGCAAGAAGCATTCTTTAAATGCCAGGTTTGCGCTTTCACCACCAGAGTAGAAATTGATCGTGGCAGGATTGCCGAGCCATCGGTCTGCAAGAACTGTAACACAACACACAGCATGGCCCTGATCCACAACCGATCGCTGTTCTCCGACAAACAGATGGTATGTTGTGCTCAGGTGGTGGCTGAAATGGAACTGTTGCTAGTTTTTACTCCTTCACCTCACTGATACCCTGAGTACCATGAGTGTCGGGGTCTTGAGACTGAAAGTTTTGAAAAGGGAAAGGAGCTTTGGAACCTAAAAATGGGGTGAAACTACTGGAAACATAGAATGGTAGTGGTTGGAAGGGATCTCTGGAGATTGTTTAGTCTAACTCCCCTTACTGGAGCAGGTTCTCCTACAGCAGGTCACACGGGAACATGTCCACATGGGTTTTGAGGGTCTCTAGAAGTGGAGACTCCACAACCACTCTGGGCAGTCTGTTCCAGTGCTCTGTTACCCTCACTATAAAAAAAAAGTTTCTCCTGTGCAGATTTAATGTCCTGTGTTCCAGTTTTGTTCTGTCAGGGGATGGGCAAGTCTAATTTCAAGAGAAATGAAAGGACAAAACACATTGCAATGTTTCTGTTACAGAAGCCACTTTGTGTACTGCAAGTCCGCTTTTGTCTGGACTAGATAAGGTTTGTCTGTATCAGCATTTCAGCCACACAAGTAGTCACATCAGAATTATTGTTTTCATCAGACCTTTTTTTAAACCAGAAAACAGTTTTTGTTTTTGGGAGGGGGTATTTTGTTCTTCAGTAACGTACCCGATTCAAAATACTGCTAAAGACTCTGGTAGTAATAAGATTCTGTTGCATGCTCTGTGGAAAACTTTGCTTCTTGCAGACTAAATCTTTAGTGATTTGGTGTTTTTTTTGTTAGATCAAACTGCAGGAGTCTCCTGAAGATATGCCAGCCGGACAGACCCCGCATACAGTTGCACTGTTTGCTCACAATGACCTTGTTGATAAAGTTCAGCCAGGTGACAGAGTTAATGTCACAGGTAAAACTTGCCTTCAGTATTTGCTTTCTCCTTTTTCACTGATCTTGACTGTCTGTAAAGGGACCTGGTGGGGGCACCTGCAAGTGCTGAGGGAGCTGGTCACAGTCTCTGCAAGACCACACAGCAGTCATGGGGACTGCTTAAAATACTGGAAGAAAGTCAATGTCTCTCCTAGGGCAAGGAGGAGACCTGGGAACTGCTGTCCAGTTCAACCTTATCTTGGCCCTTGGAAAGGTGATAAATACAGTAATCCTGGAAATCATCTCTAACTGAGGACAAGAGGGTTTATTTGGAGTAGTCAGCATTGATTTACAGTGGGTAACAGCCTTCTTACAGTGAGGTGACAGGACCTGTTTACCTTGTCTATCTTGACTTCAGCAAGGATTTCATAACTGTCCCCTGTAACATGCTCTAACTTTTGACTAAGACGCGACAGTGTGAGATACCAGAAACTGGCAGACTCCAGAACCAAACACTTCTATATTTTCACTAATGGATGATGGGATGGGGTTCACCCTCAGCAAACCTGCAGATAGAAGCAGAACTGGAAGGGAGCAGTGTGTGACTAGAGAGCACACATCTTTCTTGGCTGCATGAGCAGTGTTGCCATCAGATTGAGGGAGGTGATCTTTCCCCTCAGCACTGGCGAGGCCATGTCTGGACAACAGTGTCCAGTTCTAGGCTCTCCATTACAAGAGAGGTGCAAAGAGCCATGATGATAACTGAAGTCTTGGCCATATATGGAAAGGATGGGAAAGCTAGGAAACCTATAGAAACGAAGGCTCAGGGGCATCTTACCAGTGTCTATAAGTACCTGATTTTCAAAAACATTTAACAATTTTCCTTGTTGACAAGTGTTAAACATGCAGGTACCTTCAAAAACTGGGTCTACATGACTTCTGCATTGACTTCTACATGACTTACACTGGTAAATAAACTGACTGAAGTATTTAGACTCCTTTGAAAAGCTTTGTGTTTCAAGGGACCATGTGAAAATGCCAGGTTTGGGGATTATTTTTTTTCTTCTAATGCTGTTATTTGAAATTCTGTTTAGGTATCTACAGGGCAGTCCCAATTCGAGTGAACCCCAGAATCAGCAATGTGAAATCTGTTTATAAGACCCACATCGATGTCATACACTATCGCAAGACAGATTCAAAACGCCTGCACGGTGTTGATGAGGAAACAGAGCAAAAAATGTTCACAGAGGAACGCGTGAAACTTCTGAGAGAGCTTTCTAAAAAAGCAGACATATATGAGAGACTTTCTTCAGCGCTGGCCCCAAGTATCTACGAGCATGAAGATATCAAAAAGGTGACAAATTCTATGTTGCTCTTATGATTAATAGATTTATATGAATCACAGAACATTAGGGGTTGGAAGGCACCTCGAAAGATCATCTAGTCCAGTCTCCCTGCCAGAGCAGGATCACGGAGACCAAGTCGCACAGGAACATATCCAGGAAGGGACTGTTCCAATAAAATGTTCAACTGAGGCACTACAGCTTCTATCATTACAAAAACTAGAGCCAGTAGGTGGGTCTGAGGGTAATGGCAGACACCAAACAATCCTCTTCAGGGATATTCCTTTGGTTTTTTCATTATAGATTGATCCATAGTTCACAGGTTTCTGAAATGGCTGGAAATGTAATCTGAGCGATACCACAATTTCCTGCTGAAAGGGAAATACACTAACAATTCTTCATTTGTTGTTTCCTCCTCACCACATCAGGTATCGGGTGAAGCCGAAGACAGCTAGGGAGGTTCCTCTGGTTCTGACTAAAATGTGTTCATCACAACATACAGAAATGCTACCTTTAACACGTAGAAGTGCTTACTTCTTGTAGCTACTGTACAGGTTTTACTGACCTCCACAAGTTTGTTCTAATGGAGTGAGAACACACCTGACCAAAACAGCTCTGTCCATGCCTCTGCAAGGTTTATGTGCTGGAGGAAATTGTGCAGAGGCGTCACCTGAAGCAGTGTACGGTTTTACTTGCCTTTTCCACCACTGTGGTTGGCTATCTCTTCGTTGATTTTGTCGTGTACACATATGCTGCTAGAGGAAAGGAATGGTGGATTTTTAATCTAGTAAACTCAAAGAGTTAAAAATCCTTCCTGGTGGTTCTAGCTAAGTGATAATATTACAAGCTTATATTAGTAATTCCAGTGCTCTAAAATTACTGGAAATTAATTGCTTTTATTTCCTAAAACTGTGAGCACACTCTTTCTTTAAGAAACAAGGAGAAAGTGTTGGTAAATTCTGATGAAATGAGACCTTAAACTTCATCTTGATGGACAAGAACTTTGATGTTGTGACCACAGTAAAGCAATTTTCCTTGAAATAAAACGTTTGATTAGTCTTCACTGAAAAGCTGATGAAAATGGCACTTTTCTAATGATACAAATATGGTACTTTGGCCCTAGTAGCCTTAGGGAAAACAAGTCTTCTGTCTTTTCTATTTTCAGCAGATTTTGCTAGCAAAAGTTTTATTACCTAGGTTTTGGAATAGATTTGGAATGAATTCCATTTCAAACTTTAATGTGAAGCTGAGTTTGTAGTACCTGGCAATTTCATTATATGATTGTAACCTGCCTGGACTTGTTTGACTTGATCTAGGTGATCCTGCTGTGACAGGGGAATTGGACTAGATGATCTTTCAAAGTCTCTTACAATCCCTAATGTTTTTGGATTGTGGGTGATTCTGTGACTTGAGGATATTTATGAAGAATGAACCCTGTTAAAAACTTCTAAAAACAGTTTCAAGTGTTCTTGTTCATGTTGGAGTTGTGTTAATTGCAGCAGTGTTTTGGTTTATCAGATTTACTCTGTTATACAAGAGGTGATGTTTTGATTTTCTTTGTAGGGAATTCTGCTTCAGCTGTTTGGGGGCTCAAAAAAGGATTTTACTCACACAGGAAGAGGCAATTTTCGTGCGGAGATCAACATTCTTCTCTGTGGTGACCCTGGTACTAGTAAATCCCAGTTGCTCCAGTATGTGTATAACCTGGTTCCTCGAGGCCAATATACATCTGGCAAAGGCTCAAGTGCAGTGGGTCTTACTGCGTATGTGATGAAGGATCCAGAAACGAGGCAGCTGGTTCTGCAGACAGGTGCTCTGGTGCTCAGTGACAATGGCATTTGCTGCATTGACGAGTTCGATAAAATGAATGAAAGCACAAGATCAGTACTGCATGAAGTAATGGAACAACAGACTCTCTCCATCGCAAAGGTAAGTGGCTATTGAATTCCAGGTTGCTTCTGCTAAGCAAGTTATCTGCTAGGAAGCTGAAACTGAGAAGTTACCACAAGAACAAAGGAGTACAGCCACCATTCTTGTCAGTGGATCAGTCCTAGATTATTTAACAACTCACTCACAAAAGAATGTGGCTTTTGTAGTTAACTGTAGTATTTCTAGGTCCTTTTGTTCTTTAAGGCTTTTACAAGTTAATTCTTTTACTACAGAAACCACCGAGTAACATAGGTGATCTCATGCGGTCAGGGGAGAAAGCATTAGTGGCACCTTACAGTTTCAGAAACGTTTCAGAAATGCTTTTCATTTCAACAGGCCGGAATTATTTGCCAGCTGAATGCTCGTACATCTATCCTAGCAGCTGCTAACCCTATAGAATCACAGTGGAATCCAAAAAAGACTACCATTGAAAACATACAGCTTCCTCATACACTGCTATCAAGGTACTGAACTGTTTGCCTGTCTTACTTTTATGAAGATGTAACAAGATTCATCTTGTTAAAACGATTAAATACAGGGGACGAGAACAGTGGTGCTCTCTGTAGCACAGTAGAAAGTCCTTCTAGCACTTACTTCACTTCTTGTTCTTACCATTGATGTTCAGTGCAGAACTGCCTTGAACACCTGATGTGATGGGATCTGTAGGATCTATTTACTTCTGTGTTGCTTCATAATCACGTTCATAAGCACGTTCCAGTGCTCTGTCCTCCTCACCGTGAAGAAGTTCTTTCTCATATTGATGTGGAACCTCCTATGTTCCAGTTTACACCCATTGCCCCTTGTCCTATCATTAGATGACTCTGACTGCATCCTCCTGACACCC